>QRDG01000096.1:2068863-2533508 GCA_012064385.1 Puccinellia tenuiflora
ATTGTATGATGAAATAGATGAAATATGAAAGTGACCAGAGGAGTAATGATGATTAAAAGCAAGTAAATGAGGTTGTAAACAATGTAAAAAGATGGGACCGGGGGCCATGGGTTTCACCAGTGGAGTATCTCAAGTAAATAAAATATGCATGTGATGGGTGAACGAATTACAGCTAGGCAATTGACAAGATCATGACACAAACCCAATTTAGCTATGACAAAAAGGACATGATAATATTAATGGAGGCATCATGACAAGGAACAAAGACCGTTGAGTCCAACTGTGTCTTTGTCTAAAAAGTCCACTGTGGGATCGCTATCCAGCCTGTCACCCAACGGTATTAAGTTGCAAGCAACAGACAATTGCATTAAGTAAAGTGCATGAAGTAAGAAATACTAATATCAAAAGAGACATTAACACCGCTGCTTTACCCATAGTAGCAACAGCACACCCTCGCCCTTAGACGTTTCTGTCACTCGTGCCTAGGAACAAAAGGGGGCATGAACCCACTATCTAGCATAAATACCCTCTCTTGGAGATACACACAATCACTTGGCCAAAGTAACTACGCACATCGGAGAGCATGCAAGAACATAAATTACTCATATAAGAATCATGCACAATCTGAACATAACTTCATAATCCATCGGATCCCAGCAAACACATCACATAGCATTACAATAATCGATCTTGATCATATTAGGCAGCTCACAAGATCATATGACATGAAGCACAAGAGAGAGAGACTACCAACTAGCTACTGCCATGGACCCGTAGTCCAAGGTGAGACTACTCACAAATCATCCCGGAAGAAGTCATGACGATGAAGAGCCCTCCGGGATCGATCTCCCCTCCGGCAGAGTGCTGGGATCAGCTTCAGATTGGACCCCGAACTAGGGTTTTCGATGACGGCGCGTCGGGATCGAGTTTCTAGAAAATAATGGTCGCCTCGACGTTTTTAGGTTATTTCTGGTTTTATAGGCATCGGAAGGGGCCGAGGAGGTGGCCCACGATTAGGGGCAGGCCCCACCCGCGGGTCCACCTTGGGCCGCGGCAGTGGGCGTGTCTGCCCTGTGGGCCGCCTCCGAGGCTCCCCTTCGGACTCCGTCTTCGTCTTGGCGTAAAAATAATCCCCCTAAATTTTCGTCCAGTTTCGAGAATATTTACAGAAGTAAATTTCTGAAACAAAAAGACAGCAAAAACAGGGAACTGGCAGTGGGCATCTTGTCAATAGGTTAGTCCGAGAAAATGCATAAAAATGATATAATTGACAGTAAAAACATGTGACAATATCACAAAACTAGCGTGGATCACTAAAAAATTATAGATACGTTTGAGACTTATCAGCCACCCCCTTGGGCAGTGCCACCTACCCTCTTTCATACTTCGTGGCTCCTCTAATCTGTTCCAAAAGTCCAAGGCGCTTGTCTTCGTGAAAAAAAAATCCTCAAAACCCCAGCTCCATTTAACTTCGTTTAGGACCCTGAAACTTAAAAATACATAAAACAGGGTTTCCTGTTCTGTAGAGTTATAATCCAAATAAAGGGGATCATTGGTAAAATCCCCAAATATTAATTTAAAACATGGATATAACATTATATAAGATGCAAATATGTTGGAATATGTGACAATAAAATATAAAGTTCTTGTATGCATTTTACATGCATCAGGATGTACAGGATTTTGGGGAGTTTGGATCCTCTCTGCTTTCATATATTTATTTGCAGTTTAGAACGAAGACGTAAAAAGTTGCAAATGCAAACACGGTCAAACGGAATTCATCATTTTCCTAATATAACAACACGAGCAATCAAAGAGAGATTCCTAGTGCTCGTTATAATTGTATGAACCCACAGTAGAATGTGGCAAGGTTTGATTATCAGCCAACTCGAAAAAATCAAAAGCCCAGCATGCAATTAAACCAGTGTGCCTAATATAGATTCCTTGTACGGCGTAATGAGCAATGAAACATTATGTGCCTTATATAGACTAGCCGAATCATTTAAGCAAACACGCAATCAACCATTGTGTGCTTCATATCAACAGCCAAATCTTTTCAACGCTTTAATCATCAGCCAACTCTAATAAACCAAAAGAACATATAACCATATAAACCATTGTGTGTATAATACAGACTGCATCTGTAGCGCCCTTGCTTAGAAAAGCAATGACATTTTGTGAAATATGCTATTCCCTGGATCGAGTATGGATAGCAATTCACAAATAGATGTAATACCATGCATCAAGTCAAATAATTATTACATCGCGAGATCCATAAATAAAATATTCTTTACAAATTGCATAGCCCAAGGCTAGCTTGAATGCAAAGTTTGGCAGCGGAAACATAAGTAGCACAGGGAGCTTCATCATCTTCATGTGCCACTGGCATACATGTTGGTTGCAAGCTCGAAAGGTAGATGTCCTCACGCGTCATCATAAAAACCTGCAACATTAACGTTGCAGCCTAGGGAATTTGGGTCAATACCTTGTGACAGGCCGGCAAGTGATACTTTGGTGGAATATAAAATGGCAAGTCTAAATCTATATGCATGTTTGGCTGGTGGAGTTAAAGGCTATTGCATAAAGCCAATTTTGTCCTACTTTTCATAAAGATTTTTCATTTCCCAACTTTCTATGAGATGAACCGGCATGAAAATCAGTGTCTCTTCTACTCTTGTTCACCCATCAAATTTTATTTATGAAATTGGAATGAGGAGATTTTCCATCGACATCCTTGTTCAGCTGCTCAGAATTGTCCGTAACCGGGGACACGGCTATGATCATAGTTTTACACTCTCGAGAGGTTGTGCACTTTCACCACGAGACTCAGTCAACCCATTCAGACCTTAACCCTCATTTAGTGAAAAGGAAAGGAGAAGACTGAGACGAGACCTTTGGGAAACAGTCCCCTGTTCCTCTGGGCATACCCATACCAGGGGTTCATCAGCTGAAATCTGCCGGAATCAGGTTCCTAGAACTTACTTAGTCAAGACAGAGCCATAATATCAAGTGGCTGCACTGAAAGCAATCTAAACTTGGAGTGACTTAAATCCCTTTGTTCCTGGGTGGCCGTTCACAAGTGCACGTACTCATGTATAACCATGGAAATGGCCCTGAGCAGCCACTCAACTTTGACCCACCAATAGAGCAACACCAATTGCCACCCAGGTAGTTCATTAACTTGGTAGAGTTTTTATCCTTTCATACTACAATAAAACATTTCAGGATTGCAGTTCTAACTTCTACCAAGTGAATGGGTTCCTAAATCAACAGGAATAAAGGGTGATATACTAAATAGGTCTGCATAGCAATATAGTAGTACACCTATCATGCATACTACTGAAATAGTCTACAATGCATATATAATAAAATAGTAGGTCTTTCATGAAAGGGTGTATGCACTTGCCTTTTGGAACTTGTCGTTGCTCACACACTCTTTTTCAACGTAGCTCATAGCTCTCCGTTCAATCTATACAATACAACATATGGCAATAAGCAACAATACAACAATCCAAAGAAACAAACATAACAACAAACATGGATAGAAACAAACATATCTAGGTTGGTGGTCCAAGTTTCAATACATGATCCCATATGCAAAAAGAATCAATGCATTAGGTTTGGGGTTTGCCATTTGTTCAGGGGTTGGTCTGAAATCAAATTTGAAAAGGTTGAAGGGGTGTTTCAAAGGTTCCAAGGATTGGTTTTGATCAAAGTGATCACACAAGGGTTGGTCAAAAGAGTTTTAAAACATTTTGAAACTATAGTTTGCAAAACATTAACATTTAAATGTCCTTTGGCACACTTTCAATGTTTATGTTTCTAAAGGTGGTAGCTTGGCAAGGTTTTGGTCTCCCTGGACAGAGACTAATAATTGAAGAAATTTTCTAAAAGAAAACAAATTAAAAGGATTTATAGAAATAAAACTAAAACAAAAATACCCAATTTGAGTCTCAATTTTCTATATCACCTTAGTACTACCCCAAAATATTTTCTATCAGTGGAATAGTGTTACACACATTCCAAGGTTTCTGGAAATATTTTATTTGCAAAATTTGAACTTATAGATTTGAAACTATGTCAAATTTACTCAAATGACTCATTTGAAATTTGAATAAATTTGGATTTGTTACACTGAAAACTAACAGTGCCAAAAGATTCTACAAGTCCAGAGCTTTTCAAAAATATAAAGTTTGCTAAATTTGGCCAAAGGGTTTAAAAGTTATGAAGGTTTGAAGTTATAGGGTCTTTTCTGCAAAAAGGCCATTTAAATCAATTTGGGAAAAATTCCCAGAAAAGAATAGGCCACGCGGCAGGCTGTGATTGGTTGGGCTCGGGCTGGGCTCGGCTCGGCTTCAGCTTAAGCCGCGACTTGGCTCGGCTCGGCTGGATCTAAACTGCGCCGTTGGATGCAGATCGGGCGGTCCTGGTGCTAGGGTTTACCCCGGCGGCGGCGGTTGGTCACTGGAGACGGAGCGGACGGCAGCCGGCGGCTCTGCTGTGGATGTTGACGGCGACCTGAGGCTCGCGTGAGCGAGGCGAGGCGACGACAACACGCAGAAGGACACGGTGATGATGATAGCGACGTCGGCAACAAGCGGCGCATCCCGAGGCAGCGGCGAGGCGCGGCTGGGGTCACGGCGGCGGAACACGAGCTTCGGGTCGAGGACGGAATCGTCGTATTGGCTGCACCAAAAATTAGAGGAAAATGGCAGGAGGTGCGCAAGGTAGAGAGGAAGAGAGGAGGCAGGGGTTCGGTGGCTGGGGCTCACCGGGGTGGCCGGAAATGGACGAGCACGGCGGCAGCATGGCGGAACTTCGGCGAGCTATTCCGGCCGTCTCAGGGCACGAAATGGAGAGGCACCAAAGGGGAAATGGAGAGGCAGGAGTGGACTTTATAGGGAAGGGCACGGGGAGGCCAAGGGTGGCTTCAAACGACCGCAATCAAAGGGAAAAATCGACGGGCAGAAACTGTCACGGGAGAGATTGAAGACGATGATGTCAGCATGATGTCATCAAATTTCTTTTTATTTGTTTTTCTGTTTTCTTTTATAATTTTTTATTCAGGCCTCCAAATCAAGTCAAATAAATTTGTAAAATTTTGTAAAATTCCAAATATTCAAAATAAACATTTAGGAACTATTTTTGGTAAAATCAAAATTACCAAAATACCCTTGGGGTCAAATTTTCCTTATATGGCTAAATGGGGATTTTCCAAATTAGGGTTTACAAATATCTCAAAATATTTATATAAAAACCAGAGAAATAAGATGAGTAATATCATTCAAAATGATAACTCATTTTCATATTTAAAGATAGTTTAAGATAAAACATTTTATAAAACAAAGATTTGAAAGGTGTTTAAATCATTTTCTCAAATAATTTAGGGTTTATAATATCCCCATATTATTTATTTTAAAACAATAAACCAAAGGGGGAAATACTATTTGAAAACCCCATTTAAATATTTTAATTCCAAGACTTTAAAAGTTGAGATTGGAAGATAAAAGAATATTTAATTTAAAATATGACTTTGAAGATGTCAAAACAATCTTCTAAAAAGCTTTTCTTGATTTTGGAGACTTTATTTAATTATTAACAAAAAAATTGTGAATTTTTAAAACATTCCAAAAATTGGGATGTTACAGCATCCATAATAAAATGAGCAATTAAATAATGCATGCGTCATACATATACTAGCCAGATCATTTCAACATGGATATCCTAGAGATATAGACTCAAACGGTGCCATAGAAGAACAAACAATTTATCTAGCATATGCCTTATACAGCCAAGCACATCGGAATACATTATGGGACTTACATAAGCTCTTTGTCGACTCTCACTGCATCTCACCTTGTTGTTGGTACATTTGATGAAGATGTCCGCTATTATCGTTGTTAACCACATGTTGAAAGACGGTTGTTCCTCCTTACATAATAGTACGCACTAGTAAACACATACTGCCTCCTTGCAACTCAATGAACTTGATATTTGGGCCTATTAGTGGGGAACTGAATTCTCAATATCCAAAGCATACTCCCACTTTATGGATTTGATCTATCCCGAACAAATTCCAAAAGCTTTTGGCTGGCTATGGAACTCTTGTTGTCAGCATAAACATAAGGTTTTCTTCTGGCTTCTCATACAAGATCGTTTGAACACAAAAGAACTTCTTCAAAGGAAATCAATGGTCCTGCCAAGCTGCTCCATTGTTCTCTGTAACAGTCAATTGCCTGTGACTAGAACTCATCTATTTTTTGAGTGTCGATTTGCCCAAGCATGTTGGCATTATCTTTGCCCCACTCTGCAGCTACAATTAGCTTCAAACCATGTGGAAGGAATTGCATTGATAAAGGAAAATTTTCCTCACCCATTCTTTATGGAGGTCATAACTTTATGCTCCTGGGCCATATGGAAGACAAGGATGCGAATATCTTCAATGGCGTTAGACCAAACCTTTACAGATGTAGAGCAATCTTCAAGGAGGAAATAAGTGGCTGAAACTAAGACCAAATAGGAAAAAATATCTATCTTTTGCTGGTTGGATTGATAGTTTTATTTGAACTTTATAGTTTTTTGTATTTTCCTATTTTTTTGTACAAATCTCTTATACATATTTATACCAGAAATCAATAAAATACATGCAGCAGAACCCTGTTGTTTTTCATAAAAAACATATTGGTTACAACATAATAAGAAGTTTGTATATAGAGCAGTACACAACAGAAATGTACCATCAAAATTATAGTAGTGCTTCATTCTATGATTTATGGTGTTCCAACTGTGAGCTTGATATCTCCAAACCGTATCTATAATTTAGTATTGTTTCATACTACTTTAATATCATTGTTACATATTTGTATATAGATTTATATCATTCTTATAGCATTTTCTGGGAATAACCTATTACCATAGTGCCAAGTGTCAGTCGTTGTTTTCTGCAACATTTCTGGCATTGTAGGAAATCGTCAGAAAATATCTGAGGAAAAATAAGGGGAAAATATAACTCGCTTAAATAAGCCGGAGAAGGGAGCTAGGGGCCATGAGGGGACCATGCGGCCAGTCGCCGCGGGCCCACCAATGTGGCGGCCGCCTCCTATGCCTCCTCACGTCGCCCTTTCGCTTATAATAACTCCTCAACCTAAAAACCTACAGGATGGACCCTATTTCCTAATTTCGATACCGAGCTACCGTTGCTGCATCCATGATGATGTGTGAGTAGTTAATCCTTGGACTATGGGTTGATAGCAGTAGCTAGATACTTATCACTCCTCCTTGTTCTTCAATACAAAGGTCTCGTGAGCAGTCTAACATGATCGAGATCCATGTGATGTAATTTCTGCTAACTGTTGTGTTTGCTGGGATATGATGAATTGTGATATTATGATCAGATTGTGCGTGTTATTGATACGTCCATTTTGCATCACAATTTTATATAATAATTTCTTGTTATTCATGGATATATTTCATATTAGAATGCAATACTTATGTTATTTTATCTTATTTGGCATGTTTGATGATTGTTGGTGATTTGACTGCTGGAGCCCGGAATCAGCTGGAAAAAGCACCGTCAAGATACTAAACTTCTGTAAATCCAGAAATTCCACAAAAATTCAGAGATTATTATTTTACTAGATGACGAAAGGATCCAGAAGGAGGACCAGAGGGAAGCCACAGGGTGGCCAGACGCCACCCAGGCGCGGCTCCACCCTTGGTCGCGCCTGGGCCCCGCATGGAGGCCCTGTGTCGCCTCCGGCTCCCCCCTTTCGCGTATATCATCCCTTTGACCTAAAAATCAAGGGGGACGCTTCGAAGAAATACTCCACCATCGCCTCGTGGGCGGAAACCATAGAGAGAGAAAAGGCTCTCCAGAGGGAGAAATCGGCTGGGGAAATACCCTCCCGGAGGGGGAAATCGTCGTCATATCGTCATCGTCATCGCCACGAGCTTCACCGGGATCATCATCAACATCATCCTCACCGACAGCACCATCATCTCCATATCTCCACTTTGTTCCGCTATTGCAGCTAGGGTTATACTTGTTGTAGTTCATTGGGGTCACTTTTCTGGTGTTGATTGCCTTGTGTAGTTGATGCTATTGAGTTTTATTGGTGAAATACTTTTATGACCAGATTATTATTCATCTATTTATTACCTCTGATCATGATCCAAATGATGTCTCGTGAGTAGTTCATTTAGTTCTTGAGGACCTGGGAAAAGTCTTGTTGCTAGTAGTGGAATTATGCTGAGTAGTATTTAATGGTTTGATATTTAAGTTGTGGTGTTATTTTTCTAGTGGTGTTGTGTGAACATCGACTACACAACACTTCACCTTTATGGGCCTAGGGGGTGCATTGTGTATTTAATTTGCTTGTGTGGTGGTTGCGGGATTGACAGAAACCTAAACCCCCACCGGTAAACTAGAGCATGAGGGAGTGTAGGATCTCAGAGTTTAAAGCTGTGGTTAGTTAATTCTTAAATACTTCCTTGCATTTGCGGATGCTTGTAGGGAAGTGTAATCACAAGTGTGCACTGGTCCAAGTAAGGATGCTTCATTAGCATAGGTTCACCCACACAACACTTAGCAAAACATTAAACATTAAGCAGCGGTATGAAGCGAAAGTGATTTGACATAATTCCCATGTGTCCTCAGGAGCGGTTAGCCATCATAATTAACATCACCGGCTTGTCCTTTGTGCTAAAAAGGATTGGGCCACTTGCTACAATTATTATTGCTCTCTTTTATTTACTCGCACTTTATTTATCTGTTACTATAAAAACCCATAAAAACTTGTCTGTTAGTATTTGCAGTGAAACCTTGCGCGAATCTACAAGCCAGCACCTTCTGCTCCGCGTTGGGTTTGACACTCTTATTTATCAAAAGTACTACGATAGATCCCCTGTACTTGTGGGTCATCAAGACTATTTTCTAGCATCGTTGCCTGGGAGTAAAGCGCTATTGGTAAGTGGATTTGGTAAGGAAAACTTTTATTGCAAGTGCTGTTTTTATTTCTGCTTATTGCTCTACTTCATTATGGAGCCATCTGAGTTTGAATCGACCTATGGAGACACCCTCTCCGCTGCTCTTGTGGCAACAAGAGGACCTCCACCTACTGAAAGTATCCCATTTAAAACACCTATGGGAATCGTTGATCGTGTTATGAGTAACCGTTATGCAGGAGACGGGACTGTTCATCCTGGTTATCACTTGCTGTTTATGAGAGAAATATGTGGGTTGTTTAAGATTGCAGGGGTTTCTATGGAAGTAATCATGAGGAAATTGTTTTCATTATCACTGAAGGACAAAGCTATGGAGTGGTATAGGTCATTAGATGATTCTCATCTATTGGATTGGGATAAAATTGTGCCTCTCTTTTATGCTAAATTTTATCCTCTGCATGAAATTCACCAACACAGGAATTTTATTTATAACTTCTGACCTCGCAAGGGAGAAAGTATTGCTCAAGCTTGGGGGAGATTGAAAGTTTTAATGCTTAAATGCCCTATTCATAATATCCCCAGAGACATCATAGTTACCAACTTTTATGCAAGACTCTCTCGTCATGACAAGGATTTACTTGATGCTTCATCTGCTGGATCTTTCACAAATAGCAGGATTGATTATAAATGGGATCTTCTTGAGAGAATTCAACGCAATACTGAATATTCGGAAATAGATAAAGGTAACGAATCAAGTATAATTTGTGATTATGAATGCATTAAATCCTTTGGTGAAACTTCTGATTTTCACGATTTTAGTGCTAAATATGGGCTTGATTCTCAAATCATTGTTGATCTCTTTAATGCTTTTGCCTCTTACATTGATATTCCTAAGCAAAAGTGGAACAAATTTCATGAACCATTTAAAGAAATCGAAATTACTCCTATTCCTGAAAATGCAATACAAGTCCATACTCCTGATCCTATTTTACCTGTTCCTTATGTTGAGAAATTGCCTTTTCCTGTTAGAGTAAAAGAACATGCTGTGATCACTAAAGTTGTTAAGAAAAGTGGGAAGAAAGCTAAAGAACCTTATGAACAACTAAAAGTTCAACCTTCAGTAGCTTTAGTTAAAGATTTGACAGGGGAAAATGTAGAAGGAGGCCATATAATTTTTTGTGATGATGCTTCAAATATTGTTAGACCTCCGAAAGGAAAAGCTAAAAAGGTTTGTGCTCTTGTTATTTCTGTGAAGATTGGTGATCATTGCTATTATGGTTTGTGTGATATTGGTGCTAGTTCCAGTGCAATACCTTTTTCTCTATATCAAGAAGTAATGCATGATATTGGGATTTGAGAAATTGAAGATATCGATGTGGTTATTCAACTTGCTAATAGAGATACTATCTCTCTGGTGGGAATTGTTAGAGATGTTGAAGTATTGTGTGGTAAGATCAAATACCCTGCTGATTTTCTTGTACTAGGTTCGGTTGCAGATAAATTTTGTCCTATTATATTTGGTAGACCATTCTTAAATGCTTGTAGTGCTATTATAGATTACAAAAAGGAAAAGGTTTATACTAAATTTGGCGGTGAAAGTTATGAATTTAATTTTTCTAAGTTTGCTAAACAACGTCATGAAAAAGAATTGCCCAATGAAGACTGTAAAATTGAAAAACTTGTTGCTATTGCTGTTGCTCCTAATGATCCTTTGCAGCAATTTATGGAAGACAATGAGAGTGAGGTATTCATGCAGGAAAGAAATGATTTGGAGCATATCTTTCTCCGCCAACCTGCAATCCTCGAACATAATCTACCTGTGAAATCCTTAGGGATGCCGACCCCTCCTAAGGGAGATCCTGTCTTTGAACTTAAAACTCTTCCTGATGATCTTATATATGCTTATATTGATGAAAAGAAAATATATCATGTTATTATTAGTGCTAAACTTTCAGGACAGGAAGAAGAGAGATTATTGGAAGTACTTCGGAAACATCAAGGGACAATGGGATACACCTTGGATGATCTTAAAGGGATTTCTCCTACGATATGTTAACACATAATTAATCTTGAGCCTGATGCAAAACCTGTCGTTGATCATCAACGGAGGTTAATTCCGAAAATTAACGAAGTGGTAAGGAATGAGGTGCTCAAACTCCTCGAAGCAGGTATAATTTATCCTATTGCTGATAGTAGGTGGGTTAGTCCTGTGCATTGTGTTCCAAAGAAAGGAGGTATTACTGTTGTTGCAAATGATAATGATGAGCTTATTCCTCAAAGAGTTGTAGTTGGTTACAGAATGTGCATTGATTTTCTAAAATTAAATAAGGCTACAAAGAAAGATCATTATCCTTTGCCTTTTATTGATCAAATGTTAGAAAGGCTTTCTAAGAATACTCATTTTTGTTTTCTTGATGGTTACTCTGGTTTCTCTCGAATTGCGGTTAGAGACCAGGATCAAGAGAAAACAATTTTTACCTGTCTGTATGGAACTTATGCTTATAGACGCATGCCTTTTGGTTTATGTAATGTGCCTGCTACTTTTCAAAGATGCATGTCTACTGTTTTTCATGGCTTTTGTGAGAAAATTTTATAATTATTCATGGACGATTTCTCCGTCTATGGGACTTATTTTGATAATTGCCTAAACAATCTTGACAAAGTTTTGCAGAGATGTGAAGAGACAAACCTTGTTCTGAATTGGGAAAAATGTCATTTTATGGTTAATGAAGGTATTGTTCTTGGACATAAAATCTATGAAAGAGGCATTGAAGTTGATAGATCTAAAAATGAAGCTATTGAAAAGATGCCTTGCCCTAGGGATGTTAAAGGTATACGCAGTTTTCTTGGTCATGCTGGTTTTTATAGGAGGTATATAAAAGATTTTTCTAAAACTTTGAAACCTGTTACTAATATTTTACAAAAAGATATTCCTTTCCTTTTTTATGATGATTGCAATGAAGCTTTTGAAATTCTTAAGAAAGCTTTAACAACTGCTCCGATTGTTCAACCTCGAGATTGGAATTTGCCTTTTGAGATAATGTGTGATGCTAGTGATTTTGCTGTAGGTGCGTGATACGTGTCAAACGTATCTATAATTTTTGATAGATCCATGCTAGTTTTGTGATGTTGTCACATGTTTTTATTATCATATTAATCATTTTTATGCATTTTGTCGGACTAACCTATTGACAAGATGCCTAGTGCCAGTTTCCTGTTTTTGCTGTTTTTGCATTTCAGAAAATTTACTTCTGGAAATATTCTCTGAATTGGCTGAAAATTTACGGGGATTTTTTACTCGACGGAAGGCACCAGGACACCAAAGGGCAGCCCTGGGGCCACCCACAGGCCAGGGGCGGCCTGCTGCCGCGGCCTGGGGTCCACCAGTGGGTGGGACCCGCCCCTGCCCGTGGGGCACTCCCTCGGCCCCCTCCGACGCCAATAATTCACATTAAACCTAAAAATGTCAGGGCGGCCATTATTTTCCAGAGAAGTCATCCCGACGCGCCGTCGTCTCAAACCCTAGTTCGGGGGTGATTCTGAAGCAGATCCCGGCACTCTGCCAGTGGGGAGATCGATCTCGGAGGGCCCTTCATCGCCATGCCTTCCTCCGGGATGATTTGTGAGTAGTCCCACCTTGGACCATGGGTCCATGGCAGTAGCTAGATGGCAGTCTCTCTCTCTTGTGCTTCATGTCTTATGATCTTGTGAGCTGACTAACACGATCAAGATCGATTATTGTAATGTTATGTGATGTGTTTGCTGGTATCCGATGGATTATAAAGTTATGATCAGATTGTGCATGATTCTTATATGTTGATTTATGTTGTTGTATGCTCTCCGATGTGCGTAGTTACTTTGTCCAAGTGATTGTGTGTATATCCAAGAGAGGGTATTTATGCTAGATAATGGGTTCATGCCCCCATTTGTTCCTGGGCACGAGTGACAGAAACGTCTAAGGGCGAGGGTGTGCTGTTGCTACTAAGGGTAAAACAGCGGTGTTAATGTCTCTTTTGATATTAGTATTGCTTACTTCATGCGCTTTAATTAATGCAAATGTCTGTTGCTTGCAACTTAATACCGATGGGTGACAGGCTGGATAGCGATCCCACGGTGGACTTTTTAGACAAAGATGCAGTTGGACTCAACGGTCTTTGTTCATTGTCGTGATGCCTACTTAAATATTATCATGATCTCTTTGTCATAGCTAGATTAAGTTTGTGTTATAATCTTGTCAATTGCCCAGCTGTAATTTGTTTACCCATCATATGATTGTTCTATTTACTTGAGAGACTCCACTAGTGAACTCATGGCCCCCGGTCAATCTTTTTACATTGATTGCAACCTTTATTCATCACTTTTCATCATCATTACTCCACTGGTCCATTTTCATATTTCATCTATTTCACTATACAATTAACCGCTTTGTTTTCTACGAGACCGGAAAGATTGACAACCTTTCCGCCGTTGGGGGGCAAAGTATTTTGGTTGAGTGTGTGCAGGTCCATGCCTGTTGAAGATTAAGTGCCAGAGATCTTCAACATTCACTTTGTTTTTTATTTCAAGGTCCTACTGGTTCGATAAACCTCGGTTCGTTATCGAGGGAAAACTGCTGCTTGCTACATCTCCGCCTTCGCTTGGGGCACCACCCAACTCTTCATCAGTAGCAATCAAGCTCTTTTCTGGCGCCGTTGCCGGGGATCTTGGAGCTACAGCAAGGGGAGTCTCATACTCTAAATCACTTTACTTTGTTTTGTCTTGCTTGTTTTATTTATCGTTAGCTTATTTTTCGTGTTGCAAAATTTTAAAACCCAAAAAAAATTAGTGTAGTCTTTATTCCTGTCTTGTTATTTTATCTTATCATTATGTCTAGTTCTTGTCCTCCTGTTGAGACACCTGAGTCCGAAGTCCTCACCTTCAAACAAAGAGGTGGGGAGAGTTTGAAAGATGCTTGGTATAGGATTAATAATGCTCGTCATAGATCAACCAAAAAGTCTTTGGCCACTGTTCTCCTTAGAAATTTTTATGTTGGCATTACAAGGTGTTATAGGTATGTCCTAGACACTATCACAGTTGGAAACTTAAATATTAACACTTGACTTGAGGGAATGCTTCAGATGAAATGGTCATGTTAATTTCTTAGGCTGTTTGTATCCATTATGCTTCATTGGTTTAGAAATTGTGGTAAAATCATTTCTGAATCTAGAGTTTGGGAACAGAAAAAGAATCTTGTCGAAGGCCAATTGATCTCAGTAGATAGACAAAGTAACTGAATAACCAGATGGCTTAATTAGTATAACAATAAAGCTAGTGTGTATGTGAATTAAATGGCATTCTGGCTAATTAGATTGTTTATATCATTGATGACATCCATTAGGCTTCAATTGACTGGATACGATTTTTTGCGGAGCAGATCATACCAATCAGTAATACTCTTTATTCACAAATTTGTAGTTTCAAAAGTCAACTAACTGAACTCAATAAGTGTTATGATATTTACTGCTTATCTTTTCAATGAAACATCCGGAGGCTTCCCCTCCTGTCTTTCCTTAGAATTATTTGAACTCTGAATGCTCTCATTGATATCCACGCTTCTTTCTATTTGAGTTGTAATCAACTAAAAAAATAACCTCCTATTTGTATTGTAATATTTATTAGCACTTCTTTCTATTTGTGTGTGTATGGGCAGATGCTTTGTTCTACAATTTGTCTTAGCATGCTCCTGCATGCCATTATGTCAGCATTTTGTCCAACTTGAAATAATTGTAAATAATGTTTTATTACATTGCTTTATTATGATCGATGAGCTATTTAGGGTTGCTTGTGTGTGTGCCGATGATTAAAAATGTTGTGGCACTATGTGGTAACCCTGAAGGTCTGCGGAGCCTTGTGATATGCACAAGTACAAGTCTTGTGCATCCTACTTGGCTCCGCCGATCCTTCAGGGCTACTAATTGTGTGTCCGACCTAAGTATGAGGCGCAAAATCTATGTCATTTTTATTTTGTTTTGTCTGTTTATTCGAAAGCCGGTGATTAAAATGTTGTGGCACTAGGTTGTAGGCTTGCGGGTCTTGTGAGCCTTGTGATATGCACAAGTACCAAGTCTTGTGCATCATACTTGGCTCACCAGATCATGCAGGTCTACTTGTGTGTCCAACCTAAGTATGAGGCGCAAAATCTAAGTCATTTTTATTTTGTTTTGTCCGTTTCTTCGAAAGCCGATGATTAAAATGTTGTGGCACTAGGTTGTAGGCCTGCAGGTCTTGTGAGCCTTGTGATATGCACAAGTACCAAGTCTTGTGCATCATACTTGGCTCACGAGATCCTGCAGGTCTACTTGTGTGTCCGACCTAAGTATGAGGCGCATAATCTAAGTCATTTTTATTTTGTTTTGTCCTTTTCTTCTAAGCCGATGATTAAAATGTTGTGACACTGTATGATTCAGGGAGGAGCTAGTGAACCTTGTGATATGCACAAATAAACATTTTGTGCATCCTACTTGGTTCACTTGCTCCGTCTCTGAAATGTGTGTCCAATTTAAATATGTATGAGGCACAAATCCGAAATCATTTTTTTCTCTCTCTTTCCGAATGCCGATGATTAAAATGTTGTGGCACACTATTTGATTCAGGGAGGTGCTAGCGGACCTTGTGATATGCACAAATAAACATCTTGTGCATACTCTTACTTGGTCCGCTTGCCCCGTTCCTTATCAATGTGTGTCCAATCTATGTATGAGGCATAAACTCGAATCATTTTGTTTCGTCTCTATGAATTGACAAAGCCGATGATTTAAACTATGCCACGGTAAAGGCAAGGAGAGTGTCTACAATGCCTTGTAGTATATACAATTGGAGTGTTTGTATTAATACATGGTCTTGTAGACACTCTTTTTGCCTTGTTTTGCACGGCAATGATATATGAGCCTTTCCATCGTTAACTTCTCGCATTTCGTAAATTTTAATATTACTTTTGTAACAAAATTTTGACTTAGGCATTTTTGACTTAGGTGTTCTCGGCGACGATGTCCATGTTGGACCAGAGGGGCGATGTGCGGGACTGGGCTCCACCGGGCTGGCACTGGGAGGTGCTACCTTCCGGGACGCGCAGCTTGGTGAGGAATCCGGGTGACGTCGTCGACCCGGATATTCTGTGGTGGCAGTCGCGTGGGCCACGCTCGGTGCAGAGGGAGCCGGCCCCCGAGGAGGTGGTACGTCGCCGTATCAGGGAGGAGGATGTAGCGCCCCGACCCCAGAACTATATAGTGAAGCTTTGTGCAACCGGTCATGCTACACAATCGAAGGTTACTGGGTTTACCAATCCCAGGCCAAAACCTTTGGCAGGTGTACTCGGAATGGATCATCGGCACACAACACTTCGATCATGCCATAAGCTCAGACATAGCTATCATGTATAGTTAAGAGATCAAGACTTGTGAAACAACTGGCACATCCCAGACTCTACGACACAAAGATTCATATAGCAACTCATATGAGAAAGATACAAATATTACACACAAAAGGTCACAGACCATCAATACATCATGCGGAAGCGAAGTAGTGTTGTCTAATACAACAAGATGCAAATATTGCCTAAGAGGCCTACAGATAAACATAACCCAAGCCAGCTTGTTCCACGGTCCCAAGCTGCCACCTGGGAACCCCGGACTACTAGTCGACATCCACGAAGAACCCACCTAGCTGCTCGGTGTCGTCCTCCTCTGAAACAAATTCATAATGGCAGCAAAGAGAGACTGAGTACGATGTACTCGCAAGTTTAGTAGGGCGATATAGGCCCAATGCTGACGGAGGCTCTAAAGCTGTATAGGTAGCTAATTTGCATAAAGCTAGTTTTCCTTTTTAAAAGACATAAAGACCCATGGCATTCGTCTACTCAGAATGTTTCCAAAAAGGGGTAAGAGAGTAACTTTTCATCTTTGGCTCTCGTCGAACCAACTTGTTGCCAAAACATCTCTCATCTCCACCAAAGGCACTCCCTCGAATCACCCTCGAGGATATGAACCTTTTTAACACACGTTGAGTTGCAACCTTTAGCTGCCAAATTAATTAATTAAGGTTAAGGTTCTCTATGAGTTAATCCGCCTTTCCCAAGAGTTTGTCCATAACCGTGGACACGGCTTTTCAAAAAGATTTAACCCTGCATGGGTGTACTAATTTACCCATTGGTACCGTCCGGCTCACCTAACTGGCCCTCTTCCGGGGAAGGCCGGCGAGCAGGCGCGGTTAGAACTTTACAATGCATGAGGCTTACTCAAGGACCATCAGTGTCCGGAAGGACAGGTTCAGCGCCTCCAACGCCCTGCCCCGCGGCCACATCCTAAACACCACCGTCGTCTTCGTTTCTTTTCCACCCACACAACTCACGCGCAAATGGAAATAGCAAACTAGAGGACCCTTGACAAGCCCCTCACAAATTATTTGGTCAGTAAGGCGCCCATACACCCACCAATGGAAGCACGCTCGGTTCTTGGTTCTAGCTAAAAGCACTCTCAGCCTAGGCGGCAAGAATGAGGCAAATCACCATCCCCCGATGGCAACTCATCCAAGCCTTTAAGCAAATTAATTAAGTACCACACACACCCTCCACATTGTCTGAACATTCCATCAATTGCGTAAATCATGGAAATAATAACGGACAGCTAAGCATTTAACTAAGCATGGCTAAGCATTGCTAAGCATATAAATACAACAATTAAATTCTTGTATCCGGCCAACACGTCACACCTAGGGTTCATAGGAGGGGAAACATGTATTGGTTCGGGGATAACCATGCATTCATAGGATACTCTACATTTTGATCAAAAGAGACATTGGAACCGCATGAAATATTTTGGTGGATAAAATAAGTTCATAAAACAATAGGATTCTAGATGCCAAGAAGGTTAGGTTATCTCTTGCCTTGCTGCCGGGCGTGTAGTACGGTTCGTCGGGAAAGGTAGGGGTGACCTCAACTCCGGAATCTATCGATACCCAAAAATAATACAAAAGAACAACTAAATCACACGAACACAAGGTGCAATGCTCAATCACATGATGACATGTCAAATTGATGCAAAGATACCATCATATAATTTAATAGCAAAATTAAATGGAGAGCCAAATAATTAGTGCAATTATTTGGAAACAACCCCATATTTATCTTAGTGACCACCCTATTCATAAATTATTACATTATTAGAGAAGTGACTCAAATATGCATGAACATGACATGAATGGGTAGGGTTTGTCCTTCCGATCATTTTGGTACCTTATTTGTAATTTTCTGAGCACCGAAGAATAAATAGCGAATTAAATAATTAATTGGATTTAATTCTTTTGACCAATTTATGAATAACATCAAATAAATATTTGTGATCATGATGTGATAAGTGCATGGTTTGATAGCATTTGAAGTGTTGATCGCATTGATATCTTATTTATAATTATTGGTCAAATATTTATCGAATTATGATTTTCCAAATTTTGGTATTATTTAAACCATTCGAGGAAATCTTAAATAAACAGCAAGAATATAATTTCAAAAGAAAGTTACAAAAAATTCTAACAAGTAGATTTTGTTTTCCTGATCATTTTGAAATTTGATTTGCCAAATTTGGATCATTATTTAAAAAGATATGAATTATTTAAATTGGTTTTATTTTCCAAAAAGGAAAATTTAATCACAGGCAGGCCGGCCTTGTGCCGGCCAGGCCGGGCAGCAGGCCGGGTGGGCTCCCGAAGCCACCGGCCTTTGGCCAGCCCAGGCTGGGATGCGAGGCCGGGGGTGTGGCCGAAGCGGCCGGCCTCGTGTCGGCCTAGGCCGGGCGCTCAGGCCGGCCACCAGCCCGAGCCGTTCGGCCCCATGCCGGTCAGGCCGGGGTACGGGCCGGGTGCGCTGTGCAGGGTGACCGACGGTGACGTCGACGGCGACCAAGATTCAGCGGCGGGGAGAGGGAAGGGGAAAATGGGAGAAGGCGCGAGCAAGAAGCTAAACTCACCCTGAAGTACGAGGCGTGGTCGGCGCGTCGAACGGTGGGCGGAATCGTCGGGAAATCGGTCGGCAGTGCGCGGCCGAGGCGGGGAGGTCGAGGACGATTCCGTCGATCCCGGGCCACCCCGGCTCAAATTCGTCGGTGAGGGGGAAGAGGGGGAAGCGGTGGAGCGAGCGGTGGTCTTCAATCCACCTCGCACTCACTCGAACGACGGCGGCGAGCTCGGCACTCACGGCGGCAACGGAGGAGCTAGGGAGAGAGAAATGTTGCCCCGATCCGGAAATTTCGGGGAGGAACGGAGAGAGAAGAAAGAGGGGAGCAGGTGAGCAGCGACGGCCGCCTGTTTAGTCATCTGGGGCCACGGCATGGTGAGCTGAACGGCATGGGCGCGGGAGGCATGGCGCCAGTGCCTCCCGGCACTGTGGAGAAGAAACAGTTTCACGAAACCCCCCCCCCCCCGGAACATTTTTAGTAATTACAAACAGGTCAAGTGGTAGCATTAGAGATTTAATTGGGGCCTTTAAACAATTTTATAAAATCTGCAAAGAAATTATAAAGCCTTCCCTTGACAGGTAGAAGCTTCACAAAAAGTTTGGCTTCAAAATAAAATGTTTAACTTCAGGTTTATTCATATTGTTGCAATATGGCCTTTTTTGACAAATTACAAAATGCATTTATTTGAAGCACTTACTTATTTCCAAAAATCATGAAAATATTCATAGAGGCTCTCACGGTAATATTGAAGCTCCCCATGATTTTAGTTTGAATTTTTGAAATGTTTAACTTGGTTTCAAAAATAGAAATTGAATTAAGCCAATTTGAATTATCAAATTTATTTCCTTGCTTAATAAGGAATTGCTTCATCAAATGAATATAACATGCACACTTGGAACTTCCTGGACAATTTGGAAGTTCAAGTTTATTGGTTTGCTAAGTTGAGCAAATTCATTTGGTGGAGGGTTGTGGAAGGTTTGCTTCCCCATTTCAATTTGTTTCCAAGTGAATGTTAGAAATAGCAATTGCATATGGATGCTATGATGCAAATCAAGAATGCAAAAGGTGGAAAAATTCTTCGTATTTTTTAGTACAAATCTGGGGCTATTACAATTCTACCCCCCTTACAGGAATCTCGTCCCGAGATTCTAGGCTTGAGTGACGAAGGCGGGATATTCCTGACGAAGACTAGTTTCTCGCTCCCAAGTCGCTTCTTCTTCGGAATGGTTAGACCATTGAATTTTCAGAAATTTGATGGTCTTGTTGCGGGTTTTCCTTTCCGCTTCATCCAAGATGTGGATAGGATGCTCGCGATAGGTCAAATCCTCTTGGATGTCTAATACCTCATGATCAACCCCACGGATTGGATCTTTGAAGCAACACCGGAGTTGGGAGACATGGAACACATCATGCACATCCGGGAAATTGGAGGGTAGCTCAAGTTGATAGGAGAGATCTCCTCACTTGGTTGGGATGGTGAAAGGGCCAACATAGCGAGGTGCCAGTTTGCCCTTGATTCCGAAGCGACGAACGCCTCGGAGAGGAGAGACTCGAAGATAGGCCTTGTCACCAACTTCATAGTGGACCTCTTGATGGTGCTTGTCATAGTAGCTTTTCTGCCGGGATTGAGCAGCCTTGAGATTATCCCGAATTATACGGACTTTCTCCTCGAATTCATTGATCACATCAGGACCAAAGAGTGGCCTCTCACCGGTTTCAGACCAATTCAGAGGAGTCCGGCATTTTCTTCCATAGAGCACCTCAAAGGGGGCCATTTGCAAACTGGCTTGGTAGCTGTTGTTGTAGGAGAACTCGGTGAGAGGGAGGTATTTTTCCCAACCCTTGCCGAAGGAAATAACACAAGCCTGAAGCATATCCTCAAGTACTTGGTTCACCCTTTTGGTTGGGCCGTCAGTTTGAGGGTGATAGGATGTGCTGAAGTTGAGACGGGTTCCAAGAGCCGTTTGGAAGCTTTGCCAGAATTTGGAAACAAACAGACTACCACGGTCTGAGATGATCCGCAAAGGAACCCCGTGCAAAGGAACAATCCGGGACATATACAGCTCAACCAGCTTGGCAGAATTGATATCCTCGCGAACAGGAAGGAAATGGGCGACTTTGGATAGACGATCAATGACTACCCAAATGGCATTGTTACCCTTTGGTTATCTTGGGAAATCGGTGATGAAATCCATACCAACTTCATCCCATTTCCACTCCGGAATGGCTATGGGGCGAAGGGTACCAGTTGGCCTTTGATGTTCAGCATTCACTCGACGACAGACGTCGCATTCAGAAACATACTCGGCGATCTCGTGCTTCATGCAAGACCACCAGAATTGAGGGCGAAGATCTTGGTACATTTTGGTGCTACCCGGATGAATAGAGAGGGGTGACTCATGAGCTTCTGAGAGGAATAACTCTTTTGTATTCCCACTCTTGGGCACCACTAGACGGTCACCAAAATAGACCACACCATTATCATCAATCGAGAAACAATTGGCCTTCCCATTAGCTATCTTCTCTTTGATCTCGAGGATTTTAGCATCATTTTGCTGGGCGGCCTTGATATCATCCTCGAGAGTGGATTTGATCTCGAGGTTAGCTAGATATCCGGAGGGAACAATCTCCAGATTTAACCGAGCAAATTCCTCGTGGAGAGACGGTTGTGCCTTTTCAACCATCATCGTGTTGCAATAGGCCTTGCGACTCAAAGCATCAGCCAGGACATTGGCCTTGCCGGGATGATAGTTGAGGGTCACGTCATAGTCTTTTATTAATTCCAACCATCTTCTCTGCCTCAAGTTCAAATTCGGCTGGGTGAAGAGATATTTCAGACTTTGATGGTCGGAGTAGATCTCGCAACGGTTGCCCAACAGGTAGGGCCTCCATTGCTTCAGAGCATGTACCACGACAGCAAGCTCTAGATCATGAGTTGGATAATTTTGCTCATGTGGTTTGAGTTGACGGGAAGCATAAGCGACAACATGGCCTTCTTGCATCAAAACACAGCCCAAGCCTTGGAGCGATGCATCACAATAGACGACAAAGTCCTTGTCGGTGTCGGGAAGGACAAGCACCGGAGTGGTGGTGAGCTTGACCTTGAGAGTTTGGAAACTTTCTTCAGCCTTGTCTGACCACACAAATGGTTTGTTTTTCTTGAGGAGGTCAGTCAGTGCCTTGGCTATCTTGGAAAAGCCCTCGATGAATCGGCGGTAATAACCCGCCAATCCAAGGAAGCTTCGGATATCTTTGACGGACTTGGGAGTGGGCCAATCCAGGATTGCCTGAATCTTGTCAGGTATCACCGCTACTCCAGCAGCTGACACCACATGACCGAGAAAAATGAGCTCCTTTAGCCAAAACTCACACTTGGAGAACTTGGCATAGAGGCGGTTGTCTCGAAGCTTGGTCAAGACAAGTCGAAGATGCTCAGCATGCTCTTCTTCGGTTTTGGAGTAGACAAGGATGTCATCGATGTAAATGATGACAAACTTGTCGAGGTACTCGTGGAAGATGGAGTTCATCAGCCTCATGAATGTAGCCGGAGCATTTGTGAGGCCGAAGGACATGACGGTGTATCCATATAACCCATAGCGGGTAGTGAAAGCCGTCTTCGAAATATCCTCCTTTCAGATTTTTATCTGATGGTAGCCTGACCTCAGATCCATCTTGGAGAATACCGTTGCACCAGCTAGTTGATCGAACAGGTCAGTTATTCGAGGAATGGGATACTTGTTCTTGATGGTCACCGCATTCAAAGGGCGATAATCAACAACCTGCCGAGGAACATTTGTATCCCTCTTTTTGACAAAGATGACCGGGCAGCCCCAAGGTGAGCTACTCGGCCGGATGAATTCTTTTTCCAGCAGCTCATCAAGTTGCTTCTTCAATTCAGTTAGCTCTTCCGCTGGCATGCGGTAGGGCCTTTTGGAAATTGGGGCGGTTCCCAGAACCAACTCGATCACAAACTCCACGCTGCGATCAGGTGGCATGCCAGGCAATTCCTCCGGAAAAACATCGGGGAAATCACACACCACAGCAACTTCATGCATTTCAGGCGGGGTGGTTCCTTCCAGGAACCATAGACTGATCTCCGGAGAGAGAGGAGTGGCTGCGGACGGAGTTGCAGAAGTTGGGGACCAGTAACGCACTTCCCCATAGCTTGGGTGGATCACTGTGACAGTCTTGGCAGCACAGTCCAGGTTGGCCTGATACTTGACTAACCAGTCCATGCCCAGAATAACATCTAGACCCTCTGACTTCAGGGCTATCAACTAGAACGGAAAAGGTATTGAACCTATTGAAATCTGAACCTCAGAAGTAACCCACTTGGTTTGCCAACGAGACCCTGGTGTTTTAACCACTAGCGGGGAATCCATATTCTCAAACGGTATTTGATGGTTGTGTGCAAATGATATGGATATGAATGAATGCGATGCTCCAGAGTCAAATAAAACGGAAGCTGGATATGCATTGATTCGAAGCGTACCCATGAGAACACTAGGGTCCTCTTCAACTCCTTCAGCCGAGACGTGGTTCAGTCGTCCACGGCTGACACTTGTAGCCTTGGCTGCTGGTGTGGAGGGAGCGGGTGCCTTCTCAGGACAATCCTTGGAGAAGTGACCAGGCTGGCCACAGTTGTAGCAGGTGAGCCTCGGTGGTGGTGGAGGTAGCTGAGGGCGGAAGCCACTTCTAGCCACACCCAAGGTCGAGGTAGCTCGGCGAGGTGGAGGTGGCCTGAACCCTGAAGGCCTTGGCGCGAATGGTGCACGAGGCACGGCGCTGAAGGGCACAAAGACCCAGCGCTTCTTGCCCTCAGAGGAAGAGGAGCTCTGGTGGTCAGCTGGAGCTGGCCTCTTGGAAGCCTCCAGCTCCTTCCTACCCTGCTCCATAGTAAGAGCCTGGTTGTAGAGCTCCTGGTAGGACTGGAACTTGAAGGGCAGGAGCTCGTAGCGGAGCCGAGGTGCGAGCCCTTTGCGGAAGAGGTATTGCTTGTCCTCATCATTCGTCACGTCCCGATGGGCGTAACGGGAGAGGTGGTTGAACTCCCGCCCATAAGCTTGGACGTCCATGCGTCCCTGGGTTAGATCCAGGAACTCCCTTCTCTTGAGGTCCATGATGGGCTTGGGGATGTACGCCGCTCGGAAGGCGGCGCGGAAATCCGCCCAAGTGAAGACATGGCCAGCATCGAACATCGACACATGGCTCTCCCACCAGGAGCCGGCGGCTCCATTCAGCAGGTAGGTGGCAAAGTTGACTTGTTCCGCCACCGGAACATGCAGAGCGGCAAACTTGCGCTCAAGAGCCCGGAGCCAATCATCCGCATCAAGAGGCTCCTTAGCTTCGGTGAAGGTAGGAGGTTGGGACCGCAAGAACTTGGTGAGAGTGTTGCAGTCGTCGTTCCTCCTTGCCCCTTGCTGCACTAACTGCTCGAGCAGATGCTCGTTGCGCAGGCGGTTTTGCTCAATGGCCATCAGAACCTCTGCCATTGAGGGTGGCGGCGGTGCATCAGGATTGCCTTGTTCCCCACGACGGGTAGGAGCCATTCTGAAGATTTGGAACAAAGACATAGGCCCAATGCTGATGGAGGCTCTAAAGCTATATAGGTAGCTAATTTGCATAAAGCTAGTTTTCCTTTTTAAAAGACATAAAGACCCATGGCATTCGTCTACTCAGAATGTTTCCAAAAAGGGGTAAGAGAGTAACTTTTCATCTTTGGCTCTCGTCGAACCAACTTGTTTCCAAAACATCTCTCATCTCCACCAAAGGCACTCCCTCGAATCACCCTCGAGGATATGAACCTTTTTAACACACGTTGAGTTGCAACCTTTAGCTGCCAAATTAATTAATTAAGGTTAAGGTTCTCTATGAGCTAATCCGCCTTTCCCAAGAGTTTGTCCATAACCGTGGACACGGCTTTTCGAAAAGATTTAACCCTGCAGGGGTGTACTAATTTACCCATTGGTACCGTCCGGCTCACCTAACTGGCCCACTTCCGGGGAAGGCCGGCGAGCAGGCGCGGTTAGAACTTTACAATGCATGAGGCTTACTCAAGGACCATCAGTGTGCGGAAGGACAGGTTCAGCGCCTCCAACGCCCTACCCCGCGGCCACATCCTAAACACCACCGTCCTCTTCGTTTCTTTTCCACCCACACAACTCACGCGCAAATGGAAATAGCAAACTAGAGGACCCTTGACAAGCCCCTCACAAATTATTTGGTCAGTAAGGCGCCCATACACCCACCAATGGAAGCACGCTTGGTTCTTGGTTCTAGCTAAAAGCACTCTCAGCCTAGGCGGCAATAATGAGGCAAATCACCATCCCCGATGGCAACTCATCCAAGCCTTTAAGCAAATTAATTAAGTACCACACACACCCTCCACATTGTCCGAACATTCCATCAATTGCATAAATCATGGAAATAATAACGGACAGCTAAGCATTTAACTAAGCATGGCTAAGCATTGCTAAGCATATAAATACAACAATTAAATTCTTGTATCCGGCCAACACATCACACCTAGGGTTCATAGGAGGGGAAACATGTATTGGTTCGGGGATAAACATGCATTCATAGGATACTCTACATTTTGATCAAAAGAGACATTGGAACCGCATGCAATATTTTGGTGGATAAAATAAGTTCATAAAACAATAGGATTCTAGATGCCAAGAAGGTTAGGTTATCTCTTGCCTTGCTGCCGGGGCGTGTAGTACGGTTCGTCGGGAAAGGTAGGGGTGACCTCAACTCCGGAATCTATCGATACCCAAAAATAATACAAAAGAACAAATAAATCACACGAACACAAGGTGCAATGCTCAATCACATGATGACATGTCAAATTGATGCAAAGATACCATCATATAATTTAATAGCAAAATTAAATGGATAGCCAAATAATTAGTGCAATTATTTGGAAACAACCCCATATTTATCTTAGTGACCACCCAATTCATAAATTATTACATTATTAGAGAAGTGACTCAAATATGCATGAACATGACATGAATGGGTAGGGTTTGTCCTTCCGATCATTTTGGTACCTTATTTGTAATTTTCTGAGCACCGAAGAATAAATGGAGAATTAAATAATTAATTGGATTTAATTCTTTTAACCAATTTATGAATAACATCAAATAAATATTTGTGATCATGATGTGATAAGTGCATGGTTTGATAGCATTTGAAGTGTTGATCACATTGATATCCTATTTATAATTTTTGGTCAAATATTTATCGAATTATGATTTTCCCAATTTTGGTATTATTTAAATCATTCGAGGAAATCTTAAATAAAAAGCAAGAATATAATTTCAAAAGAAAGTTACAATGATTCTAACAAGTAGAGTTTGTTTTCCTGATAATTTTGAAATTTGATTTGCCAAATTTGGATCATTATTTAAAAAGATATGAATTATTTAAATTGGTTTTATTTTCCAAAAAGGAAAATTTAATCACAGGCAGGCCGGCCTTGTGCCGGCCAGGCCGGGCTGCAGGCCGGGTGGGCTCCCGAAGCCACCGGCCTTTGGCTGGCCCAGGCTGGGATGCAAGGTCGGGGGTGTGGCCGAGGCGGCCAGCCTCGTGTCGGCCCAGGCCAGGCGCTCAGGCCGGCCACCAGCCCGAGCCGTTCGGCCCCAGGCCGGTCAGGCAGGGGTACGGGCCGGGTGCGCTGTGCAGGGTGACCGACGGTGACGTCGACGGCGACCAAGATTCAGCGACGGAGAGAGGGAAGGGGAAAACGGGAGAAGGCGCGAGCGAGAAGCCAAACTCACCCTGAAGTACGAGGCGTGGTCGGCGTGTCGAGGGGTGGGCGGAATCGTCGGGAAATCGACCGGCGGTGCGCGACCGAGGCGGGGAGGTCGAGGACGATTCCGTCGATCCCGGGCCACCCCGGCTCGAATTCGTCGGTGAGGGGGAAGAGGGGGAAGCGGCGGAGCGAGCGGTGGTCTTCAATCCACCTCGCACTCACTCAAACGACGACGGCGAGCTCGGCACTCACGGGGGCAACGGAGGAGCTCGGGAGAGAGAAATGTTGCCCCGATCCGGAAATTTCGGGGAGGAACGGAGAGAGAAGAAAGAGGGGAGCAGGTGAGCGGCAACGGCCGCCTCTTTAGTCGTCCGGGGCCACGGCATGGTGAGGTGAACAACATGGGCGCGGGAGGCATGGCGCAAGAAACAGTTTCACGAAACCCCCCCCCCCAGGAACATTTTTAGTAATTACAAACAGGTCCAGTGGCAGCATTAGCGATTTAATTGGGGCCTTTAAACAATTTTATAAAATCTGCAAACATTTATAAAGCCTTCCCTTGACAAGTAGAAGCTTCACAAAAAGTTTGGCTTCAAAATAAAATGTTTAACTTCAGGTTTATTCATATTATTGCAATATGGCCTTTTTTGACAAATTACAAAATGCATTTATTTGAAGCACTTACTTATTTCCGAAAATCATGAAAATATTTATAGAGGCTCTCACAGTAATATTGAAGCTCCCCATGATTTTAGTTTGAATTTTTTAAATGTTTAACTTGGTTTCAAAAATTGAAATTGAATTAAGCCAATTTGAATTATCAAATTTATTTCCTTGCTTAATAAGGTATTTCTTCATCAAATGAATATAACATGCACACTTGGAACTTCCTGAACAATTTGTAAGTTCAAGTTTATTGGTTTGCTAAGTTGAGCAAATTCATTTGGTGGAGGGTTGTGGAAGGTTTGCTTCCCCATTTCAATTTGTTTCCAAGTGAATGTTAGAAATAGCAATTGCATATGGATGCTATGATGCAAATCAAGAATGCAAAAAGTGGAAAAATTGTTCGTATTTTTCAGTACAAAGTTGGGGTTGTTACAGAGGATGAGCACGTCCGTCACTACATGTATCTATTGGATTGGCAGTATGACAGTAGGTGGTCGTTTCTTCAGAGGGTTCCTTCTCACGTGAGCTATGACCCTGTGAGGGTTCCTTCTCTTTGGATGCGCAGCGCCGGCGGCTCAGCACCCTGCGACTCAGGAACCGGTCGAAGTTAGTTTCAGAGCTTCATGTATTAGCTAGTGATATGCACAAATAGCCAAGTAGATGGACTTGGTTGTATGCTACTTATACTGTTTTGGAAATTGTGTATTTGTACTGGTTTGTCAAATATTTCTCTATATATACTGCTGGAATATGAATTTTGCTGTATATATATTGCTGTAATACATTTCTGCTTTTATTTAAAAGCAGAAATATATATTACTGGCGAACAGGTTCTTGTTCGCCAGTGGTAAGGGTCAATCGCTGGCGAACATGATGTTCGCCAGTGGTAAGCTGTTACCACTGGCGATACTACCACTGGCGAACCACCAGTTCGCCAGCGGTAGCCGAATTTGGTTCGCCAGTGGTAGGCTTTTTCCTACTAGTGAATTACTCCTTTGGTGGTGATGGCGGGACTACAGTAATAGGTGTGAGGAAACGTTGCAGCATCCGGCAGAGTCTAGTGTTCTCTTCTTGGAGTATTTCCACTTCTGCCCTAAGAACACGGTATTTCTCACAAAACTGGTCTGCGACTCTATGTGCTTCAGCAACGGCAGGGATTGAGAGTGGATCAAAGCTCGGTGGCACCGCTCCCTACACATTATGAGAGAAAGCACGCTGGTAGTTAATGGATCCCACAAAAGTGGGGTTGCTTGGCCTTGATGTCCCGGTTGATGGTCCTACAGGGCAACGAGGTGGTGCCCTCCTTACTTCTTCCAAGACACTGTGCTCCATATCAGCCCTCCTAGCGGCAATCTCTTCCTCGGTTGCCCATCCAGCGAAAGATCGTTTGTTGATGTCCCGTTGGAGTTCACGACGGCGCCTAGCGGCGTAGTCTTCTCCACTTGACCCGCAAGAAGACATCTCGATCTTGGGCTTGGAAATCTGGCCGACACAACTTGAAAACAGAAAGCATCGAAAACACAACATACAGACCTCAAGAGATCCGGGTAAATATAGAGAAAAAAATTCTGAATAAAAGGAAGGCGGCAAGACAAGGTGGAGTCGGAGGAGGTCTCCTGGGGCTCCAGGTGGGGCCCAGGCGCGGTCCATGGATGGACCGCAGCCAGGTGCCACCTAGACACCTAGGCCTACGACTCCATCTTTTCTTTGTTTCAAAATTTATTATATTTCCTAAAAACTACGAATATAAATTTTCTGGAATT
The DNA here is from genome assembly GCA_012064385.1 of Puccinellia tenuiflora. NCBI lineage: Eukaryota > Viridiplantae > Streptophyta > Magnoliopsida > Poales > Poaceae > Puccinellia > Puccinellia tenuiflora. The sequence continues at coordinate 2,097,975 of QRDG01000096.1, forward strand.
TTCCGAGGAAGTTTACTTACCCGAACTGATACCTATTCCAATTCTGACTCTGGATCCTTCCGGTATTTATTTTTGATGAATTCTTTCGGAGTCACAACTTGTATTATATCAACATCTTTTTCAAGTGGATCACCTGAGATGTAATGCTTGAGCCTTTGGCCATTAACCACTTGTGGTTTATCTCCATCCAACGAATTAATTCTAATGGCACCGGAACGATAAACTTCTTCAATATAAAAGGGCCTTCCCATATTGATAGGAGTTTTCCTGCAAAAAATCTGAGACGGGACCTATACAATAATACTTTATCTCCAACATTAAATTCCCTTTTCAAAATCTTTTTATCATGCCACTTCTTAACCTTTTCTTTGAATAATTTGGCATTTTCATAAGCTTCACTTCTCCACTCATCCAAAGAAATCATATCAAGCAATTTTCTCACCGACAAGTTTAAAATCATCATTAAGTTCTTTAGTTGCCCAGTAAGCCTTATGTTCTAATTCTAGCAGTAAATGACAAGCCTTCCCATAGACCATTTTATAAGGAGACACGCCCATGGGATTTTTGTAAGCAGTTCTATAAGCCCATAAAGCATCATTAAGTTTTTTAGACCAATTCTTTTTAGATTTATTAACGGTCTTTTGCAAGATTAACTTAATTTCCCAATTAGTTAATTCCACTTGTCCACTAGTTTGAGGATGATAAGGTGAAGACACTCTATGATTAACATCATATTTAGCAAGAGTTTTTCTGAAAGCACCATGAATAAAATGAGAACCTCCATCAGTCATAAGATATCTTGGCACACCAAATCTAGGAAAGATGATATCTTTGAGCATTTTCATGGAAGTTTTATGATCGGCACTAGGGGTTAGAATAGCTTCTACCCATTTAGTAACATAATAAACAGCAACAAGAATATGAGTATTACCATGCGAACTAGGGAAAGGACCCATAAAGTCAAATCCCCAACAATCAAAAGGTTCAATAACAAGAGAATAGTTCATAGGCATTTCATTACGCCTACTAATATTCCCGACTCTTTGGCATTCATTGCAAGATAAAATAATTTTTCTTGCATCTCTAAATAGAGTAGGCCAATAAAAACCTGATTGTAGCACTTTGTGTGCGGTTCTGTCTCCAGCATGATGTCCACCATAGGGACTAATATGGCATTTCCTCAAAATTTCCCCTTCCTCATGCTCAGGAACACAACGTCGAATGATACCGTCAACTCCTTCTTTATATAAATGTGGGTCATCCCAAAAATAATGCCTCAAGTCATAAATAATTTCTTCCTTTGCTGATAGGTAAAATTTGGAGGAAAAAACTTGGAAACAATAAAGTTAGCATAATCTGCATACCAAGGATTATCACGAGTGTTTAACTTTATGGCTGCCAATTGTTCGTCTGGAAAACTATCATTGACAGGAATAGGACCATAAAGTATATTTTCCATTCTAGACAAATTATCAGCAACCGAATTGTCAGCACCCTTCCTGTCAACTATATGCAAATCAAATTCTTACAACAAAAGTACCCGTCTAATAAGTCGAGGCTTAGCATCTTTCTTTTCCATTAGGTATATAATAGCAACAGGATCAGTGTGAATAGTTACTTCAGAATCAACAATGTAAGGTCTAAACTTATCACAAGAAAATACAGCAGCTAAAAATTCCTTTTCAGTAGTTGCATAATTCTTTTGAGCACTATCAAGAGTTTTGCTAGCATAATAAATAAAATTCAACTTTTTATCAATGCGCTGTCCTAAGACAGCACAGATTGCTACTGGTGAAGAGTTGGCTGGTGCCCCAAGCGAAGGCGGAGATGTAGCAAGCAGCAGTTTTCCCTCGATAACGAACCGAGGTTTATCGAACCAGTAGGACCTTGAAATCAACAACAAAGTGAATGTTGAAGATCTCTGGCGCTTAATCCTCAACAGACGTGGACCTGCACACACTCAACCAAAATACTTTGCCCCCCAACGGCGGAAAGGTTGTCAATCTTTCCGGTCTCACAGAAAACAAAGCGGTTAATTGTATAGTGAAATAGATGAAATAAGCTGCTCTCGGGTTGATTCAAGTGAAGACGTAATCCATCGACACCAGGTGAAAGGGGGGAAATGACCTTGCCCGTCACGAGTTATATCTAGCTCTCCACTGCTCCCTCATGAGCTTAAAAACAGAGGCACAAAAAGAGAGTATTTTGAATTTTTAAAGATAGCACTTGACAAATTTACTTGGAATGGCAAAAAAAATACCATGCATAGGTAGATATGGTGGACTCAGCTGGCAAGATAGTTTGGCTTTGGGATTTGGATGCACGAGTGAACCATACACTCAGTACGAATTTTTAGGCTTAGCAAAGAAGGTATTTGAAGCAAACATCTAACATTAACCAGTAACAGAGTAACATAAGACATTAGTCAATCATAACCATAAAATCTCCGCACCGTCTCCCTTGTTGTTCTTTTGATGGAAAGATTAGCTTAATGAATTAACAACTATGAAACACCACACAATTTCAAGCTTTTAGCAGTATTTCTTTACTAATCAATTCCACTCAAATAACCAGCAAGTTTAAGCATTCATCTTAATATCTCAAAACAAATAAGAAGTATCAAGTATCCACACAATGATCTACAATACTATGCAGGCTTTCGTTTCATTCCACTATCACATGAATTGCATTTTGTTAGTTTGACAATTCAAGGAATTTATCAATAACAACTCTCCAACAAATATAAGTGAAGAACAAGAGAGTTTAACAACAACTACTAGCATCTCTAAATAAGATAAAAGCTAAAAGCGAGAGCTTACTAGCAAACAAACAGTAGCTAAGAATACTCAACAAAATATAAGCGAAGCACATGAGTATTCAAACGAAAAAGCGGAGCGTGTCTCTCTCCCACACAAACAAAGCAAGGATCCAACAAGCATATGAACAGCAAACAAACAAACAAAACTGAAAGTAAAAAAGATGCTCCAAGCATAGCACATAATATGTAAAGTGATAAAAACATAGTTCAACGAAGACGACCTCATGATAGTCGATGAAGAAGGGGGGATGCCTTGGGCATCCCCAAGGTTTGACGCTTGATGGTTCTTGATATTCAGAGGGGGTGCCATGGGTTAATCCCCAAGCTTGAGCTCTGATCCATCTTCAATTTCTTCATTATCCTCTCCTTTGGAACTTAAAAACTCACTTCACACAAAACTTCTCATAAACTGATTACAGGGTTAGTACTCATAAATTAAAAATGCACATGTGTTCAACTCAATACAAATTGCAAACAACTTTATTAGGAATTAGCTACTGTTAACTAAGCCTCAATGTGGCACTCCACCCCAACAGTATCACATTTGACGATAGTAAAGAGACGAATACAAAATAAAAGCAGAATCTGTCAAAATCTGAACAGTCTGTAAAGAACGAATTTTTCGAGGCACTTATGTAGCTCAAATCAGAAAACTCAAAACTAACGAAAGATAGATAAAAGTATCAGTCTTGCTGTCTAAAAAGTTCAGAAAAATATAAAATTCATAGAATTTTTGGATTTTGAACAGTGAAGGACACAAATCTGTTTCTGAACAGCAAAACAACACCTCGCACTTTCAATGCATTACAGGCTAAACTTGGCACAAAAAACTAAAAGAAAAAGATACAATGAAGTTGCTACAGAGGCAACAACTTCAAGACTCAAGAAAAGTAAAAAATCAAACTGAAAGTAAAAGATGAGTTGCCTCCCAACAAGCGTTTTTCTTTAATGCCTTTTAGCTAGGCGCAATGCCAAATATCAAGTTTTTTCAAAATCGAGTGCATCATCATTCTTATCAAGTTCATGAATTGTGGAACTTGGAAAGGACCTCCAGCAATACTATTGGTAGCAACAATTGGTGGGGTAAAAGTAGTTTTACCCACGGGGGCTCCTCCCCTTGAATCCTTGAAAATTGGAGCTTCCTTTACCATCCTCAACTCCTCTTTTCCTGCAGACGATATATTGAATTTAGTAGTATTCCTTGGCACAAATATGAATTTAGGCACTTTAGAAGCCGGAACCGCTTTCTTTTTAGGTTTGAGTGAAGAAAGGTGGTTCCCAAGGTATCAATTACTTCCTCCAATTTATGAATTCTTATAGTTTGATCACTAGCTTTTGTAGGTTCAAGGAACTTAATACTTTTAGCAATATCTATTTAGGCACCCATCAAGCTTATTAATACCATCAAGAATTCCCTTATCTATTTCCCTTATCATGTCCACACTTGGTACATTATCTTCTATAACTTCTAACCTTTGCATAACATGTTCCAAAGTGATTTCAATTTTGCCATCATTAGTTGGTGGAATACCCACAAGACCCTCTATAACATTAAAAGCTTCCAAAGCATTAATCCCAGCATCCTAGCCGATTAATTGTTCCATTGTTTCTCAGCTATATCCGCAAATATCTCCCTGGCATTTCACAATAATGTTTCAGCTTTATTCTGAAACACAACCTAACTAAAGATTAATAAAATGGTTGTAGTATATTGTTATGCCGGTACTGCCTTAACCTGAATCTGAAAGCAATTTCCACTTTTTAATCAACTGAAGCCTAATGTATGCCATCAATAAAATAAACACCCTAATTAGCTAGGATACCATTTAATTTGTTCAAGTACAGCTATAATGTTCTACTATAAAGCTATCTGGATATTCCACGACAGATCTGCATTTCAAACGAGATAGTTTTTATGTTATCGAATTGTGAAATCACAGTGAGCAATGCATTTTCCAATCCAATGAAGCTACAACTGACTATGATTAACAGAGCCATTTCCTCTTAATCATTCCTTTTAAAGCCATCTAACTGACAGATTTGAACACCAAGAAGGGCAAGGAGGGAGAGGAGGAGGGAGAGGAAATATGCTCACCTTGCTTGCTTGATGGCGTACGTGCTCGACGGTGTGGTTGTGTGCAATGTGTGCAATGTAATATTAATGAGAAGTTATGTTTTTTACTTTCCCGCACCTTTTTATTCTAGCATGGCAAGTAATCTCTTGATATCTTAGGAAGAGTGTTGGCCTCACATTGGGTGTAACCTTGAAAATATTATTGAGTGTTGGCAAACATAGCATTGGTCAGTAGCAACAATTCTTGGATGCTTGAGTAGAGAAGAAAGTTTCACTTGCAAATATATTATCTTTGATATCTTACAGATTTGTTGGTTTCCAAGGTTTATATTCTTGAATAAAAATCTTTATGCTGACAAGGAAGACGACTCTCTAAGGTATGATCAATCTTATCGCTGGTAATATATATTGTTTGTATCTCTCAACACTTATTTCAGATAACTTATTATGATATTCTTAAAACAAACGTAGAGTTGCGACAAACTAAGATACAGATCACGCTCCAAATTTATATAAATTTTCATGATGCTCATGGGCAAATGTTTGCAAACCGAGGTGTTGTTAATGTACAAGGGGATGCGGAGGGGCACCCTCAACCTCAAGGTTTTCACCAATTTTCGATGATTCTCAGTTCGGCATTCTTCATTCCCTGTGAAAAAAGTTCACCACGAAAAAATTGTCTCGTTCTTTTTTTCTGCAGTGAGATATTAGTGTCATATATAATATTCCTAACTACTGCCAAAACTCTAAAACAAAAATTATTTGACATGTTCAATGATCATGGTGTATGAGTTGGCTTGGTCCCCTTTTTTTGCCCGGTTATTCAAACTTGGTACCTTCTTTTTAGTTAATGAGAAAGACAAAGATTTTGGCTTGATTTAAAAAAAACGCCCGGACGATCTCAAGTAACAGAAATAACACTGTTGGTGTCGGAGGTGCGGCGGCGACATTGCGCAGCTGACAGCCGAGCTGGACGTTAGATAGGCATTGGAGGAGCAGAAAACAAAGATAAGCTTGAATAATCAACTAATCGTCAAAGAAATATGGTGCAGTTATGAGAGAAAGATCAGACGGTTTATGTGTAGGCATACATGCTCCCAGGCGCTTAAAATACATGCGCATTAGCCGATGCTTTCTTGCAATAAACAAATTGAACAGAAGCCGGCCCTAAAAATGATTGAATAAGTGCATGTTTGTTTGGGCTTATTTTAGCTTATAAGCCAAAAACACATCTAAAGAGGTGTTTTTTAGCTTTTGGTTTTTGAAACTTAAAAACAAAGATTCAAATCTTTTTGCTTCCAAAACCCCAAAAGTCAATAAAACACATGTTTAGGTGTTTTTTTTTTTTTTTTTGGCTTATTAGTCAAAGTCAAAAAGACCAAACAAATAGGCCGTAAGTTAACTAATTAAACCAGTTACTTTCATGGTAGGCTAGGTAGCTAGTAGCTGCCAGACAACCATATTAATCATTTGGGCACCCGTTCTTTTCAGTCCTCCTTTCCCTTCTCCCTAGCTCGATATATACCGCTCAAACAAAAGTGATGATATAAAAAATGGTGGACACTTGTGCACTGCCCAGTCTTCGTCCATTCTTTTAACTTTTTAACTAAATTGTGTGGACTGGTCGCATGCAGTGTTTTTCCTTTGTCTTCCTCTGCTCTGTTATCTCCGTCAGACATACCATCCCCACTCCACTCCTCTGTTCCGTACGAGTAAACTCTCATGACTGACCTAGAACTTCATGACCGACGCACTCGCTATCATCGCCGGCACAACCGCCGTCGAAGCCGTCCCCGCCCCACCGTGCCCCTGGTGAAGCCGTGCTCACCTCGGCGCATATAGCTTTGGAGTAAAGAAAGTGGGGCGTGTGGAGGAAGAAGGTTCGATCTCAACTAGAAACCGCCACCGCCGCTTAGGTTTTGGCCATTGAACAAGCCGTCGTTGTTGAGCAACTTGCCACCACCGAAGTCATCGCCACCCATGCCGCGCGTAAAACCCTCCTTATTCTTAGGATCTTCCGCGAGCAAGCCGCCCTAAGAATGGTCGCCTCCATGGCGGTCAGCTCTACTTCGTCGGCGAACCCCCTGCCTAGGCTTTCGAAGCCGCCCAAGTCATCCACGTTGCCGACATACAGGTTCCTGCCCCGGCACGCTCTAGCAAAGTCTTGATTCTCCACCTCGCCTCGGAACGGCTCGTTAGAAACCAGCGATTCCATGTCAATTGTCCCCACGACAGCTCCTATTGAACCCAACGTCGCACATGTAGCCGGTGACTCATCTTTGACTCAAAGGAAGCCACATCGGATGCTCTCATCGGCCAACCTCCCGATGGCGCAACATGTTCGATGAAATGTCTGCCATGATGTCAGCCAAGACGGATGACTTGAGCATCATGAACCCAACAAAGAGAGTTTGGTTTGAGAAGAAGCAAAAGTTAATGTTGGATTGAGATGCGTGGTGACCAATATTCCGGGGCTCGTGCGATTGATTTTCCAATACTTGTATGTCGGCATGGCTTAATTTTTTTTTTTTTTTGAACAAGGATTGGGGTCCAAGGACCCCGGCGCTGCATTTTTATAAACCAGGGAGGCGGGTACAAAGATTACAAAGACCTTTTACATCACTTGCACAGAAAGACCTAAAATTCGAACAAAGGCCCTGCACTTTTACATTCCAGACCCTAGAACAAAAGAGAGGAAAGCAATCAGGTCCAGGATCCACTCCACCTCCAGTCGCCGGCGACCTCCAGACGCGTAGAACGCCGAGATCGGAGCACGGTGAGCCACTCGGAGTCTCCCTGCCGGCGAGCGACCACAGACGCCGGCAGCCACGCTGCAGCCGGGGACGAACCACTTGGCTGTATCGAGCCGCCGAGCTCCGGCGTCGGATCGAGTAGGCCTCCGAAATGGAGGTTGAAAAAAGGCCACCCTTTTGGCCAAGAATCGCGATGAGTATTTGCAATCTATTTCCTATTTATCTGTTAGAGTTATTTGCTATCATTTTGATGAAAGCGGACAAGACAGATCAAATGGGTCGTCTCATATGTCCGTCTGACTATCCAAACACGGATCGAATCGCATACATTTCATGTCGTTTTGGGTCACCCGTGGAATTGCCCTCACCACCAATACTCGATTATTCTGAAAGGAAAAAAAATAACAGTGGAAACTACTCCCTCTGTTCCATAATATAAGATGTTTTAGGTCTTTTCTACATTCGTATTTGTACCACATGTATGTAGACATGTTTTAGTGTATGTGTTCACCCACTTTTCATTCTTTTAGTCCGAATCTAGACAACATGTGAAACATCTAAAACATCTTATATTGTGGTACGGAGGGAGTAGAAAGGAAGGACAAGTGCGCAGCCATGTCGAGCGAAAGTTGCCCGGTCATCTCAGGAAGAAATTATCGTACGTGAGCCATGGATCTAGATGAGGTTTCTGGACATCGACGGATTGGGTCGGATCAGAAAGATGGAAGCTACGTGTTTGGATAACGTACCATGTTGAATTGCCGGTGTGATTGTTACCAGCTACCGACAAAGGAGTGGAGTGGACAGGACAATCAACGGAGAAGAGAAGACGTACAGTTGAATGGTAAGAGACGTCACTGCTATTGAGAGCACAGTAAAGTTAACGGCGACAAGCTAGGCGGCGGCGATGGGCGAAAGGACCGGTCGAAAGACATCCAGATTTATATCCAACCGATGGCACCATTAATCAAGTGATGGGCAGTACTGACATGAAATGAACAGATGAATCGATCAGGATCTTCTTCCAATTTACAGCTCCCTCTTAATGTTAGAACAATGCAGCGTATGTCATATATTTTCAGTGGTGTAGAAAACAGAAAAAACATTGGGAAAATGGGAGTGTGAAAAAACTACCTTTCGTCGATCGTCTGCATCTTAATTAGCGTAAATCAAATGCTACTTTCATGCTTCAACGGCTTGACATAGCCACCATGGTCGATGACTCGATGTTGTAGACCGGAGAGGCCGACGTGCGGTGGTGGCGGTGCCAACGTCACAGGTAGGCGCTCGACGATCGATGAGAGGAGGCACGGGGTTCGGTGACTTGCGATGTTGTCTGGGTGGCTGCCGCCGGTGAGGTCCCCTTCCGTACCTCGTCCGCCGCCTCTCCCTGCGTCAGACAGATTGAGCTGCTTGCGCATGTACTGCAACTCGTCGTCAGTTGACCCACGTTCTCCTCCAAGCAGATCCTACCCGGCTAGTGATTTTGCGCGAACTCAGGGCATCTCCACTCGCCGCGCCCAAAAGCCCCTCATAGTCGGCGCTCTGCGAAAAACGGCACTCAGTCGTGCATCCCATAGGTGGGGCGGTCCGTTATTTCGTCCGGCGCTACCAGCCCAACCCCGCGCGTCGGGGCTTGTTGCGGTAGCGCCGGACGAAACGACGCGCGCACGGGCCCGCCGTGTCATGGACACATAAAAAACGGTGCGAACCGTCCCGTCGTTTCGTCGCCCTCCCGCCAAATCTTGGCACCGCCCCTCGTCGCCGTCAGTCGTGGGCCACGCCTGCCATAGGAACATAAACGTTCAACGGCGCGGTCGTCGCACGTACTTCGACGCCGTAGGGAGCCGTCCCGTCGCCCACGCGGCAAGCATGCAACGGCGGTGTTAATGCCCTCTGCCGTGTTAATGGCCCCTTCGCCACTATTAAAAACCGCCCCCTCCTGCCTCTCTCGCCACACACCTCTCCCTCTCTCTCGCCGCGCACCACTCTCTCGCCGCGCACACCGCCCTTTCTCTCCCTCTCTAACCGGCGCAACACCCAGCGGTGCAGAACGGCTTCGGCCCTCGCAGCCTCCTCAAGCACGAGGCAGAGGCGATGTTCCGGTCGTGGTATCCCTGCCCGCCGGACATGCGCACCGGGAACAAGTTCGCCATCGGCGTCGCCGGCGTGCCGGTGCCTGACGCGCCGCGTCCTCGGGAGACCAACTGGAACGAGGTCTTCATGCACCACTACTGGCACGAGCTCACCGCGGAGCAGCGCGAGTAGCCGGAGTGGGCGCCGTCGAACACCGACCGCTACGAGGCGGAGTTCCGGCATCCACCACGAGCGGATGACATTCGGGGACGGCGAAGGGCCGCCGCCCCGCGAGCGCAACATCGAGGGCCGGTACGCCTTCTGGGGCGTGCCGGGGCGCACGCTCGCGGCCTTCATGGCGCACATCGACGTCGGTGACGAGCCGCGGCTCGAGACGTCGCCGATGGCCCCGCCTCCGCCTCCGCCCTCGGCCCATCGATGGGTGCCGCGCTCCTCAACGTCGTCCTCCTCCCGGTCTGCCTCCTCCTCCCGCCAATCTACGTCGTCCTCCTCGCCGCTACGGGGTCCGAAGCCGGACCCCGGGACCGGCGCCCTCGTCATCGGCTCCGCGACGGGCTCCACGACACGCGGCTCCGCCTCCCGCCGCCCCCCAAGAGGGTGAAGACGGAGGCGCCGACGTCGCTCCTGCAGGAGCTGATGGCGGCGCACGAGCAGCTCGCCTCTGATGACGACCCCGAAGGCATCGCCGTCGCCTTCGAGCGTCGGTGAACACCGTCCCGCCGCTCGACGCGGCGCGGGCGTGTGCGTGGTCGCCCCACGACCACCTCCAGATCAACGGGGCGCCACTGCTCGACCTCACCGGCGACGACGGCGGCGGCAACAACGACGAGGCAGGGCCCAGCGGCGGAGACGACGAGGACGGCGGCGGCGGCTACACCGTTCAAGGAGGAGGACTACGACGTCTTCAACTACCATTAGATTAGGGTTTTTTTAAGTTTTAGTTAAATTTCATTCAAATATTGTAAGATGTCCTCAAATTTTGAATGAAATCGTATTTACTTTCGAATTTCATATTTTAAAAAAAAATTGGGGACGGCGAGTGGGGAGAGGCGCCCCCCATAGACGGCATCTCATCCGAACGCCCCCCATAGCGCTCGTTCGGGCGGCCATCCGAACGGCCTATGAGGGGCGTGAGTGGAGATGCTCTCACTGGAGCAAAATTGCATCTGTCGAGCGGATTTTCAAATCGATGCCGAGAGTCGTTTGTGCGCAGCAGAGTTGATTGGGTTATTTCTTTGTGAGGAATTCGTGGCTTTGGATACCAGATTATTCTGACCACCTGAGGGATTTCAGATCCATATCGCACTTGGGCGGGTCGGTGAACTCAAGTAGTGACGTGAGCAGCAAGTGAGTGTAAGAATTCAGAAAGAAGGTGAGAAGCGTTTCATACTTTAATGTATGGATTCAAAGATTATGAGTAGAGATTTCGTACTCTCTGAGTTCTAGTGATCCTAGTAACCAATGGTGTATTTCACAAATGTGCACAAAAAATCAATTTCAAATAGTTATATTCCGAGCTACATAAAAATAAAAATAAATGTGGATCTGAGTATGCATATTTTCAAATCTCATAATTTTATCTGATTTATCAATTTTGTGTAAATTAGAATACAAAGTATTTGAAGTAGATATTTTACATCTCCGTGGGAGACAACTCGATTGGCTATATTCATTTTTTTAACTCGTAAATATTTTTTTCAAGTTTTTTAAATATCATATCACTGGATTTTGGGAGGCAAAGACACTTTCCCGAAGATTACAGAGTTCATTCATGTACTACCTCTGATACTATTTAAATGACACACAAAAAAATACTCTAACCATGAAAACAAACTTATACACTTGCGACATTTATTTCGGAGGGAGTACATAAAGCTAACGCACACGCACTCTAACATTCCACAAGGCTTTGGTACACACTAGATGCCCGTTGCGCCGATTGGCGCAAATGGCAGACTAATGCCAAAATTTATCTTCATAAGAAAAGCATTATAAGCTATCACGCTCTTATAAAATTAAATGCTTAGATTATCATAATAGCTATCAATTGAGATGCGTTTAGACAATTCAAGTAGGGCAGGGTGGCCCAAGAAGCGGGCAGTGATGGTTGAAGAACAAAGAAAAAGTAGCCGGGTACGACTAGTAAAAGGGCACCCTTCCTAAAGGGAACTGCACCTACGTGAGCGCGCCACGTGGCTACCGCACCTGCGCGCGTCCGGCCGGCCGATTTTTCACCCGTGCGTCGCGTGTACGCAGCTGTACTTTTCCCTTTTATTTTTTGCATGGAGCTGCACTTTTCCCTCCCCGCGACGCGCGTTGTACTTTTCGCCCGCGCGTATGCGCGTTGTGGCTTGCGTGCATGCCTAGTACAGAGTACAGTTTAAGCATATGAAGGACAAATAAAATGAATCACAGTGTACAAATTATACAGAGAGTGATGTACAAACTGTACAAAATAGGGAGTACAAACTAGACAATAAATCTATATCTCTCTTGCATACCGGTATATAAATTTGGGTACTTGTCACCCCCACCCCCAACCCTAAGTTATATATACGAGTTACAAGTTTTTTTTAGTCTAGCGGCTCGGCTTCGTCCCCCGTCGCCGCTACCGCGGCGTACGGGGGACTCAGCCTCGGGGCGTTAGGGTACGGAGGCTTTATCGCTCGTCGACACTGATAGCGTCGACGAGCGATGAAGCCTCCGTACCCTAACGCCTACGCTAACGCGCCACATGGTAGTACAGAGTATATACAACAGAAAGTACAGAATAGTGCGATTCGGATGTACATCCGCGCGCACATCGGTGTACACCCACGCGAACCTGCTGTACATCCGCGTCCAACTCACCTGTACATCCGCGCGCACATCGTCGTACATCCGCGCACACATCGTTATACATCCGCGCGCACATCGGTGTACACCCACGCAAACCTGCTGTACATCCGCGTCCAACTCATCTGTACATCCGCGCGCACATCGTCGTACATCCGCGCACATATCGTTGTACATCCGCGCGAAAGATAACAGAAAGTACAAAACTACATATGATGTACAACCACAATGCTACCGAGTGTACAAACTATATAGAACCGGTAGTAAAAAAAAAAGTTTCTCGAAACCTATCAACATGGAATCTAGTTTTAAAGATCTCGACGCGAGAATCTCAAATATGAAAACGGTTCGTAATTCTAAAATACGGTTCTAGAGATATTTCATTTTAAAAAAACGAATCTAAAAATAAATGCGTTTCCACCTATTCGTAATCTAACCGGTGGAATGGGAAAATCCCAGCAAAATTCTCTAGTGTTGCCACTTGTCACACATGCAAACACCCACGGGGGACCAAACAAGGAGAAGGCGCCACTTGGCGCGAGGAGAGCGGAGGAAAAGTTCCATTTGTAAAGGGAACCCTTTTTTTAGTGATTGCCAAAGTAGCCTGATATATATACCAATTCAACTGTTATGCACAAATACGCTATGTTATTGGGCTTGTCCTGAACAGAAGAAAAAACAACCTTCCTTCTATTTTTCAGACAAGATCAAGTTGTTTGACGAAAAACTTAACTTTTCAACACAAATAAGCAAAATCTGGTATGCCGAACAACAAGCATACATTTCTTTGATTATTCATGAACCAAGCTGCAATATAAGTATTTTCTTGGTAAGAAATGGATGAATTTTTCTTCCATATACTGGAAGCTACAATGCTCTTCCATCAGAATTACACAACACCTTAGAAAGTACAGAGGAATGCTGGGAATGGACCAATGGAATATCTTGACGAGTGCTAGAGCTGCTACTCTGTTACATTTGTATGTTCTTGTAATATAACTTGATACAGTAGTAACCATCTATATGCAAAAAATTCCACAAGTTGCACCAGAATTCTATATGCCAAAGAGCCTGTGAAAGAAACAAGGAACGGATGTTACAAATAGAAGATAGGCACAATGGGCTAGAGGAGCCAAAAGCCATATTCACTAATAGGCATTCCTGGACACCAGCAGAGCCAATAGTTTTTCCTTTCTTCGCTGTCATTGGCAAGAGAAAATAAACAATAGTCATGCAGACTTCTGAAATTGGCAACAGAGAATAAACAATGGGTTTGTTAGGCAGTGAAGATCAATGTGAGATATGCCGGCACCAGCAAACATGTCACAAAAATAAGTCCAAGCCCTTTCCAGCAGTCAGAGCAGCGAGCAGGTTCATTAGCAAAGTTCTCTGGGTGCATATTTTAAACGAAGTTGCTTCATAAGAACATAATGGTGGTGAAGGAAAACTGTACCCATAGGATCATGAGATGGATTTTGAGTTCAGTACACATTTTGTGTAAAACTTTTTATATAGATGCTACAGCTTGCACTGACCATCTAATGTACACATGTTTGCGCAAAATCTTGGTTCATATGTTTGATATCCTGATGAGACTAACCGTTCAGAATCTGTTAATTTTTGTTAAACTAACATTGCAAGCAGAACTATGGATCAATAGGAAGAATTTAAACATAGATAGCATTTTGAAGTAAAAAAAAAGTGCTCCGGCTACTGGATAGTAAAAGGAAAATAACTTGGTTTCGAAGCGATTGATGCTAACGACTCACTACCAGATTAGTGTTAATCAAGAGAGAGAAAATATTCTTTATATAAACAAGTCCATATGAGCACGTATCCTACCTAGGATAAATCTATCTGTTCAAAATTGCTACACATGTCACTGTCACTCATCAAACCCTATAACCAAATTATTGTTGCAGCAGGTCAACATATGAAAGATGATTTCAGGTACCCAATATCTAAACAATATCCCAACCAAATACGTGATAAAAAGAAGAATTAGTTTGCATATGGGGACATGGATCATCCATGTATACATAATAAGAAAGATTTATTGTTCAATGAACTCTACTTTTATAAGGCCAAACGCCATGAGGTAGCTAAAAGCCTAATATATAAAAATTAAACGAAAAAACTACATTATGATGCCTACAAAATTGCAAACTAATATGGACCTGGTGTAGGAGGAAACATATTTAAGAAAAACTGAAGAAAAAAACTTCATAGCCAACAATGCATTAGATTGAAATAATACTGCTATTGGTATGTATAAGTGTACTTCACGGAAATAGTGTAGAAATAATGTCAATGGTAATTGAAATGTACAAATATGAACCCCATACTACCTATTTTTATTTTCTCAAATACATGTATACTAAGAATCCTAAGATGAACCACAATGTGAAGGAAAAAACAACTACACAGAATTAGATAGACACCACGACACTGCTAGGAATAGAACGAATTTAAGAGAACTAAGATGAACATCATACTACCTTTTTTTTTAATACATGTATAATAATACACAAAGGATAGGAGGAAAATTGTTGGAAACTCAGCATACACGAAAGTATTATCAATACCTATCTTGAATCAGCAATCAGAGTACTATTAATGCGGATATTAATAAGGCAATATAGTGTGCTCTTCCTGGATCACATGAGTACTACATCTGAACAATTTTTTTGTACCTAAAGGGATTCTACCAATGCAGAAATAAATACTAAATCGATGGGAATTTGCATCCTTTCAATGCTCTAAAATGAATGATGCCTTACAAAAATACACCGATCGACTTCCAAAAATACCTTGCTGACTGAAGCAGAGGCACACCTCGACAACTTCAACTATACCTAATTATGTGGCTTCCTACAGGAATCATATTCAACATCAATGTCAGATCGATTTCTGGGTAAAGTGTACGAGAATATAAACATATTTATATAGTGCAAGTGTGTAAAACTGCATTCGGACACCAGACACCGAGGATTGCCATCAGATACCAGATAGCCGATAATCTGTCCCAGTGAAAGGCAAGCGCCATATAATTGCAGTGATTGGATGTTTAGACTTGAAACAAGCGCATGCTTCAAATTAATTCAAGCAGAGCTTACATTGTGTACAGGAAACAACAAGCAGAAGCAACCTACACATGCTAACTATACAGTAACAGTGGTAAATAAAACCGTGAAGGTTGAAAACTCGCTGTGAAATAACACAGATCCAACTACGGCTACAGAGGAAACTACGTATTCAGGGAACAGAGTGTGCATTGTACAAGAGGTTTCAAGAGAAGCCTGTGCTGTTGTTGAACACCGAAGAGAACAAACCACAAGGAATTTCAGCGGCAGATTTAAAAAAAAAAACTACTTGAAAGGGGTAAATGAAAGACAAGTGGCTACAAGCATGTGGCTTGTTGTGCATGGTGAGGACATGTGACCAACTATTGACAATCTGTGAGAAACTGTATTTCAAGTGCAAAAGACTCCAGACTGGCTCGAATCTAGTCTGTACATGTACTATTGAAAAGTTTAGGCGAGCTGAAATTTTCAAAAAAACACAATTATCCTGGGAAGTACCTACTGAAAATCCCGGTAGTTGGTTACTACCTCTCAAGAAATTAGCCAAACACTGAACTCCCAGTACACAAATTAAATAAAACAAATTAGAATGTTGATTGAGTTGAAAAATAGAGTCAGCAAAGGGAGAGGAACAGAAAATTAGTACTCACCAAATCCTAAAGTGACGAAAGCAGAGGATGCTCACCGCTCGGCGGACACCATCATCCATCAGCTTAAGGCCGGGTCGTACACCCGCTGCAGTTGCTAGGCAACCGCCGTCGTCGCCCAGCCGCAGCCACCATAGCCCAACCGCTGGTCCAACAGTGCCGAGGCACCATTCCTCTGTTTCCTCCAATCAATCCATTAAAGCAGCACAGAGAAGAAGCTGAAAAAGTCATTAAAGAACGAATCACAAATCAAATCCCTGGTAGATTGCAATTTTCATCTCGAGCATGAAAACAACACAACCATATACTACTACATATGCATCTAAGAAACAGGCTGATACCCTATCAAGGATTCGCTTTATATAATAAAAGAGAGCGTGCATCAAAACAACTAAAAGAACGCAATCTAAGAGACACAAATGACATACAGTTATATGATGTATCTCATGTCCAAAGAACTAACCCATCATTCGAACCTGCAAAACCTAGAAAGGAATGGAGATGGAAACCAGAAGAAAACACTTGATTTTAATTGGGCGACGTAGAACCCTGTTCTGCACAGCAACATCACATTTTTTGACAATTTGGTCACTTTTATCCCAAGTTTCAACATTTCCTGCCATGAATAGCAATATACGTTTAGTCTCAATATCAAGTAATGATGCAATACATAATATGTAGATGGACTGGAAATTAATAAGACTGCAACCATATGGTGTATCTCATGTCGAAAGAACTAACCCATCATTCGAACATGCAAAACCTAGAAAGGAATGGCGATGGAAACCAGAGAAAACACTTGCTTTTGATTAGGAGACGTACAAACCTGTTCTGTGCTCTGAAGAACAAAGGGAACATCACCGCTGCTCCATTAAAAATTGTTTACTCCAGGAAATGTTAGGACATAACATAGACACCATATGTTGTTCCGGCATGGGCCAGTATTCCCATCACTGTCACCCCTTTCTTCTTTCTGCCAACCAAAATCAGCTAAGAAATATGCAAGAAGCTCCATAATAGTCGCAAATCACCTTCGCTTGGCTAACCTGCAGAAGCTGCAGTTTCAGTTGCCCCTGCATTTGGGGCAAGGTCCAGGCCTCCACTTTGTTCATCTCCTCAACGTACTCACCCTAGGTAAACATGCCATAAAGAAAAACCCAAGGAAAACAGATCAGACCGAGAGACTCTACAATGATCCAAATTCACTGAACAAATTTGCTTTTTTGTAAATCAATTATCCATAAACCATGAAGAAACTTTGGTAACTTCACCATGAACAAGAGAAAATAATTAATATACCCAAACTGTGAGACACTGAATCACATACATGTGCATGAACAACTGCATGCATCTACTTCCCATTAGGTAATTGTCTTATGGCAATAAATACCATTCATTTGTTATGTTATCCACAGGAGCATCAACGAAAAGGAAGTGTGATTATTATCTAATACTCCATTAGGGGAAGATACTTCAATTTTTGTTGCTAGAAATCTCCTATCTCAAGGTTTAGCCAATTAATCAATATGTTATATCTCTCAGACGGAAGCAATGCTACATATTCAGAATTCAGTCCAAACAATCTCAGTAATCCTTCAGCTACAAAGACAGTAAAAAACAGTGGCATGAACAATCCAACCAAAAATTTAGAACAAGAATGGTTTTAGCGCTAAGAACTCTGCAATACCTGGACAGCAATATCAGAATTTTGGCCTAGCTGCATTATACTCACACCACGGGTGAGAGCATGTCAACTGCAGTATAAAACATAGAAAAATCTGAATCTTGGCCTAGATCCATATATATTATCACCATGGACCAGAGCATGTGGACTGCACAATAAAACAATAGTTTGCTGGTTGAAGTCGAGGCATATAAAGTATCATGGAGACCAGGTCCTCACCATCTCCGTCAAGTCATGATTCTCTCACTCGGGTCCATGGCATCATAGCGTTTCCTGGTTGAAGAGGCAGAGCAAATATTCAGTTGCAAATTCGTGGCACCAATCTTGTCTGCAACTTAGGTCAATGAAGGAGGACAACATTACAGTGCACAGATCCGTCGTTGCCGCTTCTCTCTCTTCATCCCCTGCTGCTGCACCAGCTCCAGCAGCACCCGAAGGAGCTCTCCGTCCCGGCGTAGGTGCAACCGCAGCCGGGCCCAATCCCCGCCGCTGCCGGAGAAGGATATCTCGAGCCCCAAACGGCGGTGGACGACCTTCTCGAGGCGGCGCGCCGCACCGGCGCTGGGGACTCCACTGGTGCGCCGCCGCCATCCTCCGGCACCAGCGCCTTCTCCCGCTCGCCACCACGGTCTCGTCCGGCTCCGTCCACTCGCCCTCCGTGCCGCCGCCCTCCTCCGGAAGGCACTCCTGCAGCGCCTCCTCCCGCCCTTCACCGCGACCATCCGGCTCTGTCTGTTCGCCGCCCGACGTCACGATGAAGCTCGCCGCGCACAGACAGAGGTAGGACGCGGTGGCGGCGGCAGCTGGAGAAGAGGCCGGCGAGGACCTGCTGCAAGGCGTGGAAGAGGACGTCGGCAGCGCAGTCTCGGTGAGGTCGAGGCAGCGGAGGCGGCGAGCGGGAGGCCTAGCCTGGCAGCGCGCCTCCACGGCAGGAGGGCTCACGTCGTGAGGCGGCGGGAGGGTTGGGGGCAGGAGGCGGCGGGAGGCTGGTGATGGTGTCATGGTGAGGGTGGAGGCGAGCGGACGAGAGCTAGAGAGAGAGGAGCACGGCCTGAGCGGATAGGACGGAACTCAGTGGGGCCACATTTGTTTCCATATTTTTTACGGAAGTGGAAACAAATACGAAAACCCGGAAACAAATATGGAAACAAATACGAAAACAAATATTGCCAGAAACAAATACAGATCGAATACGACATGGACACGGAACATAAAGCAGATATTTACGGAACCAAAAGACCTGTTGAATCATGTAGGAAAACTCCTGTAAAACAACAAACTTATCAATTTTATAAGATGAAATCACACATAAGGAATCTCTTAATATAATCAACTAATAACTAACCAAGCAATTTTATAAACAACAATATGGAATTGTTCTAACCGTAGTGCGGTGAAGAACTGGCGAACTGGGAATTATGAACGACGGTAGAGGGAGATGAGATGTGAGTATACACTCGTTCTAAACGTGGTATTATTTTTAAGGGATGCCAAACATGACCGTTTTTCATATTCTTGATTGGGTCTAAATGTGTTCATTAGATTTTTTTAGGCTGTTAGATTGGGCTTTGCAAACCGTAGCAAAATAACGGAAAGTTCCATATTACCGGAAACGGAAACTCTGTTTCCGTGATAGTTCCGCCGGAATACGCTATTCCGTATTTGTTTCCGTTTCCATATAAAATTTTCCGTTCTTGTTTCCGTTTTGCAAAATTCCGTTTTCGTTTCCATATTTCCCTTCCATTTCTGTTTTTCCGCGGAAAAGTCGGAAAGATTCCGCTCCGTTTTCATCCCTAATATTTTCCGTGGGTTTTCACTAATTCGGCTTCGGCACGAAAACAAGAGCTACCAAAAGTAAAAATATTCACACATCATGGACGCTGTCCCACCAAGACAGGCCCAGAAGTCATACTCGTTTGCACCGATTCCATACGTGCACAGGCGGAGAGATAAATCTCAGCTGCAGTCATCTGCGAGAGTAACAACTGTTTGAAACCATCCAATGGCTGAAAGAGATGCGGCGCATGAGGATTGGCTGGTTGGCCGGTTTTTATTTTTAATTAAATGGGGTTACCCAGCCTCTGCATCGAAAAGATGCATACGGCTCCTTTATTTCTTTTGTTCAACATAAACTAGCAAAGAGTCATACAACGAATGAACATACAAGCTGAAGCCATCAAACAGTGGAACACCTAGGGATGGCACCCGCTGGGTTCGGGGCCGGGTCCGGCCCCCCCATACCCGCCCCCGCCACCTCTCCCCGGCACCGCCACCCGGCTCCATACCCGCCGTCGGGTCCTTTTCCCAACCAGACCCGTGACCCGCCGGGTTTGCGGGACCCGCGAGAGAGGACAGGGGGCGGCAGTGCAGGACGCCGGCGAGGACGTGCAGGACGCCGTCGAGGACGAGGCCGTGCTGGAGGCCGGCGAGGACGTGTAGGACGCCGTCGAGGACGAGGCCGTGCTGGAGGCCGACGGGGACGCGCAGGACGGTGTCGAGGACGAGGCCGTGCAGCGGTGCAGGAGGCGAGGTGCTTGCGGCGTGCTTGCGGCGTCGGGACGGCGGTGGGTGGGAGGAGCGGTGGGACGGCGTGCTTGCGGCGTGCGGCGGCGGGATCTGGGGAGGCCCGCGTCCGCGCGTGCGGCGTGCTTGCGGCGTGCGGCGGCGGGATCTGGGGAGGCCCGCGTCCGCGCGTGCGGCGTGCTTGCTTCGTGCGGCGGCGGGATCTGGGGAGTCCGGCGGCCCAGGAGGTAGGCGCCACGGGCGGAGGGGAGCCGAGGTGGAGCCGTGGAGGACGGCGGCGGTAGACGCTAGCGGGAAGGGGAAAGGGGCAGAGGACGGCGGCGGTAGACGCGAGAGGGAGACCGCGTGGTGGCCTGGTGGGTGCGTTCGTGCGTGGGGTAGGTGGGGAATAGAGTGAGGATTGGGGAATGGGATTGGTGGGTAGGTCAATGACATGTGGGCTCTACATGTCACAGCCGGGTCTGCGGGTGCGGGTTTGGCACCCCCATACCCGCCTCCGCCAGACCCGACGGGTCTAAGTTTATACCGCTAAGTAGCTCCACGGGTTTTTTTCTTTACCAAACCCTACCCATTTAACGCGGGTACCCGTCGGGTTAGAGGGTTTCGGGTACCCATTGCCATCCATAGGAACACCACAACTAGCACAAACGATACACAAAAACGGGGACTTGTTCCTCGTCCTCAGCCATCGCCGGCTCCCCGACGACTCCAGAGATAGCGCCTTGTGCACACGCTCCGGCCATCGCCTCCTCCATCTTCCACCAACCCACCTCCAACTTGTAGAACGAAGCGAAGACCCTTGCCAGGTCTGCTATCGACGTCACACTACCAGGAAAAGGGCTATTAGTGGCGCACCAAAAAATAATTATGTGGCGCACCCACAAGAAATGCCCATGCGCCACAGAATCCTCGCCACTAAAATATATTTCTATGGCGCACGCTGGCGGTGCGCCACAGAAATGCTAAGATTCTGTGGCGCACCCATGCGCCACAGAATTTTTTTTGAAATCCAGATCTAGATCTAGCCGCCAGAATTTCGCCGGAATTTTTTCGGAGCTCGTCGGAGGCCGTGTTGCCGTGGGTGGAGGAGGAGGGGGTAGCCGGAGGTGGGTGGAGGATGGGAGTCGCCGGAGATGGTGGAGTAGGTCGCCGGAGGTCGCCGGGGTGGATGAGGAGGTCGTCGGAGGTCACCGGAGGTGGAGGAGGAGGTCGCCGGGGTGGTGGAGGAGGTCGCCGGAGGTGGAGGTGGAGGAGGAGGTCGCCGGGGTGGTGGAGGAGATCGCCGGAGGTGGAGGTGGAGGTGGAGAGGAGGAGGTCGCCGTGGTGGTGGAGGAGGTCGCCGGAGGTGGAGGTCGCCGGGGTGGTGGAGGAGGTCGCCGGAGGTGGAGGTGGAGGAAGAGGAGGATAGAAGATGTGGAGGAGAGGTGAGGAGAGGAGAAGGAGGAGGAAGGAGAAGGGGAGAGGATAAGTGGAGGAGAAGGGGAGAGGAGAAGTGGAGGGAGAAGTGTAGGAGAGAAGTGGAGGAGAGAAGGGGTGCCGGCAGGATACAAAATTTGGAATCCCGCCCAACAATTCTGTGGCGCATGGGCTAGACATGCGCCACATAATTATATTTTTTTTGAAATTTTTTGATTTTGCTGGAAAATTTCTTCTTTTGGCCATAACTTTTTTTTCGTTTGGAATTTTGAGAATCCGAGAAATGTCCAACCGGGTAAACCCGGGTGAGGGCGGTTCAGAAATTTTCTCTAGTTTTTTTAAGGTATTAAACGCATTTTTTCGACGTCGTATGCAAAAGTTATGCCCGTTTTAATATTTTTTCACCTACTTTTGGAAAAAAAAAGTCAAAATGTGTATTTTAAATTTTTTCTAACAACTAGACCCTAAACCTTCCCTATATCTAAAAAGATTTTATTTTTTTAATTTTTTTATCATTTTCTTTCACTTCGTGCAAAACTAAAAAGGCGATCCACGGGGGGGTGCGTGGGGTGAAAAATGCTGCACAATTCTGTGGCGCATGGAACCACATGCGCCACAGAAATGTCACTTTCTGTGGCGCATGTGGACCCATGCGCCACAGAATTGTGCAGCCCCTAATCATTGGTGCCGGGCCCACCATATTTCTGTGGTGCATGTGGCCAGATGCGCCACTGAAATGTACATTTCTGTGGCGCACCTTGCTCCATGCGCCACAGAATTTGGGATTTCTGTGGCGCATGGACAATGGATGCGCCACAGAAAGGTGAAAATTTCTGTGGCACATGGATGCTGGTGCGCCACAGAAATAATTCTGTGGCGCACTGATTAACGGTGCGCCACAGAGTGCCAACCTCCCTATAACCCTTTCTGTGGTAGTGTCACCACGACGCCAAACAGCGCCACCTCCCTGCTCACATCCATCGTCATGCACCTGACATCGATACTCTGCAGCGCCTCGCTGCCAAGGGTCGTTGCCATTGATGCGGTCGATGCACGCTGCACCACCACCTAAACCCTCCGGCCAGAAGCTGCTCCGAAAACGACCCCCCCAAGAGGGATGACGGCGTCGAGTGTCGTTGTCGTCCGATCCGGGAACCCGAATCTAGGGTTTCCCCAGGAGCATCCCAAGCTACGAGACACGATAAACATCAGCTGCAACAAAAATAGGATCTCCAAGACGATGCCTCCATGGAGGGGAAAGACGCTCATCGCGCCGCCATCGACTGATCCGAAGATCTGGGGTTTCCCCCGGAGATTCACAGCCTGTGTTGATGAAGTGCTGATCCCTCGAACGATGCCTCCACCGAGGTGTACGGCGCCCGCGGGCGTCGCCATCGTCGGCTCACAGGGAGCACGCGCCAACAGTCGTGCCGTACTTCGTTGAAGACCGACGTCGATCGCCATCCCGCAAGCCCGGCGTCACCACGTACCGCCGCCACCACGCAGCAGTGATCCGGGGAAGACGTGGCCGAGGAAGACGACCCACCACCGCTAGAGGTGATGCGCCGCCACCACCGATCCGGGGCCGCCGCCCCAGGATCCGATCTCGATCCAGTGCAGCCGCATCCTCCAAACGGCGGCGCGAGATCGCAGCAGGGTTATCCTCCAAACGGTTGGCCGGGAGCTACCTGGAGTAACCAGGTAGGAAGCGCGGCTTGCCGCGCAGACAGATTTCACATTGTTTCAAATCCCCAATAAGTCAAAATAATTGGTAACCTTGGTTACATTTAGAAGTCATTACACAATAGAATAGAAAAGGAGATGGCCTTAAGCTATATAGAGGTTATGAATACATTGGTGCAAAAGTGAGAAGTAACACTTGCTTGGCTGTTTTTCCATTAGAATGCTCCTACACGTTGACATGCGAATAAACAAACAAATAGAATAGAGATAACGACCTGACGAATGTATTTGTATTCGTAAGAACGGGAAATAAGATGGCAAATGAAGTTCATAATCAGAAATTCGTGTCAGCCAAAGACTGGCATACACACTGCCACATGTAGATTAAAATAGATAAGGTCGAATTAAATCCTTACAAAACATTGTCACATCGAATAGCTTGGGTTAGGGTCACAAGAGCTAATCGCAGTCATTGACCCAAGACAAATATGATAGGGTCTCCAGCCAACATGTTGGCTGTTAAGAAGGTAAAGTGAGATCTAGGTGACTGGTTTTATCATTGGATTTTTTGCCTCGTGACCAATCTTGATAGTGAGATATCTATTAAAGAAGGGACGGAAAAATTGTTTAGTATCAGTGAGATCTAAAGAATATCGATGTATATATCCTAAAAAAATCAGCTAGATTAAGCATATGAGAAAACAGACTTTAGCAATGTAAGACAGGATGTATGACAACCCGGTTGATGGTTCTTGTAGAGACGAAGCAGGAGTGCATAGTTCAAGTTCTAATTATATATCGTAGGTATATTAGTATTGATATGCATTTCTTTTAGAAAAGACAATGTTTCGCAGAAGCAAGCAAGTGTATGGTTTACCTTAGGAGAGGACACACTAATCAAGACGGACTAGTCGCACTGGAGTACCATCGGCTTGCATCGTCCACAAAGGTGATGTCTGTCTTTTTCAAGTAAAGGAAAGAACCAAAGCTTGCAGATTATGAGGTCAATCTATAATGTCCACAAAAAACATGGATCCTAACTGCTAAATGCTAATAGCTGGACAATATTGCAGTAGGAAAGTGAATAGGACAAAGAACCAGCAAACTTAAGACTGCAAGAAATGAGGTGCGGATACTCTAATTGCAATAACCCCACTACTTTGTGGATAAACGAAATTAGCTGCAACTATAACACACATCTCATACAGGAAGACACATAGGGCTCGAAACCTAAAACAACTAAAGTCACCATTAACCCAAGCTTCCTATCTTGCATCAAAAAGGTAATTCCCAATTAAGTTTGCCCGATCCCCTCAACCAGCATGACCCTAGCGTCCAACCTTCTAAATTTCACACAAGAACGAAGCCAGAAATAAGAGGAAGGAGGAACGTGCAACCAATCGAGGAACAACATGAACCTGTTAGCAGGGGCACGCTCCTAGTACCAACAGGCGACCGGTGTCCTCTCCGACGAACCAACACTAAGCACCTCTTGCCGGAGGCCTCGGGAAGGGAGAGGTGTGAGCGACAGCCTGCTCTCCTCAGAGATGGAGATGGTGCACCTCTCATGGTGACCTCCTGACAGAGCAGCCTTCGAGAGAGAGGAAAATGCCACGAATTAGTTATGGAGGTCATGCAAATATCCTAAGCAACACATAACCATGCATGAATAATAAGAATAGCACTAAATTTATCGAATTTACAGTATAATTAAACTACTGAAACTAATTTTCTCACCTGATATATGCAGGGGCGAAGCCAGCCTAGATGAGTGTTGGGGTCATTTTCATTGCATCGGGGTCATTTTGTACTAATTATCTATATTGTTACTAAATTTACCAAGGGTTTGCATCAGGTCATTGGGGTCATTTGACCCCATTATTTGTACCTAGCTTCGACCCTGGATATATGCTTCAAGTGGGGCCGAATATACTACAGCTGCCTAGCAACATAAACCTAGGCTTGAACAATCATACTTGAAAAACACTTTATTAATAAATACGACAGCCAAATATTTTAGAAAATCAGTTTAGAAAGATAGAAGAAGTACAATAACATTTGGAACAATAGGAAATTGTAAAAAAGGAACCTCCATGTGTTAGAAATGCAAGTAATAATTTCATATATCTTGTATACTTGAGAAGTCAAAACTGATGGCAGCATCTATCATCAAAGGCCAAAAAGATCGAAAATCTAAGGTTATAAAGAATATGTAGTAATAATGTTTCAGCTGCAAAACTATAGTGGTGCCTGAAATTAAAATGTAGCAATGCATGGAATTTTTCTTACATCTTTTTAATACAATGAAGAAGATAAATGTGCCAAGATTCGGTATTCAATTATAATTCTGACACTCACAGCTATATAATGCCAACTTTCCATGATGTCTCAAGTATGGGAAGAAGCTCACCAAGCAAGTTGCAAATTCTGCAACTTCTTCTTCCACGAGTCGCCGCTTTAAGATTCCTTCCATGCCCAGATGCATGATACAAGCATTTTTTATAAGCCACTAAGGTTTAATAGATGTAAATGGTAAAATGCACACTGAGGTTTAATGCTGCAACGATAATTTACTGGCTCATGAATCTTAATAGCCAATAAAATAAATGACCAACACACAAAGTAAAGCATAGCACCAGAACTTACATAAAAATCTTGCCACTGACATGCCAATTGTTGATATAGCAGCCTGGCGATGGTGACAATGCTTCTTCCAGCGGAGCAATAGCTGGCGCTCCTCCCGGCGATGGAGGCGGCGTAGTCTAGATAATGAAATTAAAAAATCCCCTTCTTAGGACCAGTACAAAAGTAAAACTGCTCCTCTCGGATCTGGATTAACTCCAACGAAAAAATGCAAGAATCCAACATAATGAAGTGCTCGTTTCCATGAACAGAACACGAGAAAAAACTTCGAATGTAGATGCATCCATACCGGTCACTTCATGCCTTACTTCTAGATGATGGATCTGGGCATGGATCACGTAGAGGAACCCTAGGCGGGGAGACACGGTCTGTCGCGCCGGCGCTACTGGGAGAAGCCACCGCTGATCTGGTGAAGTGGAGCTCGTGTAAGAAAGGAGTAGAGAGGAAGAAGCTGCAGAAGCAGAGGTAGCAGGTAGGAAGCCACTATACCTTGGTGAAAGGATCGTATGGGCACCTAGAGGGGGGGTGAATAGGTGCTACACCAATTTTAATTCTTTTTCAATTTTAGGCTTAACACAAAAGGTAAATTCTCTAGATATGCAACTACGGTGAATTTACCTATATGAAGAGCAAACTAAAACAACTAGGCAAATAATGAAACAAGTAAAGACAACAAAGGGAAAGAGATAACCGAAAGTAGAAGCACGCGGAGACAAGGATGTATTCCCGAGTTCCTCCTTGTTAAGGGAGTACGTCTCGTTGGAGGGGTGTGAGCTCGCCACAAGAGGCCTACTCAAGATGCCACAAAGGCCTCACCCTATTCTCCGATGAACCGCACCCAAGGGTTTGGTTCACCTTCCACTATCGGAATCCTTCAAGGCGGAATCTGGAGTCTTTACAATGTTTTTGGGGCACACACCCACAACTTAATCTGTCACAATTACAACAAGTAGTAAGCACAAGAATTCTAGGGTAACACGATGCTAACCCTAGAAAAGGAAATCCTCAAGTGAATGAGGGGGAAATGAAGAACGGATCGGTGAAGATGTAGATCGGGGCCTTCTCCTTCAATCCTCCAAAGATCGACGAATTTGGGTGGAGGGATTGAGAGATCTAAGAATTTGAGCTTGAGCTTTTTAGAGCATTAATGGAGGAGAGAGAGTGAACAAGCTAGGGGGCGCACCAGTCCCACATTGCCGGAAGTACCGCCAGGAGGGCCGGTACTTCCGGTCTTCCTTTCAGGCTTCAGCCAACGGTCTTCAGTCAACGTCCTTCAACCCGCCGCAGCGGTAGTTCCGCTGGAACCACCGGTAGTTCCGGTTTAGCGGTAGTACCGGTACTACTTCCGGTGCTACTTCCGTTGAACACCAGAACCGAACTTTCGTAAGCGGTACTGGGTTCCGGAAGTAGCTCCGGAAGTTCCGAGCGGTAGTACCGCTGGGACGACCGGTACTTCCGGTTTAGCGGAAGTTCGGTACTACTTCCGATGCTACTTCCGTTTGAGTCTAGAACCGAACTTTCGTAAGCGGTACTGGGCTCCGGAAGTAGCTCCGGAAGTTCCGAGCGGTACTACCGCTGGGACGACCGGTACTTCCGGTTTTAGCGGAAGTTTTGGTACTACTTCCGGTGCTACTTCCGTTTGAGTCCAGAACTGAACTTTCGTAAGCGGTACTGGGCTCCGGAAGTTCCGAGCGGTAGTACCACTGGGACGACTGGTACTTCTGGTAAACCCCAGAAACACCAGAATGAAGAATTTCTCGCGAAGATTCTTTTAGATTTCCTGCACAGCTGAGATTCAACATTAGAGTACTTATTAATTGTATTGTTGTCAACATCAAAATCACATGGGTTTAACACATGTTCTTTCAATCTCCCCCTTTTTGGTGTTGATGACAATACAACTAATTAGCATAGATAGTTTCCAAAAGATAAACGGGCTCCCCCTATCTTTTGGAAACCTAGCACATATCAACATATACATAGGATAGATAGGACATAGATAACCATACGAGGATAAATAGTTCAACAACGTTATATGCTCACATCATGCATAGAGAGTTCAAAACGGAAATAAGCTAAAAGTTCATGGGAACACGAGATAAGAGGCAAATCAAAAGAAGGAAAACTCGTGTCCCGCCCATGCAAACCCTGGAGACTAAAACTATGCTAAGCACTTCTCCCCCTTTGGCGTCAAGACACCAAAAAGAGAGGAGCGACACTAGGCGTCCCAAGGGGATCACTCCCCATGCTCCTCCTGCTCCACTTCCTCCTCCTCATCGGACCAAGCAACACGGTCATTGGCGAGCCACTACTCCTTGGGAGTGATGTTCTCTTCAGAGCCGTCGGAAACTGGGATCTCCAACTTGCGCATAATCTGTTTCTAGCGGAAGCGGTTCTTCTTGTCTTGCACATGGGACTGATGCATGCGGTCATCAATCAAACAGAAGGACTCCTTGAACTTGGACTTGATCTTCTGGAACCATCCCGGTTCCTCAGCTGGAGCCTCAGCCACTTTCTTTCCTTGTAACATCCCAATTTTTCAAAAATCAAAAACTCATGCATATCATGGCATCACACATTGCATTTATGCATTTGAGCATTTGTGGGTGTGGTATTTATCTAAAAACAAAAACTATTTTGCTTTTGTATTTTTTCCTTTTAAGAAAAAGGCCTATAAAGCCACTTTAATGCCAGTGGCATTCTTGTAAATAAAAGTTTTGCAAAACCTTTGTCACATAGCTAAATGTGATAGAGATTTTTATTCTGAAAATTTACAAATTGGTTTCATAATTTTTGGACTTGTATTTTAAAAGTTATTCACATTTTCAGAAAAGCATTAAATCAAAAAAATAAAAAGATGACGTCATGCTGACGTCATCGTCTCTTCCTCTCCCGTTCGTGCTCATCAATGGCCGAAACGGCCGCACTCCACCCCTCCGATTCTCGGCGTTATGCCGCACCCCTCTCCCTCCCACCTTGTCCTCCTTAAAGCCCACCTCATCCTCTTCCAAAGACCCCTCATCTCACCTCCAGAGCGCCGCCGGGCCGCTCGTATTCGTCACCGGAGCACCGCCACGGCCGACGGCCGATTCCATCGATTTCGGTGAAGCTCGGCGTCCCCGCGCCCTCTCTTCTCCCCCATCCTTTCTATCTCGTCGTCGCGCACCTCCTTGACGTGGTTTCAGTTTGTTTCGCGCAGGGAATCGTCGGGAGCGTCCGCGACACGTTCGGCCGCCGCTAATCTCGACTCCGGCGAGCGATTCTGCGACGACCAGGACGCCGCGACCCCGCCGCCCTCGCCACCACGTCCGCCTCGAACACCTCTACGCCGTGGTGAGCTCGCCGTCCTCCCTCCCCCTCTGGTTGCGTCGGAACGCACCGTGCCGGCCGCCTCCGCCGCGCGGGCTAGGGTTCCGGCGAACCGCGCCGCCCGTCCCCGGCCGATGTATTTCGGGCCGTTAGATCCTCATCGGACGGCTGCCTTTTTATTTTTAATACCGAATCGGTACGCTCCAATCAGGAGCCGCCACGTGGCCGATTTTTCTTTTATCTTTTCTGTTTTTCTGTTTTTCAAACAGAAAATCACCCAAACTTGGAAAATCCATATCTTTTGAACCATGTATCCAAATTCAATGATCTTGTAGTCCCTGGAATCACCAAAATGTGTAGAATGCAGTGGTGCAATCAAATTCAACTTTTGATACGTGCACACACTTGGTATTTGTAGAAACCCAAAAATCTTGTTTTGGCCATATCTTGAGTTCTACAATTCCAAATTGAGTGATCCAAATTGCAGAAGCTTTGTCTAGATGTCCTCTGTCCAGTAGACTTGTTTTCCAAAATTTATAAAATATTCTATTACAGAAAACTATAAAATCCTTGTATTTGTCCTTTTTGGCTGTTTTAAAAATGCTTTAATGGTTAAAATTGTAAAACTTGTCTTGTGGCATCATGCATATAGTAATAACCAGAGATCAATAATATGATTTACTTGTGTTGTGTGTCTTTTGCATACACTCATGCATGGCATATATTTTTGTATTGATGGTATGGTTGCTTATTTGTGATTTGTGATATTTGTTAGATTATTCGGAGGGTCCCGGTTATTCTTGTGCTTGTTGCTCCTGCTCAGCTGGTTGCCAAGGCAAGTGATACTCCAGCATAAAAGTCCTACTATTTTATTATATGCATTTTAGCTATTTCAGTAGTATGCATGATAGGAGTATTACTATTATGCTATGCAGACCTGTTTAGTATACCACCCTATATTCATGTTGGTCTAGGTACCCATTAACTTGGTAGATGTTAGAACTGCAATGCAAAAGGTTTTATTGTAGTATGAAAGGATAAAAACTCTACTAAGTTAATGAACTACCTGGGTGGCAATTGGTATTGCTTGGCGGTACAGAGTTGAGTGTCTTCTCAGGGCCATTTCCATGGTTATACTCGAGTATGTTCACTTGTGAACGGCCACCCAGGAACAAAGAGATTCGATGTCACTCCATGCTTTTGTTTGCTTCCAGTGCAGCCACTAGTCATATGGGCTCTGTCTTGATTGACTAAGTTGAGTGGACCCGACCGGACGAACAAGCAGATGTAGGGGTTGTAGGTGGGTATTGTTCGGACAGGTGTACGGGAAAGCTCTTCTGAAAGATCTCGTCTCGACTCTCTCCTTTCCTTCTCACTAATTGAGTGATTAGGAAGTTTGGGTTAGTTGAGTCTAGTGGGGAAAGTGCCACAAACTCTCGAGAGTAGTAAAACTATGATCATAGCCGTGTCCCCGGTTACGGACAATTTTGAGCAGCTGGACAAGGATGTCGATGGAGAATCTCACCATTCCAATTTCTTAAATAAAATTCTGATGGGTGAACAAGGGTAGAAATGGGACACTGGATATATTCCAGGAATTGCCTCATTTGGCACTGGAATGTATACCAGGAATTGTCTCGACTAGATGGAAAAGAAAATATTGTGAAAGCTAGGATAAAATTGGCTTTATGCAAAGAGCCTTGAGATCCACCAGCCAAATAAGCATATAGGTCTTAGAGTTTGCCATTATGAGTCCACAAGTGTCACTTGCCAGATCCATTTCAATGGTTCTGACCAATTTTTGGCTGCAACGCTTTTACTGTTGCAGATTGTTCAGACGATGAGTAAGATGCGTGATAGGGCTTCGAGTCTACAACCGACATGTTCGCCTGTGGCAGCATGAAGATGATGGAGACTCCATGCTTAATATTTATTTCCGCTGTTTACTATAAATAAAGCTAGCTTCGAGCTATGCACTTTGTAATCAAAACTACTTTGAATTCTGGATCATGCGTGTAATAAAATGATGCACTGTTATGGTATTTCATCCTGTACTGTGTGTGCTAGCGAGTCGATCCAGGGACTAGCACTATACACAGGTATCTTGTCTATTTTAAAAGGCAAGGTCACTACAGATGGTATCAGAGCAATGTGTTGCCTGTAGGTTCGAAACCCTAGGTTTGGATAGTTATAGGTTGACCCTAGGAATCCAAAATTTATTTTCTGCATTTTAAAAGTTTAATAGTTACTTCAATTAATTATTTTTGACTAACCATCGTAACACTTGTTCTAATTCTTTTCTCTAACCTTTGTGTAGATGTCCGTCTTCACCCGCATGAGAGTCCCGACCGACGATGACACCTGTGTCTTTGGTAGACAGCTGATGGGTATCTGCAGAGTTCTGAGCCTCGTTCCTCCTATCTTCAAGGGTAGATTGGTGCCTTCTGATGTACCCACAGTCCACCGCTGGGAGATTGAGACAGAGGTATTGCCCAGGCCTATTGGTACTCCCACTCCGCCGATTGTTTTCAAGAAGAAGTACACCTCTTGGGGGACTGGACTTTTGATGGCAAAGCAGGAGGTTTTGTCCCGTATCTGTGAGCAGTACTTCGAGCTTTTACCCCCAGAGTCTATCTACCATCGCTTCGGCAAGCGTGACGCTCAGGGAATGCCATACTGGACCGTGGAGGGTCGCAAGGACTTGGACATATTTGAGCTACACTTGGAGGATCTGGAGACGCTACTCTACAGGACTGGGTATGAGTTACGTGCGGAGATGATGGTTCTAGACCAGGCCAAGGAGCTGGTCGAGGCGCAGAGAGTGCAGATTGAGACTGCTGAGGAGCTAGCAGAGGCACAGGAGGCCCAGAAGCAGAAGCTCATGGAGGATAACCAGAAGCTGGAGGCAGAGAATCTCAAGCTAGGGAACAAGGTGGACCAACAGCAGGCGATGATAGCAGCGCTGCAGGAGCAGTGTGCCCGTCTCGCCAAGGAGTCAGCTAGCGAGCAATCGGAGGAAGACCCCGAGGAGAGAGTCATGTACACCACTGATGGTGAGGAGGTCTCAGTTGAGGAGTGGAAGGCAAGGAAAGCGAGTTCTGGACAGAAGCGCCGCAAGACTGAAGCCGCCGTGGAGTTTCTTGCCAGGATCCAGGACGAGTAGTTGCCCACCTCTCCTAAATAAGTCGTGTGTCGACAAATAACCTTTCGTATTGACCTACCAACTTGTGGTATGGCAGTACCTTCGTACTTGTTCCCAGAACCTTGTTACGTTGCCTAATAAACGTTTAGTACGGTTTTCTCAAATATTTCCGAGTGTTTAATTTCTGTTTGTTGCTAATTGCTTATATGGGTAGAAATATATCTTTAGATCTGTCTATCTCTACTCATCTATTCTTAAACCACAGATGCCTCCCCGCCGTGATCCCGACAACGATGCAATTCACTAACTGATAGCCGCTCAAGCCCAACTGGTGCAAATGATGACGCAGTTCATTGCGCATGCACAGAACAACAATAACCCACCACCACCACCACCGCCACCACCGCCACCTCAAGCTGACAGGCTGGCTAGGTTTCTGAGGCTCAAACCCAATAAGTTCTCAACCGCAACTGAACCAATTGTGGCAGATGATTGGTTGTGCTCAATCAGTAAGGATCTGGTGACATGTGAGTGCACTGACACGGAGAAAGTGCGGTTCACGGCGCACTTGCTAGAAGGGCCAGCAGCCCAATGGTGGGATACCTACCAGATCACTCACCCACTGGATGGACTCACGTGGGAGACTTTTAAGGAGGGATTTCGCAATGCACACATTTCCACGGGTATTATGAACTTAAAGAAAGAGGAGTTCCGTAGCCTGAGGCAGGGGTAACAGGTCGCTCAAGGAGTATATGGATGACTTCTACACGTTGTCTCGTTACGCTCCTGAGGACATTGACACCGATGGAAAAAGAAGGGAGAAATTCCTTAGGGGGCTGTGTGATGAGCTAAAGATCCCTTTGTCAGTAGCTTATGCCCCAAATTACCAGACCCTCCTTGATCAAGCAGTAACACTGGAGGACAATATGAAGAAGGCTGAGAACCGTAAGAGGAAGAATACTGCCAGCAAGCACTACGCAGAACCTTCATATAAGAAACACTCTTCTTATGAAGGCAATAGTGGTTACAAGCATGGAAATTATCATAGTGGGGGAAATAACCACAAACACCATGGACATAACCACCATGGTGGATTCAAAGGAGGCAATGGAGGATTCAAGGGAAATGCTCACAATGGACATCAAGGAAACAACAATGGTAATGGGCAGCAACGCCCAAATTTTGAGACTAAGAAGGATATCAGTCAGGTGTTATGTTTCAAATGCAAGAACAAAGGACATTACGCAACTGAATGCCCAGAAAGGAAGACCGAGGGAGCTGCCAAGCCCAACCCTTTCCAGAAAGGCCAAGTAAATCACGTCAACGTGGAAGAAGTATATGATGAACCTGATGCTGTGATTGGTACGTTCCTACTCAACTCCTTTACAGCATTAGTTTTATTCGATACCGGAGCATCACATTCATTCATATCAAGAGCTTTTGTTAACAATAATGAGTTACCCACGGAAACCATGAGAAATCCCATGAGGGTAAATTCTCCAGGGGGAGAAATGTTAGTACATGCCTGGTGTAGGAAATTGGATTTAAAGATTGGGAAACATCATTTTCCAGTCGATCTAATCATCCTAGAATCCCAAGGTCTGGATGTTATACTAGGGATGGATTGGATGACCCGTTTTGAAGGAGTTATAGATTGCGTAGACAGAGCGATTTCACTCACTACCCCGGAGAAGAAAAGGATCAGATTTAAGTCCAAATTCAAATTGGGACAGGTTAAGCTCAATTCTCTTAAGGGGGTTAGCCTTGAAGAGGTACCCATAGTGAGAGAATATCCTGATGTGTTTCCAGAAGAATTGCCGGGAATGCCACCAGATAGAGAAGTGGAGTTTCTCATCGAGTTAGTGCCAGGCACGGAGACCCATAGCCAAGAGACCGTATCCAATGGCCATGGATGAGTTAAAAGAGCTCAAGAAGCAGTTGGATGAACACCTACAGAAAGGATTTATTCGCCCAAGTTCATCACCTTGGGGAGCACCGATATTGTTTGTTGAGAAGAAAGACAATACCCAGAGGCTAGTTATAGACTATCGGCGCTAAATGAGGTAACCATCAAGAACAAGTACCCGATACCAAAAATCAATGATTTGTTTGATCAGTTAGAGGGTGCTTGTGTGTTTTCCAAGATCGATTTACGGTCAGGGTATTTCCAAATGAAAGTTCGAGAACTCGATATACCTAAGACGGCGTTCACTACCAGATATGGACTATATGAATACACGGTGATGCCATTTGGACTGACCAATGCGCCAGCTTATTTTATGAACATGATGAATAAAGTATTCATGGATTTTCTGGATAAGTTTGTTGTTGTATTCATTGATGACATACTTGTCTACTCCAAGAGTCACAAGGAACATGAGGAACACCTGCACCGAGTGTTACAGAGACTTAGGGAGCATAAGTTGTATGCTAAATTTAGTAAATGTGAATTTTGGTTGGAGAAAGTTGGTTTCCTAGGCCACGTAGTGACGAAGGAAGGAATTGCAGTGGATCCTGAGAAGGTGTCTGCAGTAACTAACTGGGAACCGCCAAAGAATGTTGGGGAAATCCGAAGTTTCTTAGGTTTGGCGGGTTATTATCGGAGGTTTATTGAAAATTTCTCTAAGATAGCCAAGCCTATGACGGAACTTTTAAGGAAGAATAAAAAGTTTGAGTGGTCGGAGGCATGTGAGAACAGTTTTCAAGAACTAAAGAAACTTTTAGTTTCAGCCCCAGTGTTGTGTCTACCGGATCTGGAAAAAGACTTCCAAGTATTTTGTGACGCTTCAGGTCAGGGTTTGGGAAGTGTACTAATGCAAGGAGGCAAAGTGGTATCTTACGCGTCCAGACAACTGAAGAAACATGAAGTGAACTATCCAACGCATGATTTAGAATTAGCATCTGTGGTACACGCTCTGAAGACTTGGAGGCATTATCTGATGGGCAAACGGTGTGAAGTATTCACTGACCACAAAAGCCTAAAATATATCTTTACCCAGAAGGAGCTGAATATGAGACAACGGAGATGGTTAGAACTCATCAAAGATTATGATCTGAGTTTACAATATCATCCAGGAAAAGCTAATGTAGTTGCCGATGCGTTGAGTCGTAAGGTCTACGTCAACGGTCTCACAACAGGAGAGCTACCAGAAGAATTATGCAAAGAATTCAAAGACCTTAGATTGGAAGTGGTACCTGAAGGTTTTCTAGCATCGTTAGAAGTACAGCCGACACTTATGGATAAGATCCGAGAAGCTCAGAAGGGAGACAAATTGATGGAAGAAATCAGAACCAACCTGAGTGAAGGCAAAGCCAAGGGATTCCGCGAAGATGAACTTGGTACAATGTGGTTTGAGAAACGCATTTGCGTACCGCAAGATGAAGCCCTTAGGAAGTTGATTTTACAAGAAGCCCATGACTCCCCGTATTCAATACATCCAGGTAACACTAAAATGTATATGGATGTTAAGGAGAGTTTCTGGTGGAATGGTTTGAAGAGAGATATCGCGGAATATATTGCAAAATGTGACGTATGCAGTCGTGTGAAGGCCGAACACCAGAAGCCAGCAGGATTGCTACAACTGTTGCCAGTGCCGGACTGGAAGTGGGAACAAATCGGAATGGATTCATCACGAGATTACCCAGAACTAAATCAGGATATGATTCGATTTGGGTCATAGTTGACCGTCTAACAAAAGTAGCCCACTTTGTGCCAGTGAAGACTACGTATTCTAGTGCAAAACTAGCAGAAATCTATATGAAAAGAATTGTGTGCTTACACGGTGTTCCTAAGAAGATTGTGTCTGATAGGGGCACTCAGTTCACTTCACATTTCTGGAAACAGTTACATGAAGTCCTTGGAACTAGACTAGAATTTAGCACAGCTTTTCACCCACAGACCGATGGACAGACTGAAAGAGTGAATCAAATTTTAGAAGACATGCTGAGAGCATGTGCATTGGACTATAAGTCTAGCTGGGATGATAACCTTCCATATGCTGAGTTCTCTTACAACAATAGTTTTCAAGTCAGCATTGGAATGTCACCATTTGAAGCCCTGTATGGAAGGAAATGCACTACACCATTGCTTTGGAGTGGTGTAGGAGAGAGAAGTTTATTTGGACCAGATATAATTAAAGAAGCCGAAGAGAAGGTGAGATTGATCAAAGACAGACTGAAAATTGCTCAATCAAGACAGAAGAGTTATGCGGATTCAAAGAGAAGGGAGATTACATATGAAGTTGGTGATAGAGCATATCTTAGAGTTTCACCACTTCGTGGAGTAAAGAGATTTGGCATCAAAGGAAAACTTGCACCTCGCTTTATTGGACCCTATAAAATCTTGTCTCGCAAAGGAGAGGTAGCTTATGAGTTGGAATTACCAGAGGTATTATCAGCGGTTCATAATGTTTTCCATGTGAGTCAGTTGAAGAAATGTCATCCGGAGATGGCAGAAACACCACTGAGAGATACAGTGCCGCTAGAGGAAGTTCAACTGGAAAGTGATCTTACTTATGAAGAGAAGCCTATAAAAATCTTGGAGACAGCAGAACGAGTTACTCGAACCAAGACGATAAAATTTTGCAAGGTCCAGTGGAATCATCATACGGAGGATGAAGCTACTTGGGAACGAGAAGATGATCTTCGAGAAGACCATCCACACCTATTTGCTAGCCAATCCGAATCTCGGGGACGAGATTCATCTTAAGGGGGTTAGGTTTGTAACATCCCAATTTTTCAAAAATCAAAAACTCATGCATATCATGGCATCACACATTGCATTTATGCATTTGAGCATTTGTGGGTGTGGTATTTATCTAAAAACAAAAACTATTTTGCTTTTGTATTTTTCCTTTTAAGAAAAAGGCCTATAAAGCCACTTTAATGCCAGTGGCATTCTTGTAAATAAAAGTTTTGCAAAACCTTTGTCACATAGCTAAATGTGATAGAGATTTTTATTCTGAAAATTTACAAATTGGTTTCATAATTTTTGGACTTGTATTTTAAAAGTTATTCACATTTTCAGAAAAGCTTTAAATCAAAAAAATAAAAGGATGACGTCATGCTGACGTCATCGTCTCTTCCTCTCCCGTTCGTGCTCATCAATGGCCGAAACGGCCGCACTCCACCCCTCCGATTCTCGGCGTTATGCCGCACCCCTCTCCCTCCCACCTTGTCCTCCTTAAAGCCCACCTCATCCTCTTCCAAAGCCCCCTCATCTCACCTCCAGAGCGCCGCCGGGCCGCTCGTATTCGTCACCGGAGCACCGCCACGGCCGACGACCGATTCCATCGATTTCGGTGAAGCTCGGCGTCCCCGTGCCCTCTCTTCTCCCCCATCCTTTCTATCTCGTCGTCGCGCACCTCCTTGACGTGGTTTCAGTTTGTTTCGCGCAGGGAATCGTCGGGAGCATCCGCGACACGTTCGGCCGCCGCTAATCTCGACTCCGGCGAGCGATTCTGCGACGACCAGGACGCCGCGACCCCGCCGCCCTCGCCACCGCGTCCGCCTCGAACACCTCTACGCCGTGGTGAGCTCGCCGTCCTCCCTCCCCCTCTGGTTGCGTCGGAACGCACCGTGCCGGCCGCCTCCGCCGCGCGGGCTAGGGTTCCGGCGAACCGCGCCGCCCGTCCCCGGCCGATGTATTTCGGGCCGTTAGATCCTCATCGGACGGCTGCCTTTTATTTTTAATACCGAATCGGTACGCTCCAATCAGGAGCCGCCACGTGGCCGATTTTTCTTTTATCTTTTCTGTTTTTCTGTTTTTCAAACAGAAAATCACCCAAACTTGGAAAATCCATATCTTTTGAACCATGTATCCAAATTCAATGATCTTGTAGTCCCTGGAATCACCAAAATGTGTAGAATGCAGTGGTGCAATCAAATTCAACTTTTGATACGTGCACACACTTGGTATTTGTAGAAACCCAAAAATCTTGTTTTGGCCATATCTTGAGTTCTACAATTCCAAATTGAGTGATCCAAATTGCAGAAGCTTTGTCTAGATGTCCTCTGTCCAGTAGACTTGTTTTCCAAAATTTATAAAATATTTTATTACAGAAAACTATAAAATCCTTGTATTTGTCCTTTTTGGGTGTTTTAAAAATGCTTTAATGGTTAAAATTGTTTAAAACTTGTCTTGTGGCATCATGCATATAGTAATAACCAGAGATCAATAATATGATTTACTTGTGTTGTGTGTCTTTTGCATACACTCATGCATGGCATATATTTTTGTATTGCTATGGTATGGTTGCTTATTTGTGATTTGTGATATTTGTTAGATTATTCGGAGGGTCCCGGTTACTCTTGTGCTTGTTGCTCCTGCTCAGCTGGTTGCCAAGGCAAGTGATACTCCAGCATAAAAGTCCTACTATTTTATTATATGCATTTTAGCTATTTCAGTAGTATGCATGATAGGAGTATTACTATTATGCTATGCAGACCTGTTTAGTATACACCCCATATTCCTGTTGGTCTAGGTACCCATTAACTTGGTAGATGTTAGAAATGCAATGCAAAATGTTTTATTGTAGTATGAAAGGATAAAAACTCTACTAAGTTAATGAACCACCTGGGTGGCAATTGGTATTGCTTGGCGGACAGAGTTGAGTGTCTTCTCGGGCCATTTCCATGGTTATACTCGAGATGTTCACTTGGGAACGGCCACCCAGGAACAAAGAGATTCGATGTCACTCCATGCTTTTGTTTGCTTCCAGTGCAGCCACTAGTCATATGGGCTCTGTCTTGATTGACTAAGTTGAGTGGACCCGACCGGACGAACAAGCAGATGTAGGGGTTGTAGGTGGGTATTGTTCGGACAGGTGTACGGGAAAGCTCTTCTGAAAGATCTCGTCTCGACTCTCTCCTTTCCTTCTCACTAATTGAGTGATTAGGAAGTTTGGGTTAGTTGAGTCTAGTGGGGAAAGTGTCACAAACTCTCGAGAGTAATAAAACTATGATCATAGCCGTGTCCCCGGTTACGGACAATTTTGAGCAGCTGGACAAGGATGTCGATGGAGAATCTCACCATTCCAATTTCCTAAATAAAATTTTGATGGGTGAACAAGGGTAGAAATGGGACACTGGATATATTCCAGGAATTGCCTCATTTGGCACTGGAATGTATACCAGGAATTGTCTCGACTAGATGGAAAAGAAAATATTGTGAAAGCTAGGATAAAATTGGCTTTATGCAAAGAGCCTTGAGATCCACCAGCCAAATAAGCATATAGGTCTTAGAGTTTGCCATTATGAGTCCACAAGTGTCACTTGCCAGATCCATTCCAATGGTTCTGACCAATTTTTTGGCTGCAACGCTTTTACTGTTGCAGATTTTTCAGACGATGAGTAAGGTGCGTGATAGGGCTTCGAGTCTACAACCGACATGTTCGCCTGTGGCAGCATGAAGATGATGGAGACTCCATGCTTAATATTTATTTCCGCTGTTTACTATAAATAAAGCTAGCTTCGAGCTATGCACTTTGTAATCAAAACTACTTTGAATTCTGGACCATGCGTGTAATAAAATGATGCACTGTTATGGTATTTCATCCTGTACTGTGTGTGCTAGCGAGTCGATCCAGGGACTAGCACTATACACAGGTATCTTGTCTATTTTAAAAGGCAAGGTCACTACACAAATATTGAATCTTTGCCATTTTTTGTTCGAGGTAAACCTAAGA
This sequence comes from Puccinellia tenuiflora, assembly GCA_012064385.1. Classification (NCBI taxonomy): domain Eukaryota; kingdom Viridiplantae; phylum Streptophyta; class Magnoliopsida; order Poales; family Poaceae; genus Puccinellia; species Puccinellia tenuiflora. The sequence continues at coordinate 2,138,367 of QRDG01000096.1, forward strand.
CGAAATCCATGCTAATGTCGGACCAAGGTGTGTGTGGTATTGGTAAAGGCATATAAAGACCATGAGAGTTCAAAGTGGACTTAGCTTTGAGGCAAGTTGGGCAACGGCGCACCAAGCGCTCCACATCACGCGTCATCCGTGGCCAAAAGTAGTGTGTAGATAGCATGGCAAGTGTCTTGTCACGTCCAAAGTGTCCCATGAGGCCTCCACTATGTGATTCCTGTAGAAGCAACAAACGGAGCGAGGACTCGGGCATGCATAGTTTGTTAGCCTTAAACAAGAAACCCTTGTGCAAGTAGAAATCATCGCATCCTTTGTCAATTGTGCACTTTGTAAAGATAGGACCAAAGAAAGAATCGGAAGCATAGAGTTCTTTAAGGTTATCAAGACCCAAACGCTGATTTCAAGTTGTGTGAGTAAGATCATCTTGCGGGAAAGAGCATCCGCAACTATATTGTCCTTGCCTTTTTTATACTTCACCACATAGGGAAAAGACTCGATGAATTCAACCCATTTGGCATGCCTTTTGTTCAAATTGGCTTGGGTTTTCAAATATTTCAATGATTCATGATCGGAATGGATAACAAACTCTTTTGGCCAAAGGTAGTGTTGCCATACTTCCAAAACACGGACTAAGGCATAGAGTTCCTTGTCATAGATTGGGTAGTTTAGGCGAGCACCATCAAGTTTTTCGCTATAATAGGCAACGGGACGGCCACATTGCATGAGGACGCCACCGATGCCAAGGCCACTAGCGTCACACTCAAGTTCAAAGGTTTTGGAGAAATCCGGCAAAGCAAGTAAAGGAGCCTCGGTCAATCTCTTCTTGAGTTCATTGAAAGCCAATTCTTGAGCATTGCCCCAAATGAAAGGTACATTCTTCTTGGTAAGCTCATTCAATGGGCAAGCAATTGTGCTAAAATCTTTCACAAAGCGACAGTAAAACCCAAACAAACCAAGGGCGCTACGAAGTTGAGCAAGATTCGTTGGCGGTGGCCAATTTGTGATTGCCGCAATCTTAGAGGTGTCAACTTCAATCCCTTTGGAAGAAACCACATAACCCAAAAACACAAGTTTGTCGGTGCAAAAGGTGCATTTCTTGAGGTTGGCAAAAAGCGAGGCATTATGAAGGGCCAACAAAACTTGCTTCACATGGTCGACATGTTCATGCAAAGATTTGCTATAAACGAGGATGTCATCAAAGTAGACAACCACAAACTTGCCAATGAAAGTGCGCAAGACGTGATTCATAAGACGCATAAATGTTGAAGGAGCATTGGAAAGACCAAAGGGCATGACAAGCCACTCGTAAAGACCAAGTTTTGTTTTGAATGCGGTTTTCCATTCATCTCCTTCATGCATACGGATTTGGTGATAGCCACTTTTAAAATCAATTTTGGAGAAGATAGTGGCACCACTAAGCTCATCTAGCATGTCATCAAGTCGTGGGATAGGGTGTCGATACCTCACCGTGATATTGTTGATGGGACGGCAATCCATGCACATTCGGAGTGTGTCGTCATGCTTGGGGATGAGGATGACCGGAACGGCGCACGGACTCAAGCTTTCACGAACATGTCCCTTGGCGAGGAGTTCTTGAATTTGGCGCTCGATCTCCTTTGTCTCCTCGGGGTTGGTTCGGTATGGCGCTCTATTGGGTAAAGGGGCGCCGGGAATGAGATCGATGCGATGCTCGATTCCACGGAGGGGAGGAAGTCCTTGAGGTAGTTCATCCGGAAAGACATCTTTGAATTCCTGCAAGATAGACAACATAGACGGAGGAACTTGGGTTAAGTCGTTAGTGTCTTTGCCATCTCCTTTGCATAAGAGCACGAAGTGGAAAGTGGATGGGTTTGCTATCACTTCTCTCATCTCACTTTTGGTGGCTAACAAGACTACGCCGGGACTCACTCTTTTCCCTTTCTCACTCATATTTGGCTTGTGACTCTCACTTACGTGAATGTGGTTAGCTCTCTCACCACTCAACTCACTAGAGGATTGTTTTTCTTGCGCTCTTACAATTGTCTTGGCATTGTCGGCGATAATTTGGCTTGGAGTCATTGGGCGGAGCACTAGGATCTTATTTTTCCATTTGAAGCTATAGTAGTTGGTGCGCCCATCATGAGTAGCGGCCTTGTCAAATTGCCAAGGGCGGCCTAGAAGTAAGTGGCAAACTGACATGGGTACCACATCACAATCCACCGTGTCCTCGTAAGAACCAATCTTGAAGGATACTTGAACCGTGTGTTGGATCTTCACGGTGCCGGAGTCACTAAGCCATTGCACATGGTAAGGATTGGGGTGCTTCTTGTACGTCAAGTTGAGTTTCTCACATAGCTCCTTGCTTGCCAAGTTGTGACAACTCCCACCATCAATGATTACCTTGATTGATTTGCCGTTGATGCCGGCCTTGGTTTGGAACAAGTTGCATCTTTGAGCGTCATCACCTTGGTTGATTGTAGTCAAGACTCGAGTGACAACTAGAGTGGGGTTGGGATCACCATCACAATAGATGTAGTCATCGGCGTCATCCAAGCTTTGCATCGTGGCCACCTTGTTCAATGCGTGGTACTCATCTTCACTCATAGACTCATAGTCTCCATTGTCATTGACGATCATCACCTTCTTGTTGGTGCACTCAAATGACTTGTGCCCTTGACCTCCACACTTGTAGCAAGTGATATATGACTTGGCGGCTTGGGGTGAGGGCGTCGTCTTCTTGGAGGTTGTAGTGGGTTGCGGTGTAGAATTTTTGATATTGCCTTGAGCTTGGACTTGAGTCATGGGTTGTGTTGATGATGAAGCTCTAGTGGCGAAGAAGGACTTGGCCTTGACATACTTGAGCTCTTCAGCGACTTGGCGCTCGGCCTTCATGGCTTGATGAACGAGCTCAACAAGGTTCTCATAAGGTTGGAATTCCACTATCTTCTTGATGGGGTACGTGAGGCCGTTCAAGAAGCGTGCCATTGATTGTTCCTCGGACTCTACAATGTGTGCGCGGGAAAGAGTGGACTCCATCTCCTTGTAGTACTCGTCGACCGTCTTGAGACCTTGCTTAAGTTCTTGTAGCTTCTTGTATAAATCTCGCGCATAATGATATGGCACAAAGCGCTTGTGCATTTCCTTCTTCATGTCATTCCATGTGTCGATTGGGTCTTCAAAGGAGGCTTGGAGTTGTTCCCACCATAGTTGCGCATAGCCTTCTAGCTCTAGGGATGCGAGGTCAACCCGTTTGTCTTGTGGCACCTTGTAGACTCGAAATAGTTTGGAGACCTTGGATTCCCATGCAATGTAGTCTTCCGGGTCGTTGGTGCCATGGAACTTAGGAATGACGAGCTTGGGAGGGTTGAAATGGTTCTTGCGATCATCCTCATCATCATCATCATGGTGGCGATGGCGGTCTCGGTGACGATGCCTTGGATGGTGGCGTGGAACATAATCCTCATTGTCTTCAAGATCAACATGATTGTCGGCCAATGGCACTCGGCGGGCTCGATGTGGAGGTAGGTCATGACGATGATGTCGATTATCCTCATGGCGGTGTTGGGGATCCAAGTTAGCATTTGGAATTGGTATCTCTTGTCGATGACGATCTTGATGTTGTTGATGGTCTACGTTTGCTTGAGGGTGAGGCGCTTCTTGACGATGTTGGTCTTGGTGTTGGTGAGGGTCCAAGTTCGCTTGTTGATGAGGTATGTCTTGGCGATGGCGCTCTTGGCGATGATGATGTCCTTGATCATTCTCACTCCGTGCGTGGCTTCTTGCGGTGGAGTGGCGAGAGCTTCGCGAACTTGACCTTGAAGAGCGACTATGATCTCGATCGAGGAGCTTGCTCATGGAATCTTGGATGTGAGTGAAGCGCTCATTGTTTTCACGTTGAGCGGCTTGATGGCGCTCCTCATAGCGGCGTAAGTTTTCGTTGATGTACCTCCGAAGGGCCTCCTCTTGCTTGCCGAAGGCGGCGTCTTGTTCTTCCCTAGCCATGATAAGACAACACAAGTGATATGTGGAAAATTTGGTGGCTAATAACCGCTCTTACCTTTGGATGATAGTATTGGACAAGTGGCCTTGCCTTCCGAGACAAAGTTGTCACAAGAGGAAGAGTTGGTTGATTAGTGATCCAAAAGCGACTCACACACACACTTATGAGGAACTTAGGTATGGTAAAGTGGCAAGAAATCGAAACGAAACCAACGAAAAGGCTATTGCAACAAGTGGAGGATAACCACAAGGATCAAGAAACAAAAGAGACTAACCACACAATCCGAGAAACAAAGGAGACTCACACGTGGAGACAAACGTGGATGGTGCGACTATAGGGAGGAGCAACTTGGACCTAACGAAGACTATGCTCGTGCCGCACCACCTCTCGAAGGACAACTAGCTCAAGTGTATGGGAAGGAGCACCCGATTTGCACAAGTGTACACATTTCTCTATTGGGTATTGGAGCTTGGGGATGACTAGGATCACGGCTCGGCTTTTCTCTTTTTTTTTTGAATCTTTTTCTATTTCTCTTTTGCTTTGTCTTTTGCCCGAGCCGAGTCCGCTACAACTAGATGCTCACAAGATTATGATATGGTCACTTGGTGTCACACTAGTGCAATGCTCACACTATGAAGAGCTAGTTCCTAAGAAAAAGTTTCGCGAAATGGAAAGGGATGTGTCGGAAGCTATACCTTTGATGCCGTCGAGGTAGCGATGAAGCGACACGAAGATGAAGTCAGTGAATAGTCGTGCGGCGGTAGCACTGGCCGAACGGGCGGTAGGACCGATTGCGGGCGGTAGTACCGGCCGTTCGGACGGTAGTACCGCCGGCGACGAATTGCGCGGCACGCTTGGGCTTGGAGCGTAAAAGGCCTCCTGAACACCAACGGAAAGTGGGGAAAGGTCTTAAGCACGAGATCCGTGGATCAAAACCACAGATCGCTCACCAAATCGAAAGATCGAACGAAATCCATATGGGCTATTTATTTATTTTTTGAATTTTCGTAATTGGTATGGGAAAGAAAAATTTTGGTGGGAAAAAGGCTAATAAAAGGTGGAAACACGATCCAAATCCGTGGAAACCCTTGCTCTGATACCAAATGATGTAGGGCTAGGCCCGATCTTCACGGATTTGAGTGGAAAAGGGGATGAACACGAAGAACACGGAGGGGTAGCGAGGGAGATTCGTGGGCAAAACACAAGGATAACTAGCAAATCCTGCTGAGAACTCCACCCAACAACAAACCCTCAAAAAGGCAGCCTTTGGATCGAAGAATCAAAGCCAAACTTACTCTTGTTGAAACCGATTGCTCTTATCGGCCGGTCCACCGATCCAATAGAATCACCGCAGTGAAAGATTGGTTTGCACTACTAGAGACACCTCAGTGAAAGAGTAGCAACAACAAGATCCATCCTCAACGAGGAACCCTAGCTACGAGGGAGGAGGAGCATAGCTCACACAATTCTCAAATTCAGTCTAACCTTTGAAAGGGGAAAGTGGAAAGCTATTTATAGTCTATTACAAAACGGGGCAGGGAGGTGGGGAACCGGCCTGGGGGCCGACCTAAGCCGGCCTGGAGGCCGGCTGGCACTGGCGGGGTACCGGCCTGGGGGCCGGCCTAGGCCGGCTGGGAGGCCGGCCGGCTCAGGTGGGTGACCGGCCTGGAGACCGGCCTAGGCCGGCCGGGAGGCCGGCACGGGGGCCGGCAGCGTCGGGGTGTGGCCCAGCCTGGGGGCCGGCCTGGGCCGGTAGGGAGGCCGGCGGCCTCGGGTGGGAGCCCGGCCTGGGGACCGGCCTGGGCCGGTTGGGAGGCCGGCCGCCTCGGGTTGGAGCCCGGCCTTGGGGCCAGCCTAGGCCGGCTGGGAGGCCGGCCACCCTGTCTTCGCCTCCTTCCTCCTCTTCTTGCCCATCTTCTTGGATCTCCTCTTGTTCATCTTCTCCATCATCTTGGACCTTCTCTTGGTCATCTCCTTGACTCCATTGTGGGCCATCATCCGGGTGGATCCTGAGTATGCACAAGGTACCGGCATGAAGTAGCAAACCATTCAAAGGGAGGTCGAGATCACACATCGAGAGGAGCGAGGTCACCTTTTCATGAAGAGCCTTGACTCTTGATCTTGTCATTGGGCCATTTAGCGTGGTGTCCATGGTGTTGTCCACATGTGGGGCTACATCATATTGATTATTGATTTGATCATGTCTGCATGTTCTCGAACCCGTAGGGTCACACACTTAACGCTCCGATGTAGCTAGGGTTAGCGATGAGATATTTTGATGGTATGAATGAATGGTGATTCGGAGTCTCGGATAGGATCTCGGACATCACGAGGAGTTCCGGAGTGGTCCGGAGAATAAGATTCATATATGGAAAGTGGTTTCCGGAGGTATCGAAAAGGTTCGGAAATTTTACGGTAGAGTACCGAAATATTCTAGAAGGTTCTAGAGGAGTCTAGAAGTGGGGCCCAAAGGTGTTTGGGGCCCACATGGAATAAAGGGGTGGTGGACTGGCCACATGGGCCAGCCGCACCATGCCCTGGCCAAAAGCCCAAGTGGGCTAAGGGCTAAGGGGCCCAAAAGGGGCAAACCCTAAGGGGTGCCTTGGGGAGCAAGGCTCCCCTTGGCCGCCGGCCCAAGGAGGGCTTTTTGGGGCGCACCCCCTTGCCCCCTCCACCTATAAAAGGAATAGGGGTGCGGCACACCTAGGGGCTGCCGATTGCAAACCCTAGCCGCACCCCTCTCTTCTCCCTCCACCTCCACCACTTGCGCCACCCCTCCCGGAGGGCTGCCGCGAGCTACACCTCATCCCTTGCTGCACCACCCCTAGCCGTAGGGCTGCTTCACCATGTCCTCCTTCCCCTCCTCTTGATTGGCTTGGCGAAGCCATGCTCGTGGAGATCTACACCATCAAACGCCACCACAACCGTCGTGGTGCCGAGATCTCACAAGCCACTTCCTCCTCGCTTGCGGGATCAAGGAGAGGAAGTCTTCATCAAGCCGTACGTGTGGATACCGCGGTGGTGCTTCCCGTTGTGGCACTTCATCGGATTGGATCTTCGAGGAAATACATCTCCTCACGACTAGATGAGTCTAGTTGCGGGGATCGACTAGCCAACGCCTGCACCGACAAAATGCGTTTGTTCGATCTTCAAGGGTAAGAGATTGGATCTCATCTTCGCTACCTCCATCTAGTAGATCTAGATCCTTGGGGTTTATTCCGCTTGTTGCGTAGGAAAATTTTTTTGTTTTCTATGCTGCGACCCCTTCAGTGGTATCAGAGCCTAGATCTATTCGTAGATGTTGGTGCGATTAGAACACAAGGAGTTGTGGGAGTTGATATTTTATTTTGCTACCTTCTCGCGTGCACTTTGCATCTTTGCGGTATTGTGAGATTGAAGCGGCCCGGACCAACGTTACTCGTCCACGCACGAGAGACCGGTTCCACGACAGACATGCAACTTGTATTGCATAAGTGGCTGGCGGGTGTCTGTTTCTCTTGCTCTAGTGAAGATGAAATTTTCAATGGAAGGCCTTTCAAAAGGATGAGTGAATAAGCAACTACTATATCACCGTTGTGGTTTTGCGTAGATTAGAACGGTTCTATCTTGTTGACCCAAGCCACGTAAAAATTGCACAAACAAATTAGAGGACGTCTAACTTGTTTTTGCAGGGGTCATGTGATGTGGTATGGCCAATGTGTGATTTGTGATAATGTATGCAATGATCATGTTTGTAATCTTTCATGACTTGCATGTCAATGAGTACGGCAACCGGCAGGAGCCATATGGTTGTCTTTTATTTTATGTGACCTGCGTGTCATTGAATCATCATGTAATTGCTTTACTTTATTGCTAAGAGTAGCATTAGTTGTAGTTGCAATAGTTGGTGGACAACCATGGTGATGGCGCCACAACGATGGAGATCATGCTGGTGATGGAGATCATGCCGGTGCTTTGGAGATGGAGATCAAAGGCATAAGAAGAAAGGCCATATCATATCATAATTATGAATTGCATGTGATGTTAATCCTTTTATGCACCTTATTGTTATGCTTAGATGTGATCGCGACGGTAGCATGATAAGGTGATCTCTCACGTTAATATCAAGATGTGTTCTTCCCCTAGTATGCGTCATTGCGAAAGTTCGTCATTTTGAGACACCACGTGATGATCGGGTGTGATAGATTCAACGTTCACATACAACGGGTGTAAGCCAGTTTACACATGCGGAAATACTACGGTTTCCTTGACGAGCCTAGCATGTATAGACATGGCCTCGGAATACAAGAACCGAAAGGTTAAACACGAGTCATATGGACGATATGATCAACATGGAGATGTTCACCTTTGAAGCTACATCATCTCACGTGATGATCGGTTGTGGTGTAGTGGATTTGGATCGTGTGTCACTAAACAACCAGAGAGATGTTGAGTTTAGTGGAACTAAAATTATCATAAACAAAAGTCCTTAAGATGTCTTTGCAAAAATCCTTGTAGATCATGTTCAACTACAGAAGTAGGTTCATTGCTGAAAAACTGCGTCTCGATGGGTCAATTTTGTTGAGTAGTACCTGCGTCTGAAAGAAGTCCTAAACACCCATGCTCAGCTCTACGTGTTAGATGAACCATTAGAAGAATACCCAAATATTTCTGCAAGCGATGAAGAGTACATGGAGTGGTTTTGAACCACCTACTTCAAAGTCAAGTGGATGATGTGCACCTTCATGAATTCTGACCTAAGTAGACAATTCAAGAACTTGATCGCAATGGAGATTGTTGATGAGCTGAAAAATAGGTTTTTCAGCACAAGTTAGAATTGTAAGGTTCGAATGTCTGAACGGTTTTCTTTCACTCAAGATGGAAGAGAACACTTGCTTGGAACAACACCTGAGGAAAATGCATAAGATGGTTATACTCTGGTAGATGTTTGGAACCACGAGATGAATGACGATTTCGCGATAGATGGGGTGCTACGCTAGCTTCTCCCCAGATTCAAGAATTATGCCGGAGACTATGTCATGGGAAGGGATTTGATCACTTTTTATGAGTCTGTGTCTCGGCTACATCATGTCAAAGTGGAACCCATAGCAAGAGAAGTTGACAATGCAGAAAGTATATAGTGATATACAAGTTATAAATGTTTAAGTCCAAATTGCAATTGTGGTGGTTCCGATAAGTATTTGATACTCATTCTGTTTTATGAAACCAGAACCTGCTGCTTGAGATTTGCATAAAGGATAAAGGAAGACGTTGTGGAATGATGGCAATCAAGGAGTTGATGTTGGCAACGATCTGTCTCTACATTTATCGTTTGGATTAGTGGATTTGAATAAGTTTTGTAATCGAATTAAGTGTGATTTTAATTAGTGTGTCTTGTTTATGTGAGACGGTTATTCATGTTAAAGACAATGGTTGTTCTATTTTCATGAGTGATCCTTTTTGGAAATCACAAGTTTTCGATTATAAGTGTATTATTCTTATTATAATCTAGATGATAAATTAGTTAAACATTTATAAAAATATGTGACATACTAAAATATCCAAAACTTAATAATGACAATTGTTTTAGTCGTGCTAAAGATTGAATAAACATTTTGATGTTTTATCAATGCGCCTTATTGAAGGAGTATGACTAAAATGCCACCCTTTGGAAGTGTGTCATGAGTTGCCGAAAATAAAACACAAGTGTTGGTTGTATTTTCAGCAAATGTTAGATGTCATTATTTTGTGCACTCCATCATAAATGATATGAGTAAATAGATGTATTTGTTGAAGTTATGATATTTGATGAGATCAAATAAAATTCTGGAGTTTAGGATATTAAGTTAACAAGAAAATTGAGTCTTTATGATTTGATCAAAAGAGACAAAATATTTGAGTTATATGTTAGTATGTGGACTTGTGACAAGTGTTATCACAAATCACAATATTTAGAATATTTCAAAGGCGTTTGATATGTCCTAAGATATTGTAATCACACACTATTTGATATTGTGTGGTCTCAAAGAAGGGTTTTACTTCGGGGTTTAATAATAGCATTTAGATTTATTTGATAAACACTCTGTTTAGAAATAAGGGTCTATATGTGATTCGCATAAATTTTTCATATAAGTTATGAGAAAAGGTGGTTTCATTAATTATGAGATAATTAGAGACTATTGCGAATAATGTTGTAGTATATTCATAAGTATGACTATGAATGTGATTCCACAATATGAGACTAAAAGGGGCAAACCAATTTGTTGGTTGTGCTAAGTATTTTAGTGGTTTATCGTGAAAAGGTTTCATTGATAAAAGAATTGATGGAATAAATGGAAAAGCTAAAACCTTACTTGTTCATGTATCAAGTGGAACATATGTAAAGTGCTATGTTTGTTAAAACTGGACACATAAAGGAATTAATGATGGTGATCATTGAATTTCGGTTTAGCTTGTCTAAAGAAAAGTAGGATTCAAGAATATGGTATTTTGTCAGGTTACAAAATAATATTCATGATTCACTTGTCATGTTTTAGAAACAGGACAAACCTACGAAACTACAAAAGGAGAAATAGAAACCTTAAATACGAAAGTGACTAAGAGTCATTCGATGTTAAGTTTAAATCACAAAGTAATTGTTGCTTGATTTTGTGAAAGTGATGTTTCACATATTTATTCCTCAAAAGGGGTTTTGCAGAGAATAAATAAAACTTAAAGCTAGTAAAGTACTAGCGTTTCGTATATGAGTTCTCGAATTTTAAAAGTTAATTAAAAATTTTGGAGGTGTCCAAAATATCGAGAAAGTGCATAAGAAACTGAGTGGGATCTAATTAAGATATGTGGTGACATATGTTAAGTTAGAGCAGAAACTATTTTCCATGATCAAAATATGTGGTGACATATGTTTGAGTGGGAGCTAGTTAATCATGGTCAAATATAGAGATAACATATTTCTGAGTGGGAGCCAAAGTGGTTTCACAATTTAATATGTGTATGGTGTATATTTGAGTGGGAGTTTACAACATCTTGTTTGAGTGAAATGGAGATTTCATAAATGTTGTAAATGAGTCAGGAACCAACGTATAACTTATGAAGTTAGTTTGAACGTCAAATATCCATGGAGATGGATGTATCTATGGTGGATAGATATGTTTGATAACATTATGTCAGGATGTTTTACCGAAGTAAGATTTTGAAGGAGTTAAAAATGAACAAGTGAAGAAAGGTTCATCTGCTTGTGAGAAATAGGTGAAACATTGAGTTGATAACTCAGTATAAAAATGATGGTTGAGAGGATATATTAGTGTTCGCTATGAATTGTTCATAGGACTAAAACATATAAGAACCATATGTTTGTATTTGACAATATGTGACCCAAGTTCTTGGTTAGAAGAACGTGTTAGAATGAGGAGTCATTTTAACATAAAGATGAGATAAAGGAATCTAGAGATTGGTAGACTTGGTTGAAGTCATAAAACCAAACTAGATTGGGGATCTCATAATAGCAGAAGCGCAGCGAAAGCATGATCGAAAAATATCGAAGTGACATGATTGCACTGTCGATTTGTGAGTCTACAACATATAGGAGTATATGATTAATTCAAGGATTAAAAGATATAATATTATGGTTTGAGAAATTTTGTTTCAAGACTGAGTGAGTTCCAGGCACACATGCTGTGTGAAAGTTCCTTTTGACTGATCATACGTCATGTAGGCATAATGGGAAACAAAAAAAATATCACTCTTTAACCAAATATATTATATTCATCATGTGATGATGAGAATTATCATGTGATGATAATAGGTTTATCATGAGATGATAAAGTAATGTCGAATTAGGTGACGTTGACGTTTTGCAAAGAACATAAAGAACTGTATAGTACAGAACACGGACATAACTTCTTCCACGAGCAAACATGATCAGCACTGAGACTCCATGAGTGTCAGACACCATGAGTGTTGGATTGAGAAAATGTAAACTAGATTATTGACTCTAGTGCAAGTGGGAGACTGTTGGGAATATGCCCTAGAGGCAATAATAAAATGGTTTATTACCATATTCATGTTTATGATAATAGTTTATTCTCCATGCTATAATTGTATTAACCGGAAACATAATACATGTGTGGAATATAAACAACCAGTTGTCCCCACTAAGCCTCTACCAGACTGGTTCGTTAGTCAAGAGATGGTTAGAGTTTCCTAACCATGGACTTGTTATAGTCACTTGATAACGGAGTCATATCATTAGGAGTAATGATGTGATGGACAAGACCCGATAATAAAGAGTTGCAATTGATCGTGTCACACAGTTTTATTGCCAACACTTTTTGATATGCCAAGTATAGTTTCCTTAGACCATGAGATTATGTTACTCCCGTTTACCGGAAGAATGCTTTGTGGACATCAAACGTCACTTCGTAACTAGGTGATTATAAAGGTGGCTTTCAGGTATCTCCGATGGTATTTGTTGGGTGACATGAATCAAGATTGGGATTTGTCCTTCCTTGTGACGGAAAAGATATCTCTGGGCCCTCTCGGTAATATAGCATCAGAAAGGTTGCAACCATGTGATTAAGTGTTAATCACGGAGATCCTGTATTATGGACGAGTAAAGAGAATTTGCCGGGTCACGAGATGAAACTAGATATGGAGATATCGATGATCAAATCTCGGGCAAATTAAATATCATGAGACAAAGGGAATCGTATACGAGATTAAGAATCTCCGGCATCGTGGTTCAATCGATAAGGAACTTCGTTGAATATGTAGGAGTCAATATGGGCATCCCGGTCCCGCTATTGATTATTGATTTGATAATGTCTGCATGTTCTCGAACCGGTAGGGTCACACACTTAACGCTCCGATGTAGCTAGGGTTAGCGATGAGATGATATTTTGATGGTATGAACGAATGGCAATTCGGAGTCTCGGATAGGATCCCGGACATCACGAGGAGTTCCGGAGTGGTCTGGAGAATAAGATTCATATATGGAAAGTGGTTTCCGGAGGTATCGAAAAGGTTCGGGAATTTTACGGTAGAGTACCGGAATATTCTAAAAGGTTCTAGAGGACTCTAGAAGTGGGGCCCAAAGGTGTTTGGGGCCCACATGGAATAAAGGGGTGGTGGACTGGCCACATGGGCCAGCCGCACCATGCCCTGGCCAAAAGCCCAAGTGGGCTAAGGGCTAAGGGGCCCAAAAGGGGCAAACCCTAAGGGGTGCCTTGGGGAGCAAGGCTCCCCTTGGCCGCCGGCCCTAGGAGGCCTTTTTGGGGCGCACCCCCCTTGCCCCCTCCACCTATAAAAGGAGGAGGGGTGCGGCACACCTAGGGGCTGCCGATTGCAAACCCTAGCCGCACCCCTCTCTTCTCCCTCCACCTCCACCACTTGCGCCACCCCTCCCGGAGGGCTGCCGCGAGCTACACCTCATCCCTTTCTGCACCACCCCTAGCCGTAGGGCTGCTGCACCATGTCCTCCTTCCCCTCCTCTTGCTTGGCTTGGCGAAGCCATGCTCGTGGAGATCTACACCATCAAACGCCACCACAACCGTCGTGGTGCCGAGATCTCACAAGCCACTTCCTCCTCGCTTGCGGGATCAAGGAGAGGAAGTCTTCATCAAGTTGTACGTGTGGATACCGCGGAGGTGCTGCCCGTTGTGGCACTTCATCGGATTGGATCTTCGAGGAAATACATCTCCTCGCGACTAGATGAGTCTAGTTGCGGGGATCGACTAGCCAACCCCTGCACCGATAAAACGCGTTTGTTCGATCTTCAAGGGTAAGAGATTGGATCTCATCTTCGCTACCTCCATCTAGTAGATCTAGATCCTTGGGGTTTATTCCGCTTGTTGCGTAGGAAAAAATTTTTGTTTTCTATGCTGCGACCCCTTCAGTTCTCAGTTGCTTGATTTATGTGGATATTAAGTCATCTCAAGAAGCTAGCAGATGAAGATCACCCATGACTAAGAAGGTTCTTCCGAAGGCCTCGCATCCACGATTTTTCGAGACAATACTTTGTTAGCAACTTCACTGCTCCGACTCAACATCAACAGTTCACACTACACAAGTTGAAGCATCGATACTCTCAACTCTCCCCGCTGAAGACAAATGAAGGCTTCAACAACCATTACCAACTAAGACCCCTAGGTTGAGCTCATTGGTTGAGCTAACCCATGTATTACGAGTATTGGGCGTCCTTTGGTAATAAACGTGCCTTGTGTGTTCTATGATTGATTGTTGAGTTGTGTGTTGCTTGCATGCCTTTTTGGCCGCACAAATGAAAACCACTTCTTTTCCTTCACAAAAAAAATGTTTGGCCATCCCGGCCTTAAATTAAGCCCATATGTATATATATATATATATAGGGCAGGACTAAACAGGAACCTACCCTTAAGAGGTTCCTATTTAGCTTAAGTAGGAACTATACCTAATTGGGGTTGGAACAGGTTCGGGACCCAACCCCCGTCCAGACCAAATAAACTTCCCCGATCCCCACGTCCCGACCCACGCGCCGACCCGCAGAAACCTCCCCCGATCCCCCACTACCTTCATCGTTTGCCGGCGCCGGCGAGTGAGCGGCGGCCGCGGCCGACGTGAGGGAGCCGGCGACGGAAATGGCTAGGGACCCCGATCCCACACCACCTTCTTCTCCCCCGGCGCGGCCGAGCGAGCGACGGCGGCAGCCGGCACGAGGGAGGGCCGCGACGGAAGTGGCGAGATACCCACCGCCTCCTTCCTCCCTAATCCGGCACGGGCTAGCGAGCGGCGACCGCGGCCGACGCGAGGGAGCCCGTGACAGAGGGATCGATCTATCCGACGAGAGAACCTTCATCCTCCCTTCCCCCGGCCTCCTTCCCCCCTAATCCGACGCGGGCGAGTGAGCCGCGGCCATGGCCGACGCGAAGGAGCCCGCGACGGAGGCAACCTCCTTCTACCCCCTGCACCTCCTGCACCTCCTTCGTGGCAACCTCTCATGGCGGAACAGTCAACACCGCCGGGGTGCGCCAAGCGCCCGTGCGTGCAGTATGTCGAGGTATTTCTCTCTCTCCCCTGCCATAGGCATGTACTCTGCGCTACCTTGTTTGCTAAAAAAAATTGCGGTCCACATGTTGTGTATGGTGAAGTTTAGTTAGTTCAGTGTTTGTATAATTATCCTTGAATAAACACACCCGATGTTATGGAAGATCACATGTACTCTGTGCTACATTGTATGTTAAAAAACTGAGGGTCCACAGTTGTGTAAGATGAAGTCCAGATAGTTCAATGTTGTATATTTGTCCTTGAAAATAAACAATATGGTAGTTCAATAAAATGTGTTAGCTATAGAAGTTCACATGTAGTTCCAGCATGAGTTCATAGCTCTGAAACTACTATATTGTATCGTGACATTGAAAATTCCCCCCCGGGTGTCGCAGGGTGATCGAGATGATGTTCGCAAACGCATGAGGGGCACAGATGAGCATGAGGAGATACTCTGCTGGTCAGGGCCAACCCCGCCATTCCGATCACCTATTAGTGATGTTGGTCCAATACGTGTTGTTGATCCTGTGTTGTGTCTTCCACGACGTGGGGTTCCCTTTGGTAACTGTGGCGCCAAGGTGGATAAAACTTGCAGTAGTGTACCTGCAGGAGTTCATAATCATAAAAAACTTACAGATCAGCAGCAGCACTCAAATGGGGAACATGGGGATGGGTCCCAGTTCAGTAAATTCTGTGAAGCAATTCCTATACAACTATACATGTCAAGCATGGATCATGAAGAGGAAGAAATAATCAATTGGTCTGCCCCACAAAAAACTCCAAGCTCGCCTATACAACATGACAAGCCTATAGGTGTTGTTGATCCTCTATGCCAACTCCCGCGCAGACCAATTGGCGTGACCTTCGAGAAGTCCAGAACTGGTCCTGATGAAGTTCCTTTGGTCTCGAGCTATGTCACTACAGGAGGCTCGAGGAAAAGACCGGTTGATGACAGTGAGGAATGCGTTAGTGACACAGAGAGTGAGGCAAATGATGCAGGAGGGGAGCAGTCCACTGGTCTGCCTGGCAAGGTTCTGAAGAATGTAAGGTCAACTAAGCATCCTCCAAAAAAACATAGAACCCCTCATTCTGCATCAGAGCATCGAGGACAAGATGCTGGTTGCCATGCCAACAACACTAGTACAAGTCATATGCCCCCTAGGGATCCATTGCTCCATAAGCCAATTGTCACTCCTCCTTGTCCAATAAATCCTTTGCAGTGACAGACACCTACGCCTCTACGGACATACAAACATGTAAGATTTTCTGGTGCCATTCACATGTAACTTCTCCATATGTTACTACCCTCCTTATATATTTTTGAAACATGGAAATCTATGCAGGCCACGGAGCTCCCGGACCATCTGATACCAACCATTGGTCAACAGTTCGAGACCCAAGATGAAGCCTATGAATGTTACAACACTTATGCAAGGCATACAGGGTTTGGTGTGAAAAGGAGCCAGAACAACAAGTATCGGTGGTATCTTCGATGTGTCCGAGAGGGTAAGCATACAACAAGTGTTGTTGATGGTGAGAGGCAGCAAGATAGGGGGAGCCAGAAGGTTGGCTGCAAAGCATGTATCAGCCTGAAAGTAAGGGCAGATGGTACCTCTGCTGTCAAAACAATTGTGTTTGAGCACAACCACCCCCTTGTGATGAGCGAGTCGATGCTCGTTTTCTTGCGTTCACACAAAAGAATCGACTCAACGCTGCAAGATTACATAAGGGACCTCCAGTTTAGCAATGTTAGGCATGTTAACATTATGGGGATACTTACCAAGCTGTGTGGTGGCCATAATAGACTCACGAAAAGGATATATTGAATATGTAAGTACCATATATAGACCCAATAAATTCCCTACTGTTGCCTCCCTGTTAAAAACATTGGTGCTAACTTGCTTTCAAAATCAAATTCCCAGGAAAGCTGAAAATGTCCGCCGAGAGTCCGCGGACGATGTCTAGAAGATGTTCAAGTTTTTTGAAGAAATGAAATCAGAGAATGACAACTTCTACTACGATGTGCACGTTGATGAAGACAAGAGGATCAAAAATATTTTCTGGGCAAACGCAAGCTGCAGAGCTGCGTATGCAGATTTTGGCGATTGTGTCACTTTTGATGCAACATACAAGTCCAACAAATACCACATGCCTCTGGCGGTATTTGTCGGGGTAAACAACCACTTGCAATCGTCCATATTTGGTGTTGCATTAATGGGTGACGAAACGGTCGACTCCTTCAAGTGGGTTTACAGCACCTTCTTGAGGTGCATGAAGGGGAAACAACCCATTTGCATTTTAACAGGTATTTCAAAAAAAAGAGGACAAGTTCATTACTGTCATATTCTGAAGTTAGCTTGCCATTACTTTGGTAGTTCAAAAACATTGTTGCCTTCTTGAAAAAATAATCCGTGTTTTTTCCAAAAACTTTCAAAATTTAATGTAATCTATTATAATAAAAATGCAGACCAGTGCCCTTCAATGGTGAAGGCTATACCAGATATTTTCACCCAGGCTCTACACAAGCTATGCAGATGGCATATTACAAAAAAGTACAAAGATCCTTTGGGGAAACTTTACAAGCTATTTCCAGAGTTGAAGGATCAACTAGCAGCAGTGCTTAACCATCCGCTGATGCCATCTGAATTCGAAGCAGCATGGCATGAGCTTATGGACAAATACAATCTGCACGATGTCAACGTCATGGTGAACCTTTGGAATGAGAGAACATCTTGGATCTCAGCCTATTGGAAGGAGGTTTTCTGTGCACGAATGACATCCACACAAAGGAGCGAAAGCATGAACTTTGTGCTAAAAAGAGGATTCGTTAAAGAAGAAGATGATCTTCACATTTTTGTGCGTCAAGTTAACAATTGCATTCAGACAAGGCGTGAGGCAGAGAACGCTGAGACAATTGCTTCGATGGTATGCACCCCCAAGATTTATTTTTAAAAATAAAATAAAAACTCTATTTATTTAGCAGTTCAAATTCAAGCTTTTTGAAGTTCTGACATGATAACTGGTGAAAATAATCTCATGATATATTTATGTTTTTTTTAAATATGCAGGGTGTGAGCAAGCCATTGACGCGCTATGGTTTCGAGGAACAGGCAATGAAGCACTACACTAGGGTTGTGTATGGGGTATTCCGGGAACGGCATTATGAAAGCACAGGTTTCCGCATAAGAACAAACCCGGAAAACCCAACTGAGCTCCTTGTGCACCACTATAACCAAAGCAGGATATTTTCCTGGTCAAGGCATGAGTTCCGCGTGTTGGCTGACGAGAAAAATGGAAGGTTTGAGTGCGAATGCAAACTATGGGAACACACAGGTACGCTGATTACATTTCTTCAAATGAACACTAATGTAGATAACAATGCTTCCCCATAGTCACCAAACTTTTATAACATGCTTATGTACAAAACACGAAAACTGTTGCTTTTGCAGGACTGTTCTGCCATCATGTAATAGCAGTGCTCGGCCACCTGCGGCTGCCTAGTTTTCCAACCAAATACATACTGACGAGGTATTCGAAGGATCCGGTTACAGACCCAGAATTCAACCGCAAAGACTACAGGACAACAGCAAGCGACGGGACATCACTCGAATACAGGCGGACAATGCTATACAACGAAGCAATGAAAACAGTCAGCAAAGATTTATCCTCGGACCACATGTTTGACATAGCCATGGCAGCTTTTAGGGAAGTGAATTCATGCATGGATGGCAATGAAAGTGGGGTAAACATTGGGCAACAACAGCCACAAGCCTCTGCTCCTGAAGGATCACTTGGAACTGGTGAGATTCCTGAGACTAATGATACTCCTGAGGCAGTCAATACTGATCCTTATGCAGATATTCAGCCACCTCCGGTGGCTAAGACAAAAGGCAGTAGATACAAAGACAAAAGACATGCTCCTACCTCTGCCCCTGCCCCTGCCACTGCCCATCCGCAGCCAGAAGTCGATGAAAATGGAAAACAAAAAGGACAACGATTGTGCAGCATCTGCAATAGAATTGCAGGGCACAATGCAAGAACCTGCACGAAGAAACAGATGGCACAGCAGCTTATGGAAGCACATGCAAGACTATATGGTAAAGCTGGCTGTACTGAGAAGGTGAAGATATGCATCAAGAATGTACTAACAAAACAGAATATAAGGGGAGCTGATGGTGATGAAGAATTACTAGATACTAATGAAGATGAAGATTACGAGGACGAGACGGATGAAGATAAAGAAGAAGATGAAGAAGAAGTACAGGATGAATCTGAAATAGAAGAACCACACTTCGACACTAGAGAGCCTTCAGATGAAGACAACAAAAAGACATCGGACAGGTCTGCACAACCAGAAACAGGTCTAAGAACAAAACTTGCAGAAGGTCAGAGAGTTTGCGGCGTATGTGGTCTGAAGGCTGTACACAACGCAAGAATGTGTCCTAACAAGGAAGAGATCATGCGAAAAAATTAGCTTCTGCCCAGCAAGGGGGCGACATGAAGAAGATGATGCCGCAAGGTAAACGGACTTGCGGCACCTGTGGGAAGATTAGCGGACACAATGCAAGGACTTGTGAGAGGTTGCAGCTCGAGGAACAGCTTCGACAACAGCAGTTAAAAGTGCAAGCAGAAACACGTGATTCTGCGAAGCAAACAGATGAAGAGGGGGGAACTAGATCACGCACAGACGACAACAAGACAGCGAAGAAGAAGCAATAGATTAAAGTAGGAAACAAAATAAACAAAATAGTATAGATAATAGATAATAGTATAGGATAATATATAGATGCAGACATGAAAAAAAGAAGTTCCTTTCTGCTTCTGCTGAATTTCATTCCTGCTACATTGACACTTCATTCCTTCCTGTTTATAGAACTTCACTTCATTTATGGTAAAACATCGTAGAATAAAAAGTCTGTCCTAATCCAACTAGAAGTTCACTGGTTTTGACTGAAAACAAAAAGGGATAAGATAGACCAACGTCTATCCATGAATCCGTTTGTGTTATCTCGCATGCAACAGGGGAAAAAACTAACAACCACGGAGGGGGGGGGGCTTTTTTAATTGTTTGAAGTGGTCAGTCAATGTGACATGATATGGGAAAAAAAGAAGTTCTGTTCGACGGTTATAGAAGTTAAGCAGGAAGCTTGATGAAGTTCACTCCACCTAGAACAGACTGGGCAGTGATCATATAAAAAACTTGTTGTATATGGCACAAACAGAAACAGGAGGAACTTTAGACCTAGAACAATGGGGGGAGTTACCACATCAAAAAAATGTTTAGAAAAACCTGATATCAAATTAATTATTAAAAAAGTTCACATCCCCACAAAAATTGAAGTTCAAAACTGGCAAAAAAAAGACCAGATAATAATACAATTTAAAAAGAAGAAACTATGTGAATATCAACAAAACTGAAATTATCGATATTTGTTGGAGTTCACATAAGATATTTGTGAAGTCCACTACAGAAACTGAAGGAAGGTCATATCATCCAGTAATTGAAGTTTCAATATGAAGCTGCCAAATATAAAAAATAGGTTTCACAAATGGAAACTAAGGAATACATGATGTACACTGAATTTCACATGTATTTAAAAGCAGCTAAGTCCATATTATTCAAACAGTGGGGCCTCTGGCTTCTTGTGACAGCAAATCCTGAGTAGCTTCAGATCCTAGGCCTAACAGTAGGACAAGATCTTGGACATCACTTGGCCACTGTGTGGGAGCTACTTCATTCTTCGGGTGGAACATCAGCTGGTACATGTACTCAGCTTTCCAGTCCTCAACATGACGCTGACAAGAACAAACGGATAAACGAATCAAAACAAACAAAGATCCAGAAAATATGTGAACAGGCAATTATTATTAAGAAGTGAAAGACACTAACATTTTTGTTCTTTATCTTTTCAACAAACTTCTCGCCATCAAATGTGCATGCAATCTTCAGTGCATAAAATCCGCACTCATTTGCACCCTGCTCAGGTGTGGAGAAGTAGTTGCATTTCTCTGCGAGGGCCTCCCACTGGAATTGGTTCCTTTTGTTGTATTCTTCTATCCCATACACCTCTTTCATTAAACTAACCATTCTCCTCACCTGATATGTGTGTTTAAAAAGGAAAACAGTACCGAAAAAATGTATATTAGTTCCGATAGTGAAGAACAATCACGGTTGATAACGAAAACTGAAAAACAAAAATAATGACATAGAGAAGTTTTTAGCTTGCACATACAATTTCCACGCGGTCCTTGTGATGCGCAGACCTGGTTGTATGCTTAAGATTCGAATATCTCCTGCTATTGAAAATATCCAGTGAACCAGTGTATCTATTCATCACATATATTGTGTGGTGATACTCATTGAATCGAGGAATTATAATCTGCAAACACATAAAAAAGACAAACGTTCAAAATGTAGTACGTTTTGGGAATTCTGTAAGAAAAGAAAAACAAAAAGAAGTTCATTTGTTTCACCTAGCCAAAACACACATCCCTTATATAAAAAAAGAAAAATAAATGGTCATCTGTCTGTAACAGTTTTGCTTCCAGCAAATTTTCAGATTTCCTCACATACTGGTTGAATATTCTGGCAGCAGACTTTGCATCAAATGAAGACCTTCCCGATTTTTTACCATTACTATCTTTGGCCATGAAAGGCGCGTAATCCAGAAGATACTGCAGAGGGCACATGAGAAATAACCCACAAATGTCAGACAGAACAAGATCAAAAATAGAATTACTATATAAAAACAGTTTAAAACACAAAAAGATATTTACGGGGATGGTGAAGGGTCCGAGCAGAACCCGATCCCCAGATTTGAACACATGATTCATGTTGGGGTCATCCTTCCAGTACGATATTATGTGGTCCATAATTTCTGCTTTCATCATTTCAGCCCGACCGAACAACTTGAACATGTAGTTGCCATCGAGAACAAGAGGATCATCGCTTGGACTTGTGATCTTGAAGAGAGGTTCTCTGCATAAAAATAAGAAGTTAGTCCAGCTGCATGATATAAACAAAAAAAAGTTCACAAGTACATAGCTGAAAATAAAAGAGTGAAGTACTCACGTCCCATGTGCCTCCAAGTACTCTGGGCTTAGGATCAAGCTTTTGAGATCCACCGCCTTGGATAGGAAAGGGAACACGTAAGGAACAAGCTTTGCCACAGGATCCCTCAGATTCTTCCTTACAATAGTTGCCCTCTTACTTGAAATCACAAGTCCTCTGGAGTGTGGATTTCTAACTTTCTGTGTTACAAAATCATCACTGCTCCCCCTCGAACATATTTGCACATCTTTAACAGGCTTGGTCACCTCCACCTTGCGACCCACCGGAGACATGAAATCATCATTGTCATCATCAACAGGGACGACTACATCCTTGACCCTGCTGCTTGGTTTTCTTGTTGTGGAAAAGTTGTTCAGAACAACCTTCTTCGCCTTGCTCACTTTGCTCGCAAATCAATTTCAGGTAAGGTAAACACCTTAGGTGTGAAGCACTGAGTCTCAAACAAAGCAAAATTATCCTCCTCAAGTGATAGAGCTAGGCCTGAACAACAAAAATATAAGCACATAATGAGAAATATACCAAAAAAAAAAGGAAGTTCACTCCATTTATCTGATTTTAAAGACCTAAAGAGAAAAGGGATCATAACATACAGGAACAAAAAAATACCTGGATCGACTCCTAATATCGATTTAATATCAATGTTAAAATCCCCTCCTGTAAGCCAACTGTACAATAAGGTCATCCTGATGTTCAGGATGTCGTTTTGATCAAAAATTACATAGCTCTCACCATCCCAGGACTGCAGATATTGTAGCATGAAAAAACCGCAATCATGTCTGCGTTATGTGTGAAAACAAAACAAAAGATAAGAGAATAGCCTACATAAGAAAAAGCAATGATACTGCATATAAAAATAAGGGGTAAGAGTACTGACGGGGTTCTCTGTTTTGCCACTCTCACATATTTCATCTCAAAATGGTCGATCGACACTGGAGAAAACGACTCTCCTCTTGAGTTTCTAGCTTGCCTCCATAGTTTTTTAATGCGTGATACCATCGTGTGAAAGACCCTCTGAGCATCTGGGTCGTCCTCATCATGAAGAGAATCAATCAACTCGAAACGCTCTAATTTGAGGTTAACACCAACTACACAGAAATGGCCAACATTTCCTGGCACGGCGGGGTAGGGTGGTCGAAAGTAGCGAAAAGGATCTGCGTATTAAAGTGGTATGGCATGTTAAAAAAATAAAAAAAAACATAAAAAATAAAAAGTTCAAAAGGTACTAAAAAAATAAGGCTTGCTTACAATTTTTTCTTGTCAAAACGCTCTTCCGCATCTACACTGAATAACTTACGCAGGAGTCTACTATTGAGATTGCCTTCAAATATCTGTCTCTGCATGAAATAAAATAAAAACATATGACTATGGAAGTTCACACTACCTATAAGTGGGGTTTCACATAGAAGCCTACAGAATCTGGTAAAGTACTAGATTATTTGTGTAAGTATAGAAGTTCACACTACCTATAAGTGGGGGTTCACATAGAAGCCTACTGAATCTGGTAAAGTACTAGAATATTTGTGTAAGCATAGAAGTTCACACTACCTATTAGTGGGGGTTCACATAGAAGCCTAGTGAATCTGAATGGATAAAGTACTAGATTATTTGGAGCCTACTGATTTTGAATCTGATAAAGTACTAGATTATTTGGAGCCTACTGATTCTGAATTTGATAAAGTACTAGATTATTTGTGTGAGTATGGAAGTTCACACCAAATATAAGTAGGGGTCCACATAGAAGCCTACTAATACTGAATCTGATAAAGTACTAGATTATTTGTGCGAGTATGGAAGTTCACACCAAATATAAGTAGGGGTCCACATAGAAGGCTACTTAATAAACTTACACAGCAATTGTATGGAACCACCATCTCTTCCGAGTTCCTGTACTTCTGCCCCAACAAATATGTTCCAACTGGAACAACAAGTGAGCATAGCATGCCGTTAGGCTTGAAAGCTTCAGCAACCTGTCCAATTGTGCATTAACATTCTTGGTGCAGCAATGGAGGAGGTGGAGAGGCAGGGGGCGGCGCTAGAGGGTGGAGGAGCAGGGGGTCCTCCTTTTATAAGAGGCCAAGGGGTGCGCCCCAAGCCTCCCCTTAGGGCCGGCGGCTGGGTGGCTTGGCCCCCAAGCCAGCCGCCCTAGGGTTAGGGTTTTGCCCGGCCCCCCTTCGGGCCTTAGCCCTAGCCCGCATGGGCCTTTGTGGCCAGGTGGTGCGGCTGGCCCATGAGGCCACTGCACCACCCCTTTTGCTCATGTGGGCCCCATACTTCTATGAGCACCACTTCTAGACTCCTCTAGAACCTACTAGAATATTCCGGTACCCTGCCGGAAAATTCCCGGACTTTCCGATGCCTCCGGAAACTACTTTCCTTATATGAATCTTATTCTCCGGACTATTCCGGATCTCCTCGTGACGTCTAGGATCCCATCCAAGACTCCGAATCAATATTCATTCATACCATCAAATTATCTCATCGCTAACCCTAGCTACATCGGAGCGTTAAGTGTGTGACCCTACGGGTTCGAGAACATGCAGACATGATCTGATCAATAATCAATAGCGGGACCGGGATGCCCATATTGACTCCTACATATTCAACAAAGTTCCTTATCGATTGAACCACGATGTTGGAGATTCTTAATCTCGTATGCGATTCCCTTTGTCTCACCGATATTTAACTTGCCCGAGATTCGATCGTCGATATCTCCATATCTAGTTTCATCTCGTTACCTGGCAAGTTCTCTTTAATCGTCCATAATATAGGATCTTCGTGATTAACACTTAATCACATGGTTGCAACCTTTCTGATGCTATATTACCGAGAGGGCCCAGAGATATCTTTTCCGTCATAAGTAAGGACCATCGGAGATACCTGAAAGCCACCTTTATAATCACCCAGTTACGAAGTGACATTTCATGTCCACAAAGAATTCCTCCGGTAAACGGGAGTGACATAATCTCATGGTCTAAGGGAAACTATACTTGGAATATACTAAAAAGCGTTGACAATGAAACTGTATGACACGATGAATTGCAACTCTTTTATTATTGGGTCTTGTCCATCACATCATTACTCCTAATGATATGACTCCGTTATCAAGTGACTATAACAAGTCCATGGTCAGGAAACTCTAACCATCTCTTGACTAACGAACTAGTCCGTTAGAGGCTTACTAGGGACAACTGGTTGTTTATATTCCACACATGTATTATGTTTCCAATTAATACAATTATAGCATGGATAATAAACTATTATCATAAACATGAATATGCTAATAAACCATTTTATTATTGCCTCTAGGGCATATTCCCAACAATTTTTACCACGAGGTGGAAGGAAAACGTCGGCGACCCCTTTTTGCCTTTGCTTCCGGATGAATTCCGTTTTCCTTATTAGTGAGGTCCAGTTCGTGCTCTGCGACTTTGGCCGCATGCTCTTCTAGCAAGACGTGATGTTTCTCCATGTCGGCCAGCGATGCATCGGGCGGAAGCGGGGTTAGCAGTTCCTGCATGTTTGCCATCCTGTCTTCGTGCTCCTTCTCTATCGCTGCTCCGAGTGTGGCGTTAATGCCGTCACCATCAGCCGGTAAGTCATTGGTTCCCTTCTTCGGAGCAAGCGGTGGGATAAAGTCCACCTTTTGTTTTCCAGCTTCCGGATTTACAAGTGCTTCTTCGCCATTAGCGGGTTTCGAGGCGGCGGGGTCTCGTTTTGGATCGGAGACGACATCACCCATTAAGACCTCAATTGGGCGTCCTAAGCAGGATGCAACTTTCAAACTAAAGTCGTCAGATTCTCCTTTAGATTCAAGGTCCTGCTCCATAGGAGCGGTGTCCCCTGATCCGGCTTCTGAATCAGCCCCGGCCTGCAAAGCAGGGAGGATAGACTTAGGATCAGTCATCGACTCGGTTGAGCCGGATTCTCCTAGGATGCCGACGAAGTGGAATTCCGGCGCCGCCATAGTAGAGCATGCGTCGTCCTCAGAGTCTTCATCATCAGCGACAAATGCGAGATCAAGATCGGCAATCTCATCTGAGTCCAGAGCCGATCCGTCTTCGAAGTTGCTGGGGTGGGAGGCGGGCGTGCTCGAGGTGAAGCCGAGATCGTCCAAAGCCTTGGCGATGAAGCTGACAAAGATGTCGAAACCGCCGATGGAGACCGTGGACCAGCCGGCGGGATCCTCTTTTGCCGGCGTCTAGAAGCAGTCGTTGAGAACGTTGCCAGCTCCAGTCTTGTCGAAGTAGCTGACCAAGCCGACCGCGATGGTGTCGCCAATGCCACAAGTACATCCAGCCCGGAACGTAACCCCGGACATCTCTTGCCCCACGGTGGGCGCCAACTGTCGTGGTATTGTCGAATCTAGCCTAGACAGGGGTGCCATCCGGCTACGTAGAGAGGTGGGTGCAGGAGACATAGGTAATTCCGGTGACGGGATGAGCACGAGTTTACCCAGCTTTGGATCTCGCAACGGTGGCGAAACCCTATGTGCTGCAATAATTCACTATAAGGCAACAGAAGCCAATTACAATGAAAGTTAGAGCGTGTCCTGAGTCATCCATTAGGCCGGCTTATAAAGGCGTCCGGATCTAGGGCTTGTAGGAAGAAACCTACCAACTAAGTTACAGAGTTCTACTCAAATCCGCCTTGGACCTTGCCTTGGGAGCTAAGTCGACTACAATGCAGGCCGCCTTCTGGAAGCTTCCCTTAGCCGGATGGGCCTCCTACGCTTCATCATACTGGGCCGCCCGGTAAGCCGGATTCGACTTACCACCACTATGGGCCACCCTGGTATGCTGGCTTTTAGTCATCTCTGTGAAGGTACCTGTCCGGCATAACCCCAACAATCATAAGAAATTTTATCCTCAATAGTAGGTGGACTAGAAGTATTGCATTAATCATTATAATCATCCTATATAGGAGGCATAGTATCATCAAAGCAAATTTCCTCCTTCAAGCTTGGGGGACTAAAAATATCATATTCATCAAAACCGGCATCCCCAAGCTTGCAGTTTTCTACAGCATTAGCAACAATGGCATTCAAAGAAATCATACTAATACCATTGCTACTAGCATGATTGTTGTGCAAATAAAGTTCCATAGATTTTTTAATTTTTTCTTCAAAAGCGTCGTGACCAATTTCAATATAAATTTTATAAATCTCTCCCATTTTGTTGTTGTTTTCTTCCATTAAGCCAAATAGTGAAAACAAGAAATAAAAAGATTTAATTGCAATATTTAAAGAAGATACCTTCAAGCACTCACCTCCCCAACAACGATGCCAGAAATTAGCTTCGTCGTCGGAGCGTGAGTGCCGCTTACCTTTCCTCCCCGACAACGGCGCCAAAAATTAGCTTGATGTCTACTACACGCTTCTATTCTTGTAGACTTGTTGGGCCTCCAAGCGCAGAGGTTTGTAGGACACCAGCAAAATTCCCTTAAGTGAGTAACCAAAGGTTTATCGAATCCACAGGAGGAAGAGGTTGAATGTATCCTTTCTCAAGCAACCCTGCAATTGACATACAATAAGTCTCTTGTTTCCCCAACACACCTAATACAATTGTCAGTTGTATAGGTGAACTAGTTCGGCGAAGAGATGGTAAATGAAAATAATATGGATGGTAGAAACAAGTGTTTAATTATGAAATAAAAATGTTAGGAAGGTAACAAGTGGCAAAAGTGGCTAGAAACGGTGTATCAATGCTTGTAAACAAAGGCCTAGGATTTATACTTTCACTAGTGGCAACTCTCAACATCATTAACATAATTAAACATATGATATTTCATCCAATAGCATGCAAGGTAGACGTTATTCGGAGATCATTCTTTCTTGGATCAAATAGGATGAGAATTGCGTAGGGCTACAAAACCACACCTTAAAATTCGTATTCCACATCTAGGGACAATGCAACCCTGTCACTTTCATCATCCAAAGATAGTATTAACAAACATCACAACCTATATCTCTTGAATAGTCTTTTTCAAATACATCCACGGCACGGGAGCTGTCACTATCGCACCATGGAGGTTATACTAAACACAAGCATCAAGAAACCCCATGATCTATTCAATCCAACAATAATAAAGAACAAACTCATGATGAAGATCCCTCTAAACTATTATCCATAGAGTCACACATGGCACCCGCACTGTCACCATGGCACCAGTGATCACAACGGTGACTCCAGAACTTATACTATATAACATCACTTAAGCAACATCATATCCATCTATCTATCTATCTATCTATATATAATTAAAACACGAGACAATTAACGGTTGAGATTTAGCAAAGAAAAGGAACGGCTAAGATTTAAATAGATCCCTTATGTCTCCACGCTGTAGTCTAAAGACACGAAACAAATCGTATTCTAGAGTCCTGTTAAAAGAAATCATGTTCAAGAGTCCAGATCGGATGGGTATAGGAAAGCAATATTTTACATCTGAGTAAGAGAAACAGTAGAACAATGTGATCCCGCGCATCTCGGCGAGAAATTAGACAACTACTACATACTTCGTGGATAGCTGGGGCTTCCGGCCGGCGTGCGTCTTGCGCATACCATGCGCACTAGCATGAAGATCCACCAGAAGACCTCCATCGCGCGAGCAATGGAGGACACGGCGCTTCCCGCGTCTCATGTCATCAGGGCACAAACGACCATAGAGGAGCTTCATGCACATCAGCAACTGACAAGATTTATCAAAGCACCTCGGAGAGGCGAGAGGTGAGCACGTCACTAAGGCAATGCGCCAATGCCCAATAGTAAATCAAGGTCAGGAGTGCCACACCAAATTCACACGGCTAATTTGACTGAAGTCAGTCAGTCTTGAGGAATTTTGCGGTTAAGGATAAAGAACAAATTATAGGGTGCAGCACGAAACAATTAGGCAAGGCATCAATCAGTCTTGAGCAGTTTTGCGACCAGCCAAAAGCGCACCAGATTAGCAAGCATATGACATATCAATATCAGATCGCGCATCAATATCAAATCTCAGAACAACATGAGCAAAATGTTAGTTGAGTCGATCAAACCGTCCATTGCTAATTTGAAGTTATGGATTTATAATGTGTTACAGACTTACAATTCTTGGACATTCTCTGCAGTCTTAAGAGTGTAAGAGACCACTAGTAATTCTTCACAATTTCTACTAGTTCGGATTACAAGCTTGAATTCCAGAGGAACATTGGAGAAGAAGGGTGTGGATCTAGTCTAGGAGGAAGAAGCAGAACAGCACACACGCCACGCACGCACGCCAGCCCTCGGCCGAAGCCGCCGTCCAGTCCTTCCGTTCCAAGCCAACTCCTTCTGGCTGCTCTCCTGGGCATATATTTGCCCTCCTCGACCAGCTCCCGAGCAGGCCTGGCCCAAGGAGGCGGCCCACCAGACAGCCCAACAGTGAGTGGAGAGAGGTCGCTGACAATCCCCCTATCTTGAAATTCGGCTTGCCCCCAAGCCGATCTCGCGATGAACCTCCAGGATCCCAAGGTACATGAGATTCTTCCATTATACAGGTCAGGATAACGGTGGATGGTGTCGTAGATCTGGTCGAGGTAGACTTGCACAACGTTGATGAAGTAGTCGTGGCTGAAGGGGCTTGTCCAAGGAAGACGGCAATGTAGTGGTAGTAGCAGTAGGCCGGACCTTCAACCATGATCTCGCCTTTAGCTACACCTTGTGCGAACTCCCCACAGAAACGTAGAAGTCCCCAGATGCCCGGATCCCAGGAAAAGTACCACACCTGGTATGTTAGTGTTGTTGCAGGAATGAAATGCTTGGGCTGGTTGCCGACATCCAAGCACTCCCAGAGAACGCAGCCCGTACTTGGTATTGGATAGTCCAAGGAGTTCATATCTTTGTTGTTAGGCTTCAGGTCAACAAGAGGAAAATATGCCCTTGTATGATTGAATCTTGCACAGAACATGTACCCAACGGTAACATCACCGAGCCAATAACAGGAAACAAGGAAATTGGCTTGAAAGATCTCACCCATGTGATGGAGCAAAAACTCTTCAGAATTCGGGCGAGCAACTTCAAGCAATTCCCAATTGAGTGACAAGTCAATTTTCCATTGGAGAAAGTCACATTGAATAATATGTCCCATAAGGCAGGAGATCCAATCTTGCAAAAGAATGTCAAGTGGTATGGACATGATAGTGACATGCTTACGTCCTCCAAAACCTGAACAAGCATAACTTGTTTGTACTAGGAGCCATGCAATTACCCAAGAAAAACATGCAGACTCATAATGAGTAGCACCTTCAGACATGCGTATGATAACATTAGAGCACTGCAAGGTTTTTCCATTGAACTTGAATTCAAACAGGTTTCCGGAGCGCACCAAACAACTGAAATTGCAAAAACAAGTGACTATGAGAATGCTCCACTGTATCCTTACTCTCTTGTCCTAGGTGTAGTTGCTCTTGTCCGGAGGTTTAGCAGGTGGAGGATTATGGTACACAGTAGTAACCAATAAAGGTCCCTCCCAGAAAGTCCAAGGTTGTAGCTCTTCAATTGCCCCCATCCCTTTTTTAATCAGCTCAACCACAAGGCTACAGCTAAACAATTCATGCATTGGAATTCCTTTCAAACAGGTAATTTCACGAGAACTTATCAACCTTATAGCTAGCCCATCTACGAGTGTACTGAACATTGTATCCATGCCAGGCAACAGAAGTCCTGGATCCCAGGGCAGCAAAATAATCGTGTTACCTGTAGCAAACTGAAAAACTGTCCCAAGCATTGCTTCAGTACTCACGACCACAAGAACGAGTAATCGTGATAGCACTGCAGTCACATTATACATTTCCATGAATTCCTGATGAACATCAGTTTTGAAATCAGAAAAGGGCATTGAGTGACATTAGAGGCCATTTGGATGTGATGACCAGGAGAATAACTTGATGATGAGGCGCAGAACAAGCTCTAGATAATCGCTGTCAGAACTGAAGATGACAGGCTGGGCAGTGTCGCCATCAGTGTCGTTTCTTTTCCTCAAGGCTATTGTGCCATTGGAATTCTCCGTCGGGTAGGTGGCGAGTAACACCAATGTGAGCTCCATGGTGTGTGTCACAGAGACATTTCTAACCCACATCCAGGAAGAAACATCAAGAATTGCATTAGTTGGCCGAACACATTGAGTATGTGACCACCATCTGGGAAGCTTCCAAAATACATCATCCAAGCACCAGTTTGCATGACGACTGTTGTTATCATTAACAGTGATGGAACCCGAGGATGATAAGAAATTACCAGTTGGCAGATTGGTGCACAACCAAGAGAAGGTGGCCATGATTGTGGTATCATCCGAACAACTGAGAACTTCTCACCGCGCTTTTGTTGCACACTATGGCATAGGTCATGCCCGAAGATCAGTGATGTTCCTGCACGAGTGCAGCTAGGTGATGGCCAGGGTGCCATTGTACTCACATTAGGCCAATATTGAACTCCATGTATGCGTCAGGCAGCAGCCTCGATGACGTCTTGATACTGTGGCACAAGCAATCGGTTGAACAGGTGGGGCGACCCCATGTAAACAGCTCTGGAACAATCAACGGCACAGTGGCGGCTTTGGCGAATTCCTTGGAGACACCTTANTGTAGACATTGGAAATTGGAAACTGAGCACACCAATCAGCATTGACTAAACAACGATCGAGTCTTTCAAAGACAGGTTTCGACGAGAAACGCCTATTTGTCCAAGTGTAAGCTGGACCACTATAACCCAAGTCAAACAAACCACAAGATTTAACTAGAGATTGGAAAGCAGTCAGGCTAGAACGATTAGTAATAGGAGAACTTTTATCCAGATCATACAGAAGCTCGTTCATGTTGATGCATCTAAAATGCATACATGAACTTTGCACTATAATAGTTATATTCCATTCATATTTGCATCATATAAGGGGTATATTACTGTTATTTAATGATTTTTGGTAATTTATAATGATTTCCCCTTTATATGGAATTAATCCTGCGCAGGCAGAAAACCCCTATTTCTTTCTTTATTTGTTTCAGGACCTTAACGACGTCATAATGAGCTATAAATTTAGGGGAGTCATTATTTTGGAAGGAGAAGATTTAGGAGCGAAAGAAGTCAACGAATGGAGGCCGGAGGACCAAAAGGGGGGGTCCCACGCGGCTACAGTACCAGGCCGTGTGGGCCCATCCAATTTGGCCCTCGTGGCCCCGTTTGCATCGATCCTTCGCCCAGAAGCATCCTCGTGACCTAAAAATGCCTATATAAAAGGTCCCCCGACGTTTTCCAGAGGGAGGCGGCGGAGAAACAAAAAACCAGAAACAAAGAGGCAGAGGGCTGCCGCCGAAGAAGATCGGAGGGGGGAAACGCTGCCAGAATCCACCTCCGTAGAGCTCCACCCTCCTCCGGCGTGTTCATCATCAACTTCTACAGCAAGATCATCTCATCTCCACCATCTCCATGATGAGGAGGGAGTAGTCCCTCATCAGGGCTGAGGGCTCATGCCGGTAGCTATGTGGTTTATCTCTCTCTCCCATGGTGTGATCTTTATATGATCATGAGCTTTGTAATCTAGTTGAATCCATAGATGGTACTCTTCTTTATCTTATGAATTATGCTACTCAAGTGGTTTTATTGATGTGATTGCCGGAGTCACCTTTGTCCCATGGTGTGAAGTTGACAGTGCGTGCACCGTGTGTGGCTCTTAGGCTAAAGATTACATGAATACTTATCATGAGTTATTATTTGTGTTGGGTGTCTCTATGATATTGTGGTGTTTGTTAGTACTATCTTTGTGTTGGGAATATGCCCTAGAGGCAATAATAAAATGGTTTATTAAGCATATTCACGTTTATTATAATAGTTTATTATCTATGCTATAATTGTATTAAATGGAAACATAATACATGTGTGGAATATAAACACCAGAGTCCCTAGTGAGCCTCTACAGGACTAGTTCGTTGATCAAGAGATAGTTAGAGTTTCCTAACTATGGACTCGTTATAGTCACTTGATAACGGAGTCATATCATTAGGAGTAATGGTGTGATGGACATGACCCAAACAATAAAGAGTTGCAATTAATCGTGTCACAAAAGTTTTGTTGTCAACACTTTTAATATATGCCAAATATAGTTTCCTTAGACCATGAGATTATATCACTCCCGTTCACCGGAGGAATACTTTGTGGACATCAAATGTCACTTCGTAACTGGGTGATTATAAGGTGGCTTTCATGTATCTCCGATGGTGAGTTGTTTGGTGATATGAATCGAGAGTGGGATTTGTCCCTCCATGTGACGGAGAAGATATCTCCAGGCCTTCTCGGTGATATAGCATCAAAAGTCTGCAGACATGTGATTAGGTTGTAATCACGAGGATCCTATATTATGGACGAGTAAAGAGAACTTATCGGTAACGAGATTAAACTAGACATGGGGATGTCAATGATTATATCTCGGGCAAGTAAAATATCGTGAGACAAAGTGAATCGTATATGAGATTAATTGAATCTCCGGCATCGTGGTTCAATCGAGAAAAAGGTTTTCGTTGAGTGTATAGGAATTAATATGGGCATCTCGGTCCCGCTATTAATTATTGATATGATCATGTCTATGCATTCTCGAATCCGTAGGGTCACACACTTAGCGTTCCGATGAAATTAGGTTTTGCGATGAATTAAATGATGAAATGAACGAATGGTGATTCGGAGTCTCGGATGGGATCCCGGTCGTCACGAGAGGTTCTGGAGGAGTCCGGAGAATAAGATTCATATATGGAAAGTTGTTTCCGGAGGTTTCGGAAAAGTTCCGGAAATTATTTGCAGGGTACCAGAAGGTTCCGGAATGTTCTAGAAGGTTCTAGAAGTGGGACCACATATTGTATGGGGCCCACATGGAACATAGGGGTGCAACCACCACCTAGGTGTGCCGCACCACCTAGGCCCACATGGGCTCATGCGGCTAAGGAAAAGAGGGGGGAATCCCACTCGTAGTTGGACTAGGAGTTGGGCCCTCCACCCTTTAGGAAAGGGGCCCAAGGATGAGTCCTAGATGGACTACAACTTGGGGTGCAAGCAAGGGGGCCGGCCGGCCCCTGCCCTAACCCTAGCCCGGCCACCTATAAAAGGGGGAGAGGGGAGGGGTGCGGCACACCTAAGAGGTTGCCCCCCAAGCACCCTAGCCGCACCACCTCCTCACCCAAACCCTAACCCTAGCCGCACCCCTTCCCCGAAGGGCTGCCGCCGCCTCTCCTCCATCTAGAGCTGCCGCACCTCCCTAACCCTAGGGTGCTGCGCCACCTCCTCCTCTCCCTCTCCTCTTGCTTGGCTTGGCGAAGCCCTGCTCGTGGAGATCGTCATCGTCACCGGCACTACCGTCGTGCTGCTGAGATCGTCAAGGCCACGTCCTCTTGCTTGCGGGGTCAAGGAGTTGACGTCTTCATCGAGCCGTACGTGTGGACACTACGGAGGTGCTGCCCGTTGCTGCACTTCACCGGATTGGATCTCGAGGATAATACATCTCCTCGCGACTAGACAAGTCTAGTTGCGGGGATCGACTAGCCAACCCCTTCACCGACAAAACGCGTCTGTTGATCTTCAAGGGTAAGAGATTGGATCTCACCTTCGCTATCTTCATCTCGTAGATCTAGATCCTTGGGGTTTATTCCGCTTTCCGCGTAGCAAAAATTTTGTTTTCTATGTGCGACCCCTTCACTTTGGATGCGAATAGTGACCGCATGAAGTGTCCATAGATGTGGAATACGAACTTTAAGGTGTGCTTTTTGTAGCCCTACATAATGGATTGGTATTCTTTATCCAACCAGAAATTAATTCAGAGTAGCATAATGAGGAGGAATTATCTATGTATTCAATTATATTATTATTGTTGAGAGTGTCCACTAGTGAAAGCATGATCCCTAGGCCTTATTTCCAAAGCACCGTTTACACCTTTATCTTGTCCTCTTGCATTAAAGAGGATTGGGACACTTTCACACCCTGTTCCCTTGTCTTAAAGAGGATTGGGACACTTTCACACTCCTGTTTTGTTACATCAAACTTTCATCCATTAAATCAACCACCTTGTTCTATAAACTTGTTTAGTGCATAGTCAACTAAAACTTGTGACACTTTAGTTGTAGGGAATAGATAACTTTTCCTTCTTGCTCCTGCGGATCGATACCTTACTTCCACATTGAATTGTGCTACAGTGATTCCTTGCTCTTGGGGATTATCAAGTACTTTTTCTGGCGCCGTTGCCGGGGAGCATAGCGCTTAAGTTTCTATTCTTTATTGCACTAGATATTATTTTCTGTCACAACAGTGGAACATGGGGTTCCCCTGATGCGGTCAAAGTGGGTCCATCGCACATGGGCCCACCAAGGAGGCACTCAAGGCCAAGGCTCAAGACTGGCAGATGGGCCCCCCCATCTGCCCCATGGCGTCCCGACGCGTGTGACATCGACAACCAAGGCCAAGGACTCGGGGACCCTCCGGGGCCCCCCTCGACCCGGAAGCAGGCACGGAGGTCCCGGGGGCCCGACGCCTGGCAGGAGGCTAGGCTCGTTCCCGGGAACCAACCTCCAGTGCGCGAAGAGGATAAGCTTGCCAGCTCTGGCTGGAAGCTCCTAGAAGATTTGGGCGCCAAGAAGATGGAGGCGCCAAGAGGGGGCAGAGGTGGAAAAGCTGTCAGCCTCTGTCCGCCCTCTCAGGAAAAGGTGGCCGATCCCACCTGCCCCCTCTGAGAAGAATACTTGGACGAGAGGAGGCCATGTCGCCTCCTAAAGAGAACCCGGAGGGGTTTTCCCGCCAAAACCCCTCCGGCCCCAAGGGTGCACCTGTGGTATCCCTTAGCCTATAAAAGGAGGACCGAGGCACCCAAAGGAAAAAAAAAGTCCAGAAAGGAAGGAGGCTAGGCTAGGTAGTGCAGAAGTCCCAGAGTAGCTTAGGCGAGAGGTGATCTCCTCAGGGTCAGGATCTGCTCGTCTTCAACCTCTAGCCAACACCTCTCGGGTTCTCATCCGCGACCACCCTTGTAAAGCTACACCATGATACACCTCTCAATCCAGACATGCAGGAGTAGGGTTGTTAGCCTCCGGGCGGCCTAAACCTGGGTAAACTCCTTGTGTCTCTGTGATGCTTGCTAGTACGA
Organism: Puccinellia tenuiflora; assembly: GCA_012064385.1. Taxonomy (NCBI): domain Eukaryota; kingdom Viridiplantae; phylum Streptophyta; class Magnoliopsida; order Poales; family Poaceae; genus Puccinellia; species Puccinellia tenuiflora. The sequence goes on from QRDG01000096.1 coordinate 2,174,543, forward strand.
AGATCTCGAACGTCGAAGCGAAGCCCCCGGGTGGAAGAAGTTCTTTGGCCTCCTCTGCGCCCCATACCGAACCTAAAAGGGGGTATCCTTTACTCTCGGTGTCCGTGATCCAAGACATGACATCTGGCGCGCCAGGTAGGGGGCGCAAGTGCTGATTTCTTCTTCGCCGACTTCGAGTTCTTCGTCGGCATCTTCCTCAAGTTCTTCGTCAGCTTCGTGTTCTTCGTCGAGATCTTCCTCAAGTTCTTCATCGGCTTTGAGATCTTCGAGGAGGTCTGCTTCGAGTTCTCCAGATCTTCTGGCAAGATCTTGGATCGTCGCTTCGTCACGATTCGACATCAAGCTCTCTGATTGAGGCAAGTTCTGCCACGAGCTCCTTTTCTCCTCCATCGAGATCGGGTGAACGGGCACGTCTTCGGCCAGCAAGGGCCATGTCTGGCACTCAGGAGGTCCGTGGTGAGCCGTCGCAGCAGTCGTCGCGGAGAAGCTGGGGGCTGGAAGAAGCGCTGGGCACGGCCCGAGTGCTTCTCTCCTACCCGCCAGAACAGTGCAAGAACGGTCCCCGAGCGAGGGCCTGGATCGCAATTTTGGAAAACCAGCTGGACTATGCTCACCACTGCCACGCTCCTACGAGTTCTCCCCCGACCAACACCCAAGCAGCTGCCGCTCCGGCGCCAGCACCCCCAGAAGAGGAACGACAAGGGGATCCCCGTGGCAAGAGGCCCATGGATCCCACCCGCGAGGCTGTCAACCAAAGCTCCAATCCCAGGCGTCGTTCTCGCGAGGAGATGGAGGCCCAGGCGGACCCGTATTCTGGTGCGACCGTCCTTGACCTCTATCGCCTAGAGCAAGGACCTGAGGAGCCATTGCGCCGCTACATTTGGAGGTTCCGGGGTGTCATCGTCCGCATTCCCCCGGCTGAGCTACAAGAGATCTCCGTTATCGCCGTCTTCCACGCCAACGTCCGCAACCCGATGATGAAGGAGAGGCTAAGGACCCGCGCAGTGGCCACCTTGGAAGACCTGTGGGCCATAGCTGATCAATGCGCACGAGTCGAAGAGGCTGCTTCCTTTCCACCCCGTGGAGCGCGCTGAAGCAGAGAGCCCGGTCCGCGCGAGGTACCTGCGACATCTGGAAGGGCACCCGGAAGTGTTGCCGCGAGGAACTCCGTGTAATCAGCAAGATAAGTTATCCTTGATCTGAACCCTTGTCATACTTTGGCTGTCTATCTTGCGGGAATAAAACTATGTTCGAAACTGGGAACGCGTCTTGTCCGTCGATTGAGCACGCCGAGAGGCTGGTTCTCCGGGAGTATGGAGTGGTCAGGGACCTGGTACTGCCCGGGAGGAGTACGAGCCGAGTGGGTGAGCGGCCTCTCGGGAATCGGTAGGGCCTGGGAGATGTGCCTGATCAGTCAGGATCTCACGGGTAAGCTTACATCCCGGGAGGATCTCTCAAAGACATGGAGAAAAAGAAACATGATAAAACCAAAACACCCGCAAGTAGAACAGTATAAAAGTTTCCCAAACGATACAGCATTGGTTATGATCACACACAAGGACTGACATAACGGTTTTTTGGGCACGAGGTGCTCGAATGATATGCAGGGAGCCTAGTGGGACGGCGAAGGGTACATCTGTGCGGCCAATGCGACCGCAAGGTCTTCCACGGCTTGAAGCGAGGTCGCGGAGGGCTCGACGATCACGAAGTTGGGCATGGCGACGTTCGGGTGCGCCTCCCGGAACGACGCCATCACGCGTGCTGCTGTGTCAAGACTGACCCCGTTCCGATCGGCGCGCAACTGGGTGGCGACCCGGTTCTTGGCAGACCTCACGGAGGCCGTCGTCTTCTGAAGGAACTCAGCCACTTCGGGGAGGCTCCGGCAGTCCGGGGCCAACCCGGAGAGTTCGGCGCGCCTGTCCAGTTGGAGCACCCGCGTCGCCACATCTGTGCTGGCGGCGATGATGCTCTTGAACCCGTCTTCGGCCTGTTGGTGGACTCCCGCCAGCTCCGAGGACACCCGGGAGCTTTTCTTCTCCAGATCGAGGAACTTGTTCGTCAGCGACGATAGTTCCTCCTCCTTCATCTTCAAGGACTTCTCTAGCTCGGAAGTCCTATGGCCCTCCAGCTTGGCCTGGTCCCGCAGCTTGCGGGTGGCATCTCTCTCCGCGAGGAGGTCCTTCTCGGCGTCCTCGGCCGCCCTCCAGGCCTCTTCCTCTTTTTGCCGCGCCTCCCTGGCATCCCTGCTTTTCTCATCCAGTGCCGTTTGATGTTTCTCTCCGTCTCCGCGAGGCGCTGCTCGACCTCCGTCTTCAGCTTTTCCCTCTGGAGCTCCTGGGTTCTGGCTTCCGCCGTCAGCTCAGCCTCTCTAGGCTACCACCCGCTGCTCCCTTTGCGCGAGTTCGTCCCGCTTGCCTTTTTGCTTCTTCTCCATGCGTTTCCACATGATTGAGAATAAGCTCCACTGGCGGGACAACTCGGTCGCCTGCTTTGTTGACCACCTCCTCAGCGTGGGAGCTGGCACGCGCCAGCGCGTCTTCCCTGGCCTCAATCTCCCGGACCAGCTGGTCGATTCCCCGGATCGCGGCCTCCTTCGCGTTCGCCCCCGTAATCGTCACCTCGGGGGCTGCTCCCTGCGGATCCCCGGGAATGTTTCTCCCCCCGCTCCGGGCGGAGAAGTTTGCCTTGATCTCCGCCAGCACGGCTATCTCGGCGCTCGCTCCGGAGCATGTCGACAGGGTGGCATAGGTGTCCAGCTCTTCCCCTGTCATGAGCGAGCAGTCCAGGAGGTTCGGGGTGCCCGGACAGTTCTCGTTTCCTGCAGCGACCGGACCTTGCCCAGGCGCCGCCGCGCGCTCATCTCCCGGGTGCGCGTCCGTCGCCTCGGGCGCAGCTTTGGACGTCTCTTGGTCCGGAGTCGTCACGGTGTGGTCTCTCCTCGGGGACCCGTCGACCACCGAAGTATCTGTTTCAGCAAGGCACAATGATAAGTCGTTGGGGGCAGGGCAAGGTTAGACTTGTCCGACTGGACGAGGTTTACCTGCCGCCTCCAGAGTTACTGCTTCTCCAGCCTTCGTGGGGGTCGGATGCGTCCCGGAGTTCTCCTGCGCGTCGCCCCCAAGCACCTTTTCCGGGCTGGAAGCGGTCTGAGTCCCTCCGGGGACACCCGCGCTGGTGGCCGTATCGCGTTCCGCCGCCTCCCGCCGCCTCTTGCTGGCCTCCGGGGAAGTTTGGCCCCTGCAACGACGTTTGGTTAAACTTCCTGGAGGAATGGTTCGCGAATTCAGTGGCAGCATGAACAAGAGCAAGCAAGGAGAAAACTTACCCGCGGGGTCGCTTGTGGCCCAGCGACTCGGGCATGCCTACAGACTCGGCGGAGGAGCCGTGCGGGCTCGCAGGCATCATGCTAATGGCAAGGGAAGGCTCCGGAGCCGGCGGCTAGCGTCGGAGCTTCCCCTTGCGTCGCGGCGCGATGACGAAAGTGTCCTCATCAACCTCCATGCCCACGGGACCGCTCTCTCCTTCGGCCACGAGCGGTACCCGGGAGCTCGTCTCCGGACTCGGGACCACGACGGGTCCCTCAGCTGGGTACGGGGAAGGGTCCTTTTCCCCCGCATCCTCGTCCTCATCACGGACGGCCTCGTCGTCGTCGTGTCGTCGTCGTCCATCATCATCATCACTGTCCTCGATGGAGCGGGCAGATTCCACCTCGGAGTCCTCTGTGCTCTCTGCCTCGGACTCGGAGGCCTCCTCTTCCTCGCCGGAGCTAGAGGGGACCTTAACCTTGCGGGCTCTGGCCCTGGATTCTGGGGCCCGTCGTCGTCTCGGCCCATGATTCCTGAGGGCGTTGCACTTCGGCATCTCCGCGAGGATCTCTGCCTTCTTCGGGTCCTCATTCAGAGGCAGGACCCCTCTGGTAGCTGATATGGTGCGTTGGGGGGAAAGATCTTCCTTACGACGCCGAGGAGGGCGTCGTCGCCCATGTCGGAGTTCCGCAGCCGAGAAGGGTCCCCGAGACCCTGAAAGTTCCAGGCCGGGTGAGGCCTCTTCTGCAAGGGGGCCAGGCGGTTGCGCAAGGCGTGCGCAACTATGGCGGCCCCGGAGATCCCTGCTCCCGCAGAAGCTTGAAGCGGGACACCGCCGCCGAGAGAAGCACATCCTGGCGGCTCAGGCCCCTCCAGAGTTCTTGGCTCTCCGGGTGCTTCTTCGGTTCTTGGAGGCACTCGTGGGCCTCCGGTACGACAACGAGGAACCAGCTGTTCCTCCATTCCTCCCACTTGGACTTCACCACCATCTCGGGGTAGAACTGCTTGACGTTCTGGCAGAAGCAGAACGTGACCCCGCCTCCCAACCATCCCTCTTTCCCCACGCGGGGATAGAAGAAGTGTCGGAACAATGCCACGGAGGGCATAACCCCGACAAACGCCTCGCAGGCGTGAGCGAAGACGGCCAGATCCAAGATGGCCCGCGGAGTCAGATGCAGGAGCTTCAGGTTGTACGCCTGCAGAATCTCAAGGAGGAAGTCCGAAAATGGGGGAACTACCCCCATCTTGACGAAGATGTCGAAGACAGGGACCTGAGTGGGTTCCCGATCCTTGTTCGGCGGCAGAACCTCTGTCGCCTCGCGGGCCGGCGTGTCCCCCCTCGCCTGTGACGCCACCGCCCCGAATCGAGCCTTCACCAGCAACGAAGGATCTGAGGCGTATATGCTCGGGAACAGGGCCGTCTGGCGGCGCATGTCCGCCGTCTCGGCGGCACGCTCCGACCTCTTCATCGACTTCTCGGACCTCGGAGGCGGCGGCCTCCTGGCGAGCGAGGCACCGGCGGTTTTCTTCTTGGCGCTCTGCTTAGTCCTGGCCATCGGGTCGGAGGCGTGCTGCTTTTGGTGTCGAGGCGGCCAAGGAGGTTTGCGGTGTGCTACGAAGGACGAAGACGAAGTGCTCTCCGGCGGCGCTTCGAGATCTCTGTGTTTGGGAATGAGTAACGGCTACAGTTCCTTGGAACCGTGGCTTATAAGGCTCCCCACGCGTCGCGTCGTGGTCCCACCACCCCGGCCGATGCGGGGATCGAGGAGGCTTTCCGTTCGGTCGTCTCCTCCCTGAAGATTCAAAGCGAGCGTTGGCGGTCCGCGTGGATCGCAACGTTCAGAAGGCCCGTGGGACGCGCTCCTCCGTAGCGCGCGGCTCAGGCGGATGTGACAAGACGTTCAAGACCTGACGCCGGGGACCCACTTTGACTCTTTTTGGGTCATAGCCCCAGTGGCAGAAGGGCGTGGCCGCCGGGACTATGCCCGGGGGCTACTGTCGCAACAGTGAACATGGGGTTCCCCTGATGCGGTCAAAGTGGGTCCATCGCACATGGGCCCACCAAGGAGGCACTCAAGGCCAAGGCTCAAGACTGGCAGATGCCTCCCCCCCATCTGCCCCACGGCGTCCCGACGCGTGCGGACATCGACAACCAAGGCCAAGGACTCGGGGACCCTCCGAGGCCCCCCTCGACCCGAAAGCAGGCACGGAGGTCCCGGGGACCCGACACCCGGTAGGAGGCCAGGCTCGTTCCCGGGAACCAACACTCAGTGCGCGAAGAGGATAAGCTTGCCAGCTCTGGCTGGAAGCTCCTAGAAGACTTGGGCGCCAAGAAGATGGAGGCGCCAAGAGGGGGCAGAGGCGGAAAAGCTGTCAGCCTCTGTCCGCCCTCTCAGGAAAAGGTGGCCGATCCCACCTGCCCCCTCTGAGAAGAATACTTGGATGAGAGGAGGCCACGTCGCCTCCTAAAGAGAACCCGGAGGGGTTTTCCCGCCAAAACCCCTCCGACCCAAGGGTGCACCTGTGGTATCCCCTTGGCCTATAAAAGGGGGACCGAGGCACCCAAAGGATGAGAGGGAGGAAAACCAAGGTCCAGAAGGGAAGGAGGCTAGGCTAGGTAGCACACAATTCCCAGAGTAGCTTAGGCGAGAGGTGATCTCCTTAGGGTCAGGATCTGCTCGTCTCCAACCTCTAGCCAACACCTCCCGGGTTCTCACCCGCGACCACCCTTGTAAAGCTACACCATGATACACCTCTCAATCCAGACATGCAGGAGTAGGGCTGTTAGCCTCCGGGCGGCCCGAACCTGGGTAAACTCCTTGTGTCTCTGCGATGCTTGCTAGTACGTAGATCTCGAACGTCGAAGGGAAGCCCCCGGGTGGAAGAAGTTCTTCGGCCTCCTCTGCGCCCCATACCGAACCTAAAAAGGGGGTATCCTTTACTCCCGGTGTCCGTGATCCAAGACACGACATTTTCAGTTTTGCATATACTCTAGTTTACTTTCAGTTTTGCATTTAGTTTAGTTTTACTTTCAGTTTTGCATTATATCAAAAACCTAAAAAAATTAAAAAATGGAAAACTATTATAAAAATGCCATGATAGCTGCTGAATTTAAAGAATCTTTCGAAGGGAAAAGATTAAAAACCATCATGAGGTATCTAAATGAAATTGCTAGTAAACTGCTTAATTGTCATAAGGAAGAAACTTGTTGCTCTGAATACTGTAGACACTTTGAATTCCAATGCCCTTCCAATAAAGTTGAACCTGTTATTGCAACTTATCATACAGGGATTTATGCTCACTTAGGGATGGCAGAAGTAGAGCAATTTGTTATTTTTGTGGCAGCCTATGAATTAAACACCTTCATTGATGAACATGAAACCTGCCCTATAGCTTCTCAATCTAAAAATATGATTGCCTTTATCCTTAATATCTGCATAGATGAATTTGATGAAAATATCTATGTTATTGACACAAGGAAGAGATTTGCCCAAGGAAGATCTAATGTTTTGCAGGAAGAATATGATGAAAACATAAGCTTGGAAGAGGAAGTATGTGAAGAAGAGGATAAAAGCCTAAGCTTGGGGATGTCCATGCAGCCCCAAGAAGAAGACAATGAAGAGCAAAAGGATGAAGAAATTGATGAACAACTAGAGAATGAAGAGAAGGAACTTGCACCTTCACTACATATGGATGAGGGTAACACTCAAGATTTTGCTAATGATAAACTTTGCTTTTATGATCCTGATGATGAGGAAGAATATGAACCTATGCCTAATGAGAACATTATTGATAATGATTTTAAAAATGATGAAGAATATGACATAGACATGCTATATGATAATGCTTTAGATGATGGTCCTATGGTTATTGATAATCCTCCATGTTTAGTTGTTACTACTTTATGTGTGGATAAAAATGATATACTTGCTGCTTGTGATGATACTCTCACTCATGAGAGTCCAACTTTATTTCTGAACTCCCCTATTCACACCTTCGAGGAGAAATTTGCTTATGTTGAGAAATACTTATGTGGTTTGTAATTATCTTTTGTTCCAAATATTTATTGCAACCATGATATTAAACCTTATATTGATTTTAATAATTATTTTGAAAGAGGGCAACATGTCTCTAAATATCTCAATAATACTATGTTTCCTCTCTTTATGTTGAAGATTTTAATGTCGCACTTGCTTTACCTTCCTATGCTAATTACTATGTGCTTCATTGATTTATTTTCTTACAAGATCCCAATGCATAGGAAGTGGGTGAGACTTAAATATGTTTCATATTTTTCCTTGATGCTCATCTTTGCGTTTCAATTCTTATTCCTATGTGAGCATCATTAAAACTATCATGGCTGTCGAGAAAACAGATTCCTAAGCTTCACTGAGAAAAATGTTAAAAATCACAGAAAAGGAATTTTGACCTGAAATTTTACGACAGCAATATTCAGTTATTAATACACATTGCATTAGTTCGAAGTTTTCTGATTTGAGAAACGTAAGTGCCTCTGAAAACTCACTCTTTATGGGCTGTCCAGGTTTTGACAGATTCTGTTTTTTTCGCATTACTCTCATTACTTGTGTTTTATGTGGTTCTCCTGATCGAAGAGCAATGCACAACCATAGTAATATTAGCTAATGTTTAGAATCAACTCATGATATGTCTTTACTGTACCTATGGAGATTTAATTTATGGAGACACTAACCCCTCTAATCAAGTTTTATGATGAGTTATGTGTGAAGAGAACTTTCAAGTGGAAGAGTTGAGGGACATAAACAAAGATCAAGAGGGACAAACACTCAAGCTTGGGGATGTTACCCCTAGGCTCACCCTACATACAAGAATTTAAGCTTGGGGATGCCAAACCACCTCACTCCAACCATCTTGATACCATGTAAGTAAGCCTAGCTATATGGCTATAAAGAAAGCGCTTTACGGGAGGCAACCCGGTTGTTTTTATTTTTTTTTGTGTCCTCTTGCTGTAACAAGAGACTTAGTTTTTAGTTTAGTTCCTGGATTTTTTAATAAAGAGCCAATTTTACCCATTTTGGTTTGAAAAAAGTTGTTATTTTGCATGCGGAGATTTCATTCCAGCGCAAGTCTGTGCACGGTTTGATTTTTATTCCTATTCTGTAACTCCAAATGAGCTGAGATTTTTACTGTAACTGCAACTTTTCATCCTCTGTATGCCTGAATGTTTTCAGAATTTTTCGACGAGTTTTAAATAGGACAGAAAAATACGTTTTGCTGCTGTTTTTCTGGACAGATTATGTCCAATATTGTTTTGATGCATGTTTGAACTTTTAACTTGAATCTTGTTGATTCAATTGAGTTTATTAATAGGCATACAACATTATACAATTTCTGGACATTCATATGAATTTTTGTCTTAGTATTATAAGCAGCAAGTAATGCATTTGTCTATCACTACTAATGTCACCCCACGGAAAAGAAATGGGAGAAACAGTGTTTTGAAGTTTTTTCACAGAGATTAGAGGAGATGCACCAAGAGATATCCAATAATGGTGAAAGCCATAAGCTTGGGGATGTGAAGACAACCCCACTGGGACCAACACACTCTCGGTTTGCACACGTCTAACTTTTGTTTTCTATCAATGCACTTTATCGCATAAACTTGGAGCGTCTTTTGTTTGTTAGTTTAGTTTTTATTTTGAGACCACCACTATCATCTATATATGAGAGAACTACTGGAAGTTTAGGTTGAATTAAGTTGCATGCTTTTATATGATTGGGAAAAAGGGATATCTAAGTTGATTTTTAATGACACATATAGTTGCATGATTCATGAGCTTCTTTATGAGTAATAATTTGTAAATGCTTTATCATGAGCTATCTTTTATTCATGTTTTGATGCTGTATGTTATTTCACCTTGTTTGACATGAATTAGTTAGTTCTATGTACACTCATGCATGCATCTAGATGGTCATCTTTCTCCCTTTTGCTAGCCCAAAAATTCCAACAAGTAAAAACTTGTTTCCAACACCTTCAACCCAAGTTTTTCCAGTTAGTCCACCATATCTACCTATTAGCTTTATGCTATTCCAAGTATGTTTATCATGTTATTTGTGTTATCTATGCCTCTAAATGAAAATGATGATGCTATTTATTGTAATGGGAAAAGTTGGTTAAAAAGCTATCGCGAACTTGATGGACACTTTACTTTTATTGCATTCAATAAAGATGAACCATTGTGATTAATATTATGATGATAGTGGCTTGATAAATGTTTAAGGTTGGGAGTTAGCCCATATGTGCTGTCACATGCAAAGCTTTCAACATGTTCCATTATCTATTTAGTTGATATCATGTACTTTTATCTATGGATGGCTATCATGACGAAATAATGTGGAAATAGAATTAAATTTAAATGAGTTTGTATAAATGGTTGGAGAGAATCCTGGGCCGCTAATCTAAGCCATGCATCATTCATGGTGGAAATTTACTTACATGCTATTTTGAACTCTCTGTGATACACCCTACAATAAAAAGCTATATCAAGTGGTGAATAAAGAGGGGTGTTGAGATTGTTTATTATGTTTGTTTGTCTTGTTGTTTTGATATGGGCTTGATCCATATCATGGGACAAGAGGTACCACAGTTGAGACTCTTGATGATACCGTTATTACTTACAATGATAGAAACTTAAACTTGCTATGTTTTCCAAGTTGAGTAATCATGGTGTAGGTACTTGTATTCAAGGGGCATGAGACATCTAACCTTTACTTTATCAAGGCCACTACTCATATTTGCTTTCACATTCAACTTTAATCATCCAAGATGCTATGATAGGGGAATGAGAGTGTTGAAGGTATAATTTGGCTGTTAGGTATTTTTATAAGCCAAATTAATTTGAATGATCATGGTCAGATTATGGATTGACATATGTATTTGGACTTGGTGTTTAGTTCAAAATGCAGGTGTGATGAAAGTCTAGTACAAATACCTTGGCGATATATCAGGCTTATGGAGCGATTAATTCAAGACAAGTTGTGAAGTTGTATGGACTAGCCGGGAGATAGGACAAGCTTTTGGTGGATTCTGATATACGTTGAGCTGAATTGTCTCTGCCTAGGACATGTCCTACCAGGTTTCGGAAGCTATGCTAAGGTATGCGTGGATTGCAAAGACCAAGGAATCACGTAAGGAATAAATATTTGGGCCGGTTTGCTGATGTTTCAAACAGGGATAAAAGGCGTACTAGTGTTAGCTAATATTATATACCTTATTAGGTGCATGGTCGGATCAATTAAGGATTGAGAATATTGTATTGACTTACAAGGCAAGGAAACGTTTTGTGTCCTCCCCCTGTACGCCAAAGACCAGGCATACCTATATAATATGGGTATTACGGCCGATTGCTGGAACGGATCGATCTATCGACAAAAACCAATCTACTTTTTACGTATCTTTTTATCTATATCGTTTCTTCTCCTGCCGAGCCCTAGCAGCCCTAGGGTTTGGTGATCTTTGCCGTTTTGCGCTGAAAAACAGTCGTCTCTCCTCCACGAAAGCGAGGGGATCTTTGTTGCTTTGCTCGGAAAGCAATCGGTTCGTCGTCACGAAAGTACGACAGTTATCGTGGTGTCGCGTGACAATTTTACGTGGCAACACAATTGGCGACTCCGCTGGGGACGAAGAACAAGGACATACACACGATGAGCAGCGAAGCCAAGATCGGCAGCAAGGCCGATCCGGAGAATATCATCGCCGTCACACTCGACGATCTGTCGGAAGAAGATCGACGCGAGTTTAAACAAGAGCTTGAGAAAGAGATGGCTGAGCGACAAAGACTAATGTTGATTGAATACCAGAAGACAAGGAACAATGTCGTCAAGAAGGTAGCCGTGCCGAGTCGTTCCGATCTGCTCGGCGCTGAGGTAAAAAAGCCAACCGATAAAATTGCTAATCTTATTGATGTGTCCGTAAGTAAATATGGTTCGGACATAACAAACATGTCACGCACGATTACTCAAGCTGTAGCTAGTAAATTTGATGAATTTAAGGAGCAGCTAGAAGATAGTATACCTCGTCAGGTGCGTTTAGTAGTGCTACAAATTAATGATGAAAATTTTGCTAAGCAGCCGATGCCTCCTGAAAGTAGCGGATTATTTAATCTTTCTGGTCACACGTACACACCAGGTACATCGGCTAGTGCTGCACAACATGCTCATGTTCCTCTAAATAATAATCTAAGTGGTCAGAATAATTGTGCTAGCAGTTTGGTCAATAATTTTGTTTCTAATGCTGCTCATCCTATTGTTTCAACTTCGGTTCCACAAAATTATAGTGGAAATAACCGAAGTTCCGGATTTAATTCTAGACGGTAGCATATAATACACCACCGCTGCCGCCTGTCGGTACCGGGATTCCGTATGGGCCGGTACCCGATGCATATTTTACTGGGCCTCCGTTGCAAACTTCAAATGCTCAAATTTCTTTGCTGGAGTACCCACCACGTGTTTGCGTTCCATTCGTTCCGCAAACCAATTCTCCACAGCCAAATGAAAGTTTTAAGGATAAGCTTGCTAGTATACTTAGAGAGTTTGGTTTAGAGCCTGAGGGTAAAGCACGTGCATATCAAAATCCATACCCTGATTATTTTGACTCCGCGCAAGAAAACCGCGCTAAGGAAATTAAACAATATAGCCAGTTTAAAGATAACAGGGATAAAGAGAAGGATAACCAGGCGGTTAACGCCTTAGAATATGATGATTCAGCTAGTGAGGATGATTTTGATAGGTGTGTAGCCGAATGGGTTCAAACGCCAAAGTTAAATGCTTTTGCATGTCCTGCTTTAAAACCTACACCTGCTAAAAGAAAAGAAATTAAGTATACGTTTGATGTTAGCAAGTGTGATAGTATTTTTGATATGTTATTGTAAGGAAAATTAATTAGATTGATGAAAGAACAAACGATGTCCCGGATGTCGCCTAGAGGGGGGGTGAATAGGCGATTAACACTTTTTCTAATTAGGGCTTGATAATTGCGGAATAAAACTATGTGTTTAAATTAACAAGCCAACAACCTAATTACTAGGCTCACCTATGTGCACCAACAACTTATGCTAAGCAATTTAAGCGACAAGGTGATAGCAAGATAAGAACTTCAAGCACGAAGGCTATCACAAAGTAAAGTGCATTAGTAAAAGCTCGGGTATAGAAATAACCGAGGCACGCGGAGACGAGGATGTATTCCCGAGTTCCTCCTTGTTAAGGGAGTACGTCTCGTTGGAGGGGTGTGAACTCGCTACAAAAGGCCTACTCAAGATGCCACAAAGGCCTCACTCTATTCTCCGATGAACCTCACCCAAGGGATTGGTTCACCTTCCACTATCGAAATCCTTCGAGGCGGATTCCGGAGCCCTTTACAACTCTTCTTAGGGCACACACCCACAACTCAATTGGGGGCTCCCAAATTCGTGCCGAAGCTTCACAAATCGAAATCTTCGCGGCACCTCCAACCGTCTAGGGTACACAATGCACCCAAGAGGCAACAAGCTCTTGGGAACACAATGCACCCAAGAGTAACAAGCTTCTCAACCTTCAACTTCACGTATCACCGTGGAGAGAGCAATCCGATGCAACTAATGCAAGAGGCAAGAACACACAAAGTGATCAAGTCCTTCACTCTCAAATTCCAACCAAGCAATAAATGCTTTGGGGGGAATAAGAGAGAAGAACAAAGGGGATGAACACAAAGTAACCCCAAATCTAGATCCACTAGGTTCCCCTCACTTAGAGGAGAATTTGATTGGTGGAATGGTAGATCTAGATCTCCTCTCTTGAATCCCTAAGTTTGGGCAAGAATCATTGGAGGGATGGAGAGGAATCAAGCTCACAAGGTTAGCAACAATGGAGGAGAGAGAAAAGCAAGTGAGCAAGACAAGCAACCAACACTTGGGGGAAGAAGGGGGCTATTTATAGCCTCCAACAAAAACTAGCCGTTGGAAAACCGCAGGGCCGGAAATTCCGGGTTTAAGGGGCCGGAACTTCCGGCCGGGGGCCGGATATTCCGGGTCTTACACCGGAATTTCCGGTGCCCCGGAAATTTCCGGAGCAAACCTCCGGTGCAAAGTTCCGGACCCCCACCCGAGAGAAAACGCGAAAATGACTTAGCCAAATTTTCCTTGGGCCGGATATTCCGGACCAAAGACCAGAAATTCCGGACCCCCGGAAATTTCCGAGGCAAAATTCCGGACCCCCTCCAGAGAGAAAAGCCAAAAAGACTTAGCCAAAAAAGCTCAGATGAAAATATGGGCCGGATATTCCGGTGCAACGGCCGGAACTTCCGGGGGCCGGAATTTCCGGACCCCGGGCCGGAATTTCCGCCCCTCAGAAAAACTGCAGAATGAGCAATATGAAAACGGGCATATCTTTTGCATCCGGACTCCGTTTTCGATGATCTTGGGCTCGTTGGACTCGCAACGAAAAGCTCTACAAGATCATGCAGAGAAATATCATTGTCCATCATGTGAGGAGGAGGTCACAAGGAGAGAGAGTTTGACCTCTCTAAAAAGGACACGCCGGGAAAACCTCCTTTTTGAAAATCGGAAATGCCGTATCTTTTGCAAATGAAGTCCAAATGACATGAAACCAATTTTGTTGGAAAGAGGACGACAAATGCAACCTTTGTAAATGTCAAACAAGCAATGGAGATTTTGCAAAGAAATGGAAGAGGTAAATCTTCCGCACGGATGAACCGGCAAAATCTCCAATACCGAAACCGCAAAAGAAGACGCATAAGAATATCGTTTTTGGTGACCTTGGCCTTGTCATGACAAGCACGACAAGCACCAAGACCACACCACGATAAGAGACAAATAAGAACCAATAAAGATGATAGCATGGATGCAAAGGTTTGTGCTCTCTACGACGATACGATCACGATATTCGGTCGAGAGCCCCTCTTGATAGTACGGTTATCTATCCTATAACCTGGTCTCTCACTAAACATCATGAGACCGGTAAAATAGAAACCCTACCAAGATCATACATTTGCCTTGCGCATTAATCCACTTGAGGTCGATGAAGACGATCTTCATCTCCTCAAGATGCACCACCTTCCTCGATTGCGCTTCGGTGAAGATTCACTTGATGCTCCCTCATACACCAAGATGGGAGACACTCTCTTCGGCATATCTTCACTTGGCCTTGAGTGACGATCAACCCGCACAAAGCCTTGATCAACCCATAAACTTCTTCCCTTAACCTTGATTCCAACAAATGGAGATCAAGCAACTCAAATGGACACACCTATAAATATGGCTCAAAGCAAACATTAGTCCATAGAGATTGTCATTAATTACCAAAACAATGCATGGGGGCAACCATGCACTTTCAATTGAGAGAAGGTCATGTAATCTCACCTCCAGCAGAATTGGCTAGAAGAGCTTATTGTAAATGGCACAATTCTAATTTTCATTCTACTAATGACTGTAATGTGTTTCGTCAACAGGTGCAATCGGCCATTAATGAAGGACTATTGACATTTGCAGAGAATGCTAAAATGAAGCTCGATAGCGACCCTTTTCCTATCAACATGATCGAGTTTGAAAACAAAAAAATGCTCATTCGGTCGCATCAGACCGATTCTCCAAAAGGGAAAAATGTTGTCGTGGATGATAATGCTGCGCCGAGGATGATCAAGCCAAAAAATCCAGAAGTGGGAGTGTGGAAGGTCAATGGAGGAAGAAAAACGGCTCCAAAAATAAAGCCGACAGTTAGTATGTTGTTGGAAAAGTACACTTCACGCAGGGCCGACAATGTGTTTAATCGGCTTGGAGGCGTTAAGCGTCCTAGATCTCCTCCTGGACATGGCGGTCGTGAGCGTTGGCGGGGAAACTTCTATGATCAGCAGCCGCATGTGGCAATGCAGCCAATGTATTGGGGCTGTGCACCTCCTATGTATGGACAATTTCCGTCTTGGGGCTTCAATCCTTGGGCGCCATATCCTACAGGGCCAGCGGGTTATTTTCATCCGGAGTGGGTTCCACCGAGGCCTATATTCAGACCACACTCGCATGAGACGAGGGCTCGGTTCAATGAGGATGTTCGACCACGTGGTGCAATTGTTATTCGAGGGAATCGATCACCGGTGCATAATACAGTTGGCCGGAATTATAAGGGTGGCCGTAGGCTCGCTTGGGTGCCGGTGAAGCGTGCTGAACCTCAGACTGAAAAGAGTGCAGATAATTTAAATCCTGCTCCTAGTTTGAAAGCCGGGCAAGAACAACCGGCTGATACTACTGAGAATAGTATGGGAGAGAGACACGCTGGTCTAGTAGGGAGTGGATCGGTGTAGAAAAGAGGTGCTGGTGTACTAGATAGTGGTTCAAGCAATACACTTGCTGCATCCTCCAACACGAATCAGAAAATTGAATCAGCTAGCATGCATAGCGATCCAATCATGAGAGAGAGCAGATCCACTAGTAGAAAAGGGGGCAACGGTGCGCCCCCTTTAGTACCGGTTGACCTAAAACCGGTACTAAAGGGGGCATTAGCACCGGTTGTGCTCTGTGCCAGCAGCCACAACCCTTTAGTACCGGTTGTGCTGGGGGTGGCAGAGGGCATATTGATGCCAGGACCTTTAGTACCGGTTGTTCCTAAAAACCGGTACTAAAGACTGGCCTTTAGTGCCGGTTTCTATTAACAACCGGTACTAAAGGTCCTGGCCTCTATATACCTTCTGCCACCCCGAGCCAGCACCATTTCAGCTCGAACTCAACTCCATTTTTCCTCTCTCTTTGCTCTCCCAAGTTCAAATTCACCCCTTTTTTCTCCAACAACTTCCAAGATTGGTGGCAGCTACATATATAAGGGTTAGCAACTTCATCTTCTCTTCCGGCATTTCAAGTTTAGCTCATTTTCGTGCAAGTTTAGCTAGTTTGATTTTTGTAGTGCTTGCAAGGTGTTCGATGAAATGCCTAAGTTAGGGATTTCATTTATTTTATATGCATTTTGATCTCAAATTAAAGTATAATTTGTGGCTTTATATAGTGTCGTCCCGTCCCCTTCCTCACCGCCGTCGATCGCCCGCGCCGCTCCATCACCGACACTACCTCGGTGAGCCTCTTTTCTAATCTTTTATTTTAAAAATGTTAGTTATATGATTTAAATGCATAATTATTTCTTGTATAATTTTCTTGTGTTTTTTTATATGTATAGTGTCATGGTTTTGATATCTGTCCCCGTCGGCCCTCGTCCGGTCTATGATTCTGATGTGGTATATTTTTATAACTATTTATTTTGTTTCATGGTTATAACAATCATGCCGACCAACTTGACATAGATATATTTCTATTTAGGAGGTAGTTGAACCGGAAATTCCAGCCGACCCTATTGTCGAGTTTTTAGAAAAAGAAAACAACGATTTAAAAGCAAAATTGAAGATAAGTGAAGATCTTTGTCTCCAATGCCTGGAAGAGAAGATGGTATTGGAATTGAAGATTGCCGACATCGTCGATGCTCACGGGGTCAAGCTTGCCGACGTCGTCACTGCTAACGAGATGAAGATGGATGCAATGCGCGTCAAGCTTAAAAAGATTAGAAAATATGTCATTAGTCAAGAGGCTTGGTATCATTATGCTGTTGGTTCAATAGTTACCTTGGTTGCGATTCTGATCGCATTTGTTGTTGGATATAAATTCTTTAGATAGTTGTATGTTAGTTTCGATTGATGTATGTTTCGTGAGAACTATGTATTACATTTGGGCACTACTCTACTTTGGTTTTAATGTGATGAATTTGTATTAATTAATTTGGTCACGTATCTCTATTCATTATTTAGCTGGTGTAATGGTTTTTGATTTATTTATGTAATGCAGATGAGCCGAGAATGGATGTACGGTGATCGACGCCTTCCCGAGTTCATTGATGGCATGCATCGTTTTCTCGATGTGGTTAAGTTAAACAAGCTAAAGAATGGTTTTATGATTTGTCCATGTGATGAATGTCGGAATACGAGGAATTACCCGAGCGTAAGAACCATACACTCCCACCTGTTGCGACAAGGCTTCATGCCCAATTATTTTTGTTGGACCAAGCATGGAGAAAGAGGGGTTATAATGGAAGACCCTGAAGAAAAGGATGATGACAACTATCCTGTGTTCTCTGAACACGGTGATACTACAATGGGGGAAGACGAAGTTGAGCATGAGGTCATTGTTGATCAATCCGATGATGATGATCTTCGTCGGGTCATTCTTGATGAACAGATGAAGTGCGGAACTGAAAACGAGTGGTCGAAGTTGGAGCGCATGTTAGAGGATCACAAAAAATTGTTGTACCCAAATTGTGAAGATGGCCAGAAAAAGCTGGGTACCACCCTGGAATTGCTGCAGTGGAAGGCAAAGAATGGAATATCTGACAAGGCATTTGAAGAGTTGCTACAAATATTTAAGAAGAGTCTTCCAAGAAATAATGAATTGCCCCACAATACATACGAAGCAAAGAAGATTGTCTGCCCTCTTGGATTAGAGGTGGAGAAGATACATGCATGCATCAATGACTGCATCCTCTACCGCGGTGAGAAGTATGAGAACTTGAATGCATGCCCTGTATGCGGTGCATTGCGGTATAAGATCGGGCGAGATGACCCAGGTGATGTTGAGGGCGAGCATAGCACCAGGAAGAGGGTTCCCGCGAAGGTGATGTGGTATGCTCCTATAATACCACGGTTGAAACGTTTGTTCCGAAACAAAGAGCATGCCAAGTTGTTGCGATGGCACAAAGAGGACCGTAAGGAAGACGAGATGCTGAGACACCCCGCTGATGGGTCTCAGTGGAGAAACATCGACAGTGCGTTTGGGCATTTTGCAGCTGACGCAAGGAACTTAAGATTTGGTCTAAGTACAGATGGCTTGAATCCGTTTGGGGAGCAGAGCAGCAGTCATAGCACCTGGCCCGTGACTCTATGTATCTATAACCTTCCTCCTTGGTTGTGCATGAAACAAAAGTATATTATGATGCCAGTGCTTATCCAAGGCCCGAAGCAACCCGGCAACGACATTGATGTGTATCTGAGGCCATTAGTTGATGAACTTTTACAGTTGTGGTCTGACGAAGGCGTACGTGTGTGGGATGAGTACAAACAAGAGGAATTTGGCCTACGAGCGTTGCTGTTTGTAACCATCAATGATTGGCCTGCTCTTAGTAACATTTCAGGACAGTCGAACAAAGGATACAATGCATGCACACACTGTTTAGATAATACTGACAGTATATATTTAGGTAACAAGATTGTGTATCTGGGGCATCGTCGATTTCTGCCAAACAGGCATCACGTAAGAAACCAAGGCAAGCATTTCAAAGGTGAGGCAGATAACCGGACAAAGCCTACACGCCCTGATGGTGATGTTATATATGGCATGGTCAAGGATTTAGAAGTAATCTTTGGAAAGGGTCCTGGCAGTCTATCTGTTCCGAAAGACGCAAACAAGCACGTACCCTTGTGGAAAAAGAAATCTATATTTTGGGATTTACCTTATTGGAAAATCCTAGAGGTTCGCTCTGCAATCGACGTGATGCACGTGACGAAA
Organism: Puccinellia tenuiflora; assembly: GCA_012064385.1. Classification (NCBI taxonomy): domain Eukaryota; kingdom Viridiplantae; phylum Streptophyta; class Magnoliopsida; order Poales; family Poaceae; genus Puccinellia; species Puccinellia tenuiflora. The sequence goes on from QRDG01000096.1 coordinate 2,193,411, forward strand.
AATCTTTGCGTGAACCTGCTAAACTTCTTAGGCGTGTATGGGAAGACGAAAGATACAACGGATGCACGGCAGGACCAGCAACGTACGCACGAAAGAGACAACCAGAATCCAGAGAAGTATCAAGGTACTGCCAGCTACGCTCTTACCAAAGAAGAGAAGGAGATCTTTTTTCAAGTCCTGAGCAGTATCAAGGTCCCTTCTGGCTACTCGTCGAATATAAAGGGAATAATAAACATGGCAGAGAAAAAGTTCCAAAACCTGAAGTCTCATGACTGCCACATGATTATGACACAATTACTTCCGGTTGCATTGAGGGGGCTTCTACCGGAAAACGTTCGAGTACCCATTGTGAAGCTATGTGCATTCCTCAATGCAATTTCTCAGAAGGTAATCGATCCAGCAACTCTACCAAGTTTACAGAAGGATGTGGTCCAATGTCTTGTCAGCTTCGAGTTGGTGTTTCCACCGTCCTTCTTCAATATTATGACGCACCTCATAGTTCACCTAGTCGAAGAGATTTCCATTCTCGGTCCTGTATTTCTACACAACATGTTCCCCTTTGAGAGGTTCATGGGAGTCTTAAAGAAATACGTTCATAACCGTGCTAGGCCAGAAGGAAGCATGTCTAAGGGCTATGGAACAGAGGAGGTCATTGAGTTTTGTGTTGACTTTATTCCTGATCTTAAGCCTATCGGTGTTCCTCAATCGCGCCATGAGGGGAGACTGCGTGGAAAAGGCACGCTAGGAAAGAAAGCAACAAGAAGTATGGACGGGCATTCTTTCACTCAAGCACACTACACAGTTCTACAAAATTCCAGTTTGGTGGCTCCGTATATCGTGAAACACATGGATATTTTACGCTCCGAATACCCGGAGCGGACTAACTTCTGGATTAAAGGAAAGCACGTGGAAACTTTCGGCAGTTGGTTGCGTACACATCTCATTAATAACACCACTGTTGGAGATGAGCTATACTTGTTGGCCAAGTCACCATCTTCGACTATATTGACTTTCCAAGGGTACGAGATAAATGGGAATACATTTTACACGGAAACCCAAGACAAAAAGAGCACTAACCAAAACAGTGGTGTCCGCTTTGATGCAACAAACGACGATGGGACAAAGGACACATATTATGGTTGCATACAGCAGATATGGGAACTTGACTATGGACCTTCTTTTAAGATCCCTTTGTTTCAGTGCAAATGGGTCAACTTGGCAGGCGGGGTAGAGATGGACCGGCGGTACGGAATGACTACAGTGGATCTCAACAATCTTGGGTACCACACCGAGCCATTCGTCCTAGCCAATGATGTGGCTCAGGTTTTCTATGTGAAGGACATGTCTTCCAGACCGAAAAAAAGAAAAGATAAGCGAGCCGATACATCATGCGATCAGCCAAAGCGCCACATAGTTCTTTCAGGGAAAAGAAACATCGTGGGAGTGGAGAACAAGACAGACATGTCAGAAGATTACAATAAGTTTAATGAAATTCCGCCCTTCAAAGTGAAAACTGACCCAAGCATCGTGTTAAATGATGAAGATTGTCCATGGCTACGGCGCAATCAGAAGAAAGGGACACACACGAAGAAGAAAGGGACACACACTAGATAGGGATGTTGGTGGTGATGTGTAATAATGTATTAAACCTTTTATCAAATGCACATAGTTTCACCTGACTTGTTATTACCTGCATATCAAATGACCTGTATGACTTGTATTCGGTCGATGAACTGAAGGATTCCTAGATATAGAACAAAACATACGGTTTCACCTGCATACAGCCCAACAGTGGCTCGTGAGTGCCTGCATATAAAATGCACTGTTGGACGTATGCAGGCGAATCCGAATGATTTGTATTCGGTCTTTGCCTTCCGGAAGCTTGCGCATATAGGGTCATGTGGCTGATCCAACACTGGTTTTGCCCATCCGGAAGCTTGCGCAAATCGACCTTCGATCCAAACAGCCCCAAGACTTCTCTGATGATCTAACGACCGTCCCAAAAAGTGTTGGGAATGTTGTAGATCATCAGAGAGCCTTGGAGCTGCTTGGATCCGACCGAGGGCATGGCTACCACTTCCACCACCACCACTCCCACCTCCTCGGCAATTCATCATTGTGTCACCCTAATCCAGTGGTTGGATTCAACCTACCCGAGGGCTTGTGTTAGGGAACATGCCAGCGGGTAGGCTAAATCCAACCATTGGGTTTGGTGGCAAAGGTAGACGCTCGTTGTGTGCCGTTTCGCTGCAGGGACGTCGCTATTTATAGGCGATTAGAAGGTGTACCTGTGCAGATCCGTGTGCTTCTTTAGTCCCGGTTGGTAACACGAACCGGTACTAAAGGCCCTGATCCAACAACCCACAAGCGCTCGAAGGAAACACACGATCCGTGTGCTTCTGATCCAACGGCTCACAAGCGCTGTAAAGAAACACACCCCTGATCCAACGGCTCACAAGCGCTTGAAAGAAACACACGATCCGTGTGCTTCTTTAGTCCCGGTTGTTAACACGAACCGGTACTAAAGGCTCTGATCCAACAGCTCACAAGCGCTCGAAGGAAACACACGATCCGTGTGCTTCTGATCGAACGGCTCACAAGCGCTCTAAAGAAACACACGATCCGTGTGCTTCTTCCACCGCTTCCCGCCTTCGTCTTCCTGTAATTTCTCACTATATATATGTAGGCTTGGCCTCCATTGTCATATCACATCTAAACTCATATCTGCAACCTCACTGTTCTCGGCGACGATGTCCATGTTGGACCAGAGGGGCGATGTGCGGGACTGGGCTCCACCGGGATGGCACTGGGAGGTGCTACCTTCCGGGATGCGCAGCTTGGTGAGGAATCCGGGTGACGTCGTCGACCCGGATCTTCTGTGGTGGCAGTCGCGTGGGCCACGCTCGGTGCAGAGGGAGCCGGCCCCCGAGGAGGAGGTACGTCGCCGTATCAGGGAGGAGGATGAGCACGTCCGTCGCTACATGTATCTATTGGATACACAGTATGACAGTAGGTGGTCGTTTCTTCAGAGGGTTCCTTCTCACGTGAGCTATGACCCTGTGAGGGTTCCTTCTCTTTGGATGCGCAGCGCCGGCGGCTCAGCACCCCGCGGCTCAGGACCCGGTCGAAGTTAGTTTCAGAGTCTGTGATCGCCATTGTAGTTCTCTTGTCTGTGATCCTAGTTTAGGTTACTACTTGCTTTTGAAAACTTGCGACCTAAACTATCAACTTCGGGAGATGTGTGTGATATTCATGCATATGTATGCAAAATATAAGGTCTCGCCAGGTACGAGGGGGACGGCCCACCTCCTTCGGACTTCAATGAATATATATAAATTATATAAATAGATAGATTACATTTTTAATTACATTTTTCTGATAAACGGATGAAAAGATATTGAATTTATAAATTTAATTAGTGAATTAATGGAGTTCGAATTCCAAATTTTGTAATTAAATGAATTCACCTATAATCTCAAAAAAATAGATAGAAAAAATAAGAGCGAAAAAATAACCAAAAAACATAAGAAAGAAAAAATAAACAGAAAACATAATACAGAAAAAATAAACAGAAAATATAAGAAAGAAAAAATAGAAGAGAAAAAAGAAACTAGAGGAAAAAAAATCAAAAGCCCATTAATACCGGTTGTTAGATACAACCGGTACTAAAGGGGTGGGCTTCGCGCGCGAAATTTCGCCGCGGCCCAAAAAGAGACCTTTAGTACCGGTTGTTATTTACAACCGGTACTAAAGACCCTTTCGTACCGGTTGTATAGAACAACCGGTACTAAAGGGGTTTTCAATGCGGTTAAGTGTGGGGATCGACGATTCGATCCCCAAATTCGCCAAGTCCACCGCGCGCGCTCCTCTCTGGCCTGCTCTCCCCGGCGAAGCCACGCTTCGGCCGCCCATCGCCGTGTCCTCCGCCGCGCGCCCTCCGTCCTGCTCCTCTCCGGCGCGAAGCTCTGCGCCATCACCGCGTCCACGCACGTCATCGACATCGACGCCGGCCGCCGCCACCGCGCCCTGCTCCTCTCCGGCCTGCGCTGCGGCCCGCCTTCGCCTTCGGCCTGCTCTGGCGGCGCGCGTCATCGCCCCCCGCGCCGGCCTCCACCTCCGCCGCACCATCGCCTGCCGCGCCGGCCTCCACCTCTGCCGCGCCATCGCCGGCCTCCACCTCCGCCACCGCGCGCCATTTTTGAGGTTTGTTTTTTTTCATTTTTAGTAAAGTTTAGTGTTATTATTGTTTATTAGTGTTATTGAGGTTTGTTTATTAGTGTTATTATTGTCATTTTTAGTAAAGTTTAGTGTTATTATTTAGTAAAGTAAAGTTTAGTGTAGCAAATTTGAAAAACTTAGCAATTTTGTTTATTGTTTATAGGTTATTATTGTTTAGATTATTATTAAAGATTATAGTTGAGTTAGAAATTTATCAAAGTTAGAAATTTTACCAAAGTTAGAAAATTTGAAAATGTAGCAAAGTTAGAAAATTTATCAAAGTTAGAAAATTTATCAAAGTTAGAAAATTTGATACTTAGCAATTTTATTTAGATTATTTTAGGTAATTATTAGTGTAGCAATTTTGAAATATTGCTAAGTTAGAAATATTGCTAAGTTAGAAATATTCCTAGGTTACAAATATTGCTAAGTTAGAAATATTGCTAAGTTAGAAATATTGCTAAGTTAGAAATATTGCTAAGTTAGAAATTTTACCAAAGTTAGAAAATTTGAAAATGTAGCTAAGTTAAAAAAATTATCAAAGTTAGAAAATTTATCAAAGTTACACATGTTCATTTTTAGTAAAGTTTGAAATTTAGCAAAGTATAAAAATTTGCAGTGACATTGAGCTATGGAGGACGACGCCCCCATCACTCGAGACGACGCCCCCTTCATCCGAGACGAGGAGAATGAAGACCGGATGCAAGCAATTATATATGATAGGGCTGCAGGACCCAATTCTGATGGAGAAGATTCCAGCGAAGAAGACGACGAAACTTTCAGCGCGAAATGTTTGAACGATTCCGGTGAGGGACTTGAGTTAGAAAATTTCAGAGACGACAACGACGACGACGAAGTGCCGTTAGAAAACTCCGGCGAGGTATATATTAGTCTTGTTGATCACTAGCTAGATGCATTAATTGATTTATATTGCACTTATTAACGAAACATTTTTCTTTTAGCCCTCTGGATCTAAGTCGTCAATCCCTAAACGAGGCCCGAACCAAGGGGTAAAGCTGCCGGATGGTGCAAAGTTGTCGATCGACGAAGTTAGTGTAAAAGGCAAACCGGAGAAACCCGAAGGAATCTACACTAAATATGTAGCTCAATGCGGCGTTCTTGTTAGGGACGCCGTCCCGATCACCGTTGCAGAATGGAATAAGCCGAAGAAAGCCAACATTGGCGCAAAATATCTTGAGGACAGAATTAAAGATAACCTTTGGACCTCGATGTTGCATTCTTTCACCCTACCGGCAGATCTCCCACAGAAGAGGCAGGATAAAGTCAAGCAATGGACTCTTAGCAAAATGGCCCAGCAATTCAAGAACTGGAAGAACGCATTGTGGAGAAAATATGCGAAAAAACCTCCAAATTTCACCGGAGCTCTAGAGAAGCTAAAAGATGACTGGCCTGAATTTGCGGCGTATAGGAAATCGGCCGTCGCTGTGGCCCGATCGACCCAAAATAAGTTGAATGCTCAGAAGAAGAAATATCACCATCGTTTGGGCTCAGGTGGCTACAAGACTGCCTTGCCTAAGTGGGAAGCCTATGAAAACGAGCTGCGTAAAAAAGGGATCACTCCACAGACAGATGGCTGGCCCGACAGGTCCAAGTTCTGGTTGTTTGCGCATGGGGCAGTCTTGGATCCAGACACAGGGCGGATTGTTGCACAGGGAAAATGGAAGAAAAGAATTACAAGAGTCGCCAAAAAACTGGAAGACGCAATAGAACTAGTCCGACAGGGAAAATATGTTCCTGATAGAGAGGACGACGAGCTTTCACTCGCCCTCGGGAATAAAGAACACTGGGGACGATGTCGAGGCAGAGGAGGCGGGGTTGGTTTTCTTGAAGGGTTTCCGGAGGACGCTGCATCTTATAGAAAACATTGCAGAAGTAAAAAGAGGGAGGCGGAGAGGTTTACTGCATTAGAAAGCCAGATGCATGATGTGAAGGAGCAACTGGCTTTAATTACCCAGCAAAGGGAATCTCAGCCGCGAGTAGAAGATCATGCAGTCGAAGTCTGCCCATCTCAGCGGAAAAGCAGCGTGGGTTCCACGCAGCAACAAGATCCTGCAGTTGATGAACCGTCGGCGGCACGCTACCCCCGTTGATGATATCACGGAGAAGACAAATTGTGAGTTACATGCGCCAATGAATAACCTTAGTTTTCCGGTGGCGAATGGCTATGCTTTACCACATCAACCTGGAGCAACCTTCCATTTTGGTGAGATTCCAGCTGGATTTGCTCGTGTCGGGGTCACGAAAGTTTTGTCGGGATTCAGCTCAATGCATCTTGACATTCCTGGAGCTGAAGGCGAGAAGACATTGGGAGAAGTCGAGCTTGGTATCGTTCTATGGAAGAAGAAATACATCAAGTTTCCAGACTCGGCGCCAAGGCCACCGACTCCTCCGGTTAGAAATTCACCACAGCAAAGTCCACCCTCCTCCCCCGACGATGTGGAGCCCACCGCGAGTCCATCGCCCGCGCCGTCCCGTCAGCCGACTGCTGCGCCCACTAGCAGTAATTTGACAAAGCGGAAGCTGTTCACGTCGTCCCCTGTCAAGAAACGTGCAAGAAAACCCAAGGAAGTCAAGGCTCCTGAGAAGTTAGCTGGCGAGATGACTATGGAGGAATTAAAACTGAGCACACAAGGCAAGGCTAAAGCCTTTTTTGAACAGAAAAAAAAGGAAAGACTGGAGGCAAGACTTGACCCCATAAAGGAACTTCTGAAGACTATACCAACCGAGGTAAAAGATCGCACCGTTGACAACCTATATAGGTTTCCACAGGCGCCCCTTTCAGACTATGAGCGAGGTATTGACAAGGTACTTTCCTCACAGACGGAGAAAGAAAAAGCGTGCGGGAAAAGAGTTGCCCAGCTCGGAGAACAAGAAGCACAATCGATCGCCCCGCTCATTGTGCCTTCTGAAGCTCGGGAAATCGAGCATGGAGAAGTTGCCATTGGCGACACAGGTTATGAAATAGCGCAGATAGCAATTCAACCTAAATTTGAACTCGGGCTGCCTCTGGTCGAAAATCCGAGTGCTCTAACAACACAGTTATATAAATTGAATAACTGGTACATGGCCGCCGCAAAACAAGGGAGAGAATATATCATGGCGGGAGTTAAGGACCAACACTACTTCCGAGAATATGGTGTGCAGGTTGATTTCTCCGAACTTTTTCAGATGTACAATCAACTTGCTCTCGACAAATCTATCATCAGCTGCTATTGTCTGTAAGTAATTTATTCGTGTAATTTAATTATTTATAGTTAAGCTCGTTTCATTACTTGTAATTATCCTCACAACATTCTTTTATATGCTATTATGCAGAATGAAGATTCGTGAATGCCGAATGGGTGGAATCTGGGACATTGGGTTCATTGACCCGGATAAAGTTAATGAAGTCACCGTAGAAAGACCTTTTTATGTCCAGGACACAGAGGACCGTTTGCTAACGTTTTTTAAGCGACAAAGTACCAAAAAGGAAATACTTTTTCCTTACAACTTCGGGTTAGTGTTACTGTCTTTAACACATTCTATTTTGCTTTCTCGATAATAAGTGTAATTGACGAGTTCTGAATACCTGCGGATATAAATGTGCGCAGGTTCCACTACATTTTGTTTATCATTAGACTCGACGAAGGAGAAGTTGAAGTCTGGGACTCATTAAGGAAAGATCAAGATGATTACAAAAGCGTGCGTCTAATGCTCAAGAGGTAATTTCAATCGCACTATATCGTCCACTTTCGTTCATTTCCGGATATCAAAAGTATATAAAATAACTCCTCAATTCATTTTCTTTTCCGGGCAGGGTTTGGAGAAAGTTCATCGCGGAAGAACGCGGTGAATGGAAAGATAAGCTGGAGTTCAAGGCTAACAATGTAAGTACTACTACGTATATAGGTCTGTGTATCTTTCTAATACCATTATCATTCTCTTGATTATTATTTGATTAAATTATATTCTTGTATAGTGGTGTCTGCGACAACCACAGGGGACTCAACTATGTGGATATTACGTTTGCGAGTATATTCACATGAGGGTCAATGAGAGAGTCAATAATGTAAGAAATCGAGAGGTATGTAAATACAACTTTTATTTTGCAACCATCAATTGTGTTTAGTTTCGATCATAACTGACCGGATCTCCTTCTTTTAAAGATGTCAAGGAAGCGGAACCAGCTCCTACCAGAAAACCGCGTAAAAGCTATTGCGGAGGAATTGGCGGGATTCATGCTGACGCAAGTCATAGATGAATTCGGTGAATTCTACTGTGTCGAAAAATAGACTCACTCCGTGCATGTACAAGCTAGCGTTGATCTCCATTGTAATTATGACTTTATATGTAATTAACGAGAGTACTTTATATGTGTAGTGAGTACTTTATATGTGTAGTGTGTTATTTATACGTGCTCTCCTCCGAAACCCTGAAAAATGAGCGAAAAGGAAAAAAACAAATACCCTAAACCCCAAAAAATAAGCGAAAAGAAATAAAAACCGAAAACCTAAACCTCCCTGAAAAAATAAGGGGGGCAAAAAATGCAGGAACCTTTAGTACCGGTTGGTATTACCAACCGGTACTAAAGGTCCTTCGCCTGCGCGCGCTGCTGTGTGCCCACGTGGAGGGCCTTTAGTACCGGTTGTATCTAAAACCGGTACTAAAGGGGTGACCCTTTAGTGCCGACCTATTAGTACCGGTTGCACAACCGGTACTAAAGGCCCTATAAAACCGGTACTGATGCCCTGTTCTCTACTAGTGTTGGTCCCGGTTCGAGTTGCCAGGAGCCCATGGAGCATTGGTCCCGGTTCGGTTGGGGACATTAGTCCCGGTTCGTGGCACGAACCGGGACCAAAGCTGTCGCGGAGGCTTTGGTCCCGGTTCGTGTCTCGAACCGGGACTAATACCCCTCCCCTGCCTATATATAAAAATACCGAAAAGCTGTCGCGGAGGCTTTGGTCCCGGTTCGTGTCTCGAACCGGGACTAATACCCCCCTGCCTATATGTAACTGGCCCCTCTCTTCTCTCCTCTCCTCTGTTATTTTTTTGCTTGGATTGGTGGGAAGTGGGTACTAGTTTTTTTTTCCTTTGCCACGCACAAGATGTGTTCGATGAAATGCCCGAGCCACACTTAAGGTTACACAAAATGATATCCTCGACCGAGGTTAGCAACTTTATCCTTTTCATCTATAATTGATACAGAAATATTGCATGTGTCGATGTACGGTGGTCATTTCAGTATTCAATATGTTATTCTAATTGTATTTGATAAACTTAATTATATGATATGCAGATGGATGAACGGCGGCGATGGATGTACGGCAACCGACGCAGTTCTGATTTTATTGCAGGCCTGCATAAATTTATCCATGTGGCTGAGGCAAACAAAGATGATGGTTTTATGCCTTGTCCATGTGTGGACTGTCGGAACGTTAAGGAGCACTCTTCCTCGAGAACCCTTCAAGGCCACCTGCTTCGGAGAGGTTTCATGCCCAGCTATAATTGTTGGACCAAGCACGGAGAAAGAGGGGTTATGATGGAAGACAATGAAGAAGAAAAGGATGATGAGAACTATCCTATGTTCCCTGAAGAATACGGTGATACTGCGATGGAAGACAATGAAGAAGAAGGAGGTGAATAACAACGGGCGTCAGATGAGCCTGATGATGGTCTTGGTGGGGTCATTTCTGATGCAAAACGAGAATGCGATACAGAAAAGGAGAAGCTGAAGTTGGAGGCCATGCTAGAGGATCACAAAAAGTTGTTGTACCCAAATTGCGAAGATGGCAGCACAAAGCTCGGTACCACACTGGAATTGCTGAAATGGAAGGCAGAGACTGGTTTATCTGACAAGGGATTTGAGAAGTTATTGAAAATAATGAAGCCGAAGCTTCCAAAGGATAATGAATTGCCCGAGACTACGTACGAAGCAAAAAAGGCTATCTGCCCTCTAGGATTAGATGTGCAGAAGATACATGCGTGCATCAATGATTGCATCCTTTACCGCGGTGAGGGGTACGAGAATTTGGATGCATGTCCGGTATACACTGCACTGCGGTACAAGATCAGACAAGATGACCCTGGTGATGTTGAGGGCGTGGTCCAATGTCTGACAAGGTAATCGACCAAGAAAGTCTGACAAGGTTACAGAAGGATGTGGTCCAATGTCTTGTTAGTTTTGAGTTGGTGTTCCCCCCATCATTTTTCAATATTATGACGCATCTCCTGGTTCACCTAGTCGACGAGATTGCAATTCTCGGTCCTGTATTTCTACACAATATGTTCCCCTTCGAGAGGTTCATGGGAGTCTTGAAGAAATATGTTCATAATCGTGCTAGGCCAGAAGGAAGCATCTCCAAAGGCTATGGAACATAGGAGGTCATTGAGTTTTGTGTTGACTTTATTCCCGACATTAAGTCGATTGGTCTTCCTGAATCGCGGCATGAGGGGAGACTTAGTGGAAAAGGCACGCTAGGAAAGAAAGCAATGATATGTAGGGACAGGCATTCTTTCACTCAAGCACACTACACAGTTTTACAAAGTTCCACCTTCGTGGCTCCGTATATCGAGGTACACAAGAATATTGTACGCTCCAAAAACCCAGAGAAGCCTGACTCCTGGATTAAACAAAAACACATGGAGACTTTCGGCAGTTGGTTGCGATTACATCTCATAAATGACACCGATGTTGGAGATCAACTCTACTTATTGGCTGCGTCAGCATCTTCGACTGTATTGACTTTCCAAGGGTACGAGATAAATGGGAATACATTTTACACGATCGCCCAAGATAAAAAGAGTACCAACCAAAACAGTGGTGTTCGATTTGATGCAACAGACGAGAATGGACAAAAGGACACATACTATGGTTACATAGAGGAGATATGGGAACTTGACTATGGACCTACTTTTAAGGTCCCTTTGTTTCGGTGCAGTTGGGTCAACATGAATGGAGAAGGGGTAAAGGTAGACCAGCTGTACGGAATGACAACAGTGGATATCAAGAATCTTGCGTACAGAGACGAACCATTCGTCCTAGCCAATGATGTGGCTCAGGTTTTCTATGTGAAGGACATGAGCTCCAGATCGAAAAAAGAAAAGATAAGGAAACAAATACATCACACGATGAACCAAAGCGTCATATAGTTATTTCAGGAAAAAAAAACATCGTGGGAGTCGAGGACAAGACAGACATGTCAGCTGACTATAATAAGTTTGATGAAATTCAACCCTTCACAGTGAAAACTGACCCAAGCATCCCGTTACATAATGAAGAAACTCCATGGTTACGGCCGAAGAAGCGATCATAGAGATCATGTCAAATGCATGAGTGTTCTCAAATTTTTTTTATGTATGAGTGTTGTCAAATGCATTACACAATATATGTATGATCGAGTGTTCCCAAATGCATTAAACCTTTTATGTAATTTGTATTCGGTCGATTATCTGAAGGATTTCTGTATAGAACAAAACACACGGTTTCACCTGCATACAGCCCAACGGTGGCTCGTGAGTGCCTGCAGCTGGTCGCCGTCGTCCTCAGCCATGCAGCAGCGCGCAGGAGAGCGCCCACTTGCGCATCGTGCCGGCTCCGCTTCACTCTTTCTGCTGCAACAAAAACTGGTGAGAAGTGTTACATATCATCAAAGAAGCCCTTGCCGCTGGTTCCCAAAAGTGTTACATATCATCACAGTTGATGGCTTGTATTCGGTCGATGAACTGAAGGATTTCTAGATAGAACAAAACACACGGTTTCACCTGCATACAGCCCTACGGTGGCTAGAGAGTGCCCGCATATCAAATGCACCGTAGGACATATGCAGGGAATCCGAATGATTTGTATTCGGTCTTTGCCTTCCGGACTAGCCGTACTCTTGTTCTTCATATCCTCCTCATGGTGGGTATTTATAGCTAAAAGATCAGGGGAAATCTTCATCTTTAGTCCCGGTTGGTAGCTGGAACCGGGACTAAACGAGCGTTGATATGTGTGACTTATCTTCTGCTTGAGATCCAACAGCTCACAAGGGCTCGAAAGAAACACACTCTGATCCAATGGCTCACAACCGCTCGCAGGAAACACACGATCCGTGTGCACACGATCCAACATCTCACAAGCACTCGAAAGAAACACACTCTGATCCAACGGCTCACAAGCGCTCGAAGGAAACACACGATCCGTGTGCACACGATCCAACAGCTCACAAGCACTCGAAAGAAACACAACTCTGATCCAACGGCTCACAAGCGCTCGAAGGAAACACACGATCCGTGTGCTTCTTCCACCGCTTCCCGCCTTCGTCTTCCCGCAATTTCTCACTATATATATGTAGGCTTGGCCGCCAATTCCATATCACATCTAAACTCATATCTGCAACCTCATCACTCTTCCATTGCAACAAAATTTTGACTTAGGCGTTTTTGACTTAGGTGTTCTCGGCGACGATGTCCATGTTGGACCAGAGGGGCGATGTGTGGGACTGGGCTCCACCGGGCTGGCATTGGGAGGTGCTACCTTCCGGGACACGCAGCTTGGTGAGGAATCCGGGTGACGTCGTCGACCCGGATCTTCTGTGGTGGCAGTCGTGTGAGACACGCTCGGTGCAGAGGGAGCCGGCCCCCGAGGAGGAGGTACGTCACCGTATCAGGGAGGAGGATGAGCACGTCCGTCGCTACATGTATCTATTGGATAGGCAGTATGACAGTAGGTGGTCGTTTCTTCAGAGGGTTCCTTCTCACGTGAGCTATGACCCTGTGAGGGTTCCTTCTCTTTGGATGCGCAGTGCCGGCGGCTCAGCACCCCGCGGCTCAGGAACCGGTCGAAGTTAGTTTTAGAGTCTGTGATCGCCATTGCAGTTCTCTTGTCTGTGATCGTAGTTTAGGTTACTACTTGCTTTTGAAAACTTGCGACCTAAAGTATCAACTTCCGGAGATGTGTGTGATATTCATGCATATGTATTCACCTCTAATCTCAAACAAATAGTTAGAAAAAATAAGAGAGAAAAATAAACAGAAAACATAAGAAAGAAAAAATAAACAGAAAACATAAGAAAGAAAAAATAAACAGAAAACATAAGAAAGAAAAAATAAGAGAGAAAAAAACAAAAGCCCATTAGTACCGGTTGTAATATATAGGGTCATGTGGCTGATCCAACACTGGTTTTGCCCATCCGGAAGCTTGCGCATCCGTCTCGCATCGTCGTGAGCAGCAAATCGACCTTCGATCCAAGCAGCCGCAAGACTTCTCTGATGATCTAACGACCGTCCCAAAAAGTGTTGGGAATGTTGTAGATCATCAGAGCGCCTTGCAGCTGCTTGGATCCGACCGAGGGGCATGGCTACCACTTCCACCACCACCACTCCCACCTCCTCGGCAATTCATCATTGTGTCACCCTAATCCAGTGGTTGGATTCAACCTACCTGAGGGCTTGTGTTTCCAACAACGTCATTGTGTTTTCCTTATTCACCGACCTACAGGAGGTGGCTCCAATGGCTGGCCGACTGTAGCGGACCTGCACTTAAAATTAGGCAAGTCCCTGTGTATAGTGCAAACCCATGGATCGAATCATTTGCACACACAGTTACGATGAAATATCACAACATTGTATGAATTATTACACGCAGATCCAGTATTAGGAAAATATTCAATACAAATTGCTTAGCTTATAGCTAGCTTGAAAGAGGAAAGTTGGGTATCAACAAGCATCATTCTGAGCCCTCATTCAAGAAGCACTTCTCGCATGATGTGAGCCATGGCCATAAACATGGGAACCACCATAGTGGGGGAAACAACCACAAGCATCATGGTCATAACCATAATGGTGGATTCAAGGGAGCCAATGGAGGCCATAGGGGAAATGGGCATGCTGGCCATAACAATAACCATGGACAGCACCGCCCAAATCCCAAACATAAGAGAGATATCAGCCAAGTTATTTGCTACAAGTGCAAGAATAAGGGTCATTATGCCACTGAGTGCCCAGAAAAGAAGGCTGAAGAAGCTGCCAAGCCCAACTCTTTCCAGAAGGGACATGTGAACCAAGTCAACGTGGAAGAAGTATATGATGAACCCGAGATGCTGTGATTGGTACGTTCTTGCTCAATTCATTTCCAGCTTTAGTCTTATTTGATACTGGGGCATCGCATTCATTCATATCAAGAGCATTTATAAACAAACATGGGTTACCCACTGAAACCATGAGGAATCCAATTAGAATTAGCTCCCTAGGGGGGAAATGCTAGTGCATACATGGAGCAAACAGTTAGTTTTCGGCATAGGAAAACATTTGTTTCCGGTGGACTTGATCATCCTAGAAATCCAAGGCTTGGATGTCATCCTAGGGATGGATTGGATGACTCGTTTTGAGGGAATCATAGACTGTGCAAATAGAGCCATCACTCTCACCACCTCTGAAGGAAAGAAGATTAAGTTTAGATCAAAGTATGAGCTGAAGAAAGTTAGGCTCAATTCTCTTAAGGGGGTTAGCCTAGGAGATGTCCTCATAGTGAGAGAATATCCTGATGTATTTCCGGAAGAACTACCGGGAATGCCACCTGATAGAGATGTGGAGTTCCTCATTGAATTAAAACCAGGTACAGGACCAATTGCTAAGAGACCGTACCCAATGGCCACTGATGAGTTGAAAGAACTCAAGAAGCAGCTTGATGAGCATCTGTAGAAGGGTTTATTCGCCCAAGTTCCTCACCATGGGGAGCGCCAATCCTGTTCGTCCAGAAGAAGGACAGTACGCAGAGGCTAGTCACAGACTATCGGGCGCTGAATGAACAAACCATCAAGAATAAGTACCCACTACCCAAAATTAATGATCTCTTTGATCAATTGGAAGGTGCTTGTGTCTTTTCTAAGATCGATCTTCGATCAGGGTATTTTCAGATGAAAGTTAGAGAGATGGACATACCCAAGACCGCATTTACCACTAGATACGGTCTGTATGAATACACGGTGATGCCGTTTGGACTGACCAACGCTCCAGCTTACTTCATGAATATGATGAATAAAGTTTTCATGGATTTCCTGGATAAGTTTGTCGTTGTTTTCATCGATGACATCCTAGTCTACTCCAAAAGCCACAAAGAGCATGAAGAACATTTGCACCTGATATTGCAAAGGCTCCGAGAGCATAAGTTATATGCCAAGTTCAGCAAGTGTGAGTTTTGGTTGGAACAAGTTGGATTTCTTGGACACGTGGTGTCTAAGGAAGGAATAGCAGTGGACCCTGAAAAAGTTGCTACTGTGACCAACTAGGAACCACCAAAGAATGTTGGAGAAATCCGCAGTTTTCTAGGACTGGCAGGATACTACCGGAGGTTTATTGAAAATTTCTCCAAGATTGCCAAGCCTATGACTGAATTGCTGAAGAAGGATAAGAAGTTTGTATGGTCGGAAGAGTGTGAAACTAGTTTTCAAGAACTGAAGAAGCATTTAGTATCAGCATCAGTATTATGTCTACCAGACCTGGAGAAAGACTTTCTAGTGTATTGTGACTCTTCACATCGAGGTCTTGGTAGTGTGTTGATGCAAGAAGGCAAAGTGGTCTCATATGCTTCAAGGAAACTCAAGAAACATGAAGTCAATTACCCCACTCATGACCTAGATTTAGCTTCTGTAGTGCATGTCTTAAAGACTTGGAGACAATATTTATGGGGGAAGCATTGTGAGGTTTTCACAGACCATAAAAGTCTCAAGTACATCTTTACTCAGAAAGAATTGAACATGCGTCAAAGGAGATGGCTAGAATTGATCAAAGACTATGATTTAAGTCTGCAGTATCATCCGGGAAAAGCCAACGTAGTGGCTGATGCTTTGAGCCGCAAGCCCTATGTGAATGGACTTACGGCAGGTGAATTGCCGGAAGACCTATGTAAGGGATTTAAGGACCTTAAGTTGGAAGTTGTACCTGAAGGGTTCTTAGCATCATTAGAAGTACAACCTCTTTTGGTGGACAAAATCAAGGAAGCACAAAAAGGTGATAAAAGTAATGAAGGAAATCAAGAAGAATCTGAGTGAAGGCAAGGCCAAAGGTTTTCGGGAAGATGAACAGGGTACCATGTGGTATGAGAAGCGTATCTGTGTTCCTGAAGATGAGGAGCTTAGGAAGTTAATACTTCAAGAAGCTCATGACTCACCATACTCCATACATCCGGGTAACACCAAGATGTATATGGATGTGAAGGAAAGATTTTGGTGGAACAATCTAAAGAGAGATATTGCTGAATACATTGCCAAGTGTGATGTGTGCAGTCGAGTAAAGGCAGAACATCAGAAACCAGCAGGTTTACTACAACCCTTACCAGTACCGGATTGGAAATGGGAACATATTGGAATGGACTTCATCATCGGTCTGCCCAGAACCAAATCAGGATATGATTCCATTTGGGTTATTGTCGATCATTTGACCAAGGTAGCTCACTTCGTGCTTGTGAAGACTACCTATACCAGCGCCAAGCTAGCTGAAATCTATATTAAGAGAATTGTGTGCTTACATGGGGTGCCCAAGAGATTGTTTCGGNAGTAGCCCACTTTGTGCAGTGAAGACTACGTATCCAGTGCAAAGCTAGCAGAAATATATATGAAGAGAATTGTGTGCTTACACGGAGTTCCTAAGAAGATTGTATCTGATAGGGGTACCCAGTTTACCTCTCATTTCTGGAAGCAATTGCATGAATCACTTGGAACCAGGCTGGAATTTAGCACAGCTTTTCATCCACAGACTGATGGACAGACTGAAAGAGTGAATCAAATTTTAGAAGATATGCTGAGAGCATGTGCATTGGACTATAAGTCTAGCTGGGATGATAACCTTCCATATGCTGAGTTCTCTTACAACAATAGTTTTCAAGTCAGCATTGGAATGTCACCATTTGAAGCCCTGTATGGAAGGAAATGCACTACACCATTGCTTTGGAGTGGTGTAGGAGAGAGAAGTTTATTTGGACCAGATATAATTAAAAGAAGCCGAAGAGAAGGTGAGATTGATCAAAGACAGACTGAAAATTGCTCAATCGAGACAGAAGAGTTATGCGGATCCAAGAGAAGGGAGATCACATATGAAGTTGGTGATAGAGCATATCTTAGAGTTTCATCCACTTCGTGGAGTAAAGAGATTTGGCATCAAGGAAAACTTGCACCTCGCTTTATCGGACCCTACAAGATCTTATCTCGCAAGGAGAAGTAGCTTATGAGTTGGAATTACCAGAGGTCTTATCAGCAGTTCATAATGTGTTCCATGTGAGTCAGTTGAAGAAATGTCATCGGAGATGGCAGAAACACCACTAAGGGATACAGTGCCGCTAGAGGAAGTTCAACTGGAGAGTGATCTTACTTATGAAGAAAAGCCTATAAAAATCTTGGAGACAGCAGAACGAGTTACACGAACCAAGACGATAAAATTTTGCAAGGTACAGTGGGAATCATCATACGGAGGATGAAGCTACTTGGGAACGAGAAGATGATCTTCGAGAAGACCATCCACACCTATTTGCTAGCCAATCCGAATCTCGGGACGAGATTCATCTTAAGGGGGTTAGGTTTGTAACATCCCAATTTTTTCAAAAATTAAAAACTTGCATTCATGCATCATAAACTTGCTGCATTGCTTTTTAAGTCTTTTGTTTTGGGTTTTAGACTCAAAATTTGGTGTTAAATAATTATTTTGACATAATTGGGTTAATTGACCCTTGTCATAAAACCTATTATTTTATTTTATTTTGTTGGCAAGCTATGTGCCAAAGTGTTCTAAATTTAACAAGCTTTCAAAAAGTATTTTTATCAATTTTTCTGAAAAAGTTTTGGTTTGGTCTTGCTTTGATTTGAAAACAGAAAATAGAAAAAGGTTTTAGTTAAAAAAAAAAGAGAAGGCCTGCCGAGCCAGCCCAACTGGGCCAGCCCAGCAAGCCGCTGCCCAGCGCCAGCAGCCCACCCGCATCCTCCTCCCCTCCCTCTCTCTGACGCGCGGGTCCCGCCCGTCAGCGCCGTTCCCAAACGACGGGAGCTCGCCCGTCGGCGCCCGTCGGCCTCCCCTCTTCAATCCGCACCACCGCGGAGGGTAACGCCCGCACCACCGCCACCCTCTTAACCCCCGCCTCCTCCTCTCCTGTTTGCCCCAAAAATCCCAAGCCGAGAGCCTAGGGGCTGCTCGGATTCGTGCTCGCCGTCCCGCCCGTTCCGGTGAAGATCGGCAACCCCGCGACTCCCCGCCACCTTCTTCTTTCTCCTCTTTCCCTTGCGCTTCTTTTTGACACGGTCCCATATTTTTGCGCGCAGGGAATCGACGGGAGCGTCTCCGACCGTCGCCGTCCGCCGCCTGTCCCAACTCCGGCGAGGAATCTCCGCCGCACCGGAGCTTCAAGCCGCCACCGCTCGCGCCACCACGTCCGCCTCAAGCTCCTGCACGCCGTGGTGAGCTCCGCTTGCCCTCACGGCCGCTGGACACGCCGGAACGCGCGTGCCGGCCCGTCGCCGCCGCTCGGCTAGGGTTCCGGCGAGGCCGCGCCGCCCGATCCCGGCCGATCTATCGTGAGCCGTTGGATCTAAATCCTACGGCCGCGTTTTATTTTAAAAACCGAATCGGTATCGCCCAATCGGAGCTGCCACGTGGCCCGTTTATTATATAATCTTTTCTGTTTTTCTGTTTTTCAAACAGAAAAATCACCCTAACTTCAAAATCCATATCTTTTGAACCAGTATCCAAAATTCAACAAATTTGATGTCTCTGGACTCAGAAAAATGTGTAGATGCAGTGGTGCAGTCAAATTCAACTTTTGATACGTGCCACACACTTGGTATTTGTAGAAACCCAAAAATCTTGTTTTGGCCATATCTTGAGTTCTACAATTCCAAATTGAGTGATCCAAATTGCAGAAGCTTTGTCTAGATGTCCTCTGTCCAGTAGACTTGTTTTCCAAAATTTATAAAATATTTTATTACAGAAAACTATAAAATCCTTGTATTTGCCCTTTTTGGGTGTTTTAGAAATGCTTTAATGGTTAAAATTGTTTAAGACTTGTCTTGTGGCATCATGCATATAGTAATAATCAGAGATTAATAATATGATTTACTTGTGTTGTGTGTCTTTCGCATACACTCATGCATGGCATATATTTTTGTATTGCTATAATGGTATGGTTGCTTATTTGTGATTTGTGATATTTGTTAGATTATTCGGAGGGTCCCGGTTACTCTTGTGCTTGTTGCTCCTGCTCAGCTGGTTGCCAAGGCAAGTGATACTCCAGCATAAAAGTCCTACTATTTTATTATATGCATTTTAGCTATTTCAGTAGTATGCATGATAGGAGTATTACTATTATGCTATGCAGACCTGTTTAGTATACAACCCCATATTCCTATTAGTCTAGGTACCCATTAACTTGGTAGATGTTAGAAATGCAATGCAAAATGGTTTATTGTAGTATGAAAGGATAAAAACTCTACTAAGTTAATGAACCACCTGGGTGGCAATTGGTATTGCTTGGCGGACAGAGTTGAGTGTCTTCTCGGGGCCATTTCCATGGTTATACTCGAGATGTTCACTTGGGAACGGCCACCCAGGAACAAAGAGATTCGATGTCACTCCATGCTTTTGTTTGCTTCCAGTGCAGCCACTAGTCATATGGGCTCTGTCTTGATTGACTAAGTTGAGTGGACCCGACCGGACGAACAAGCAGATGTAGGGTTGTAGGTGGGTATTGTTCGGACAGGTGTACGGGAAAGCTCTTCTGAAAGATCTCGTCTCGACTCTCTCCTTCCTTCTCACTAATTGAGTGATTAGGAAAATTGGGTTAGTTGAGTCTAGTGGGAAAGTGCCACAAACTCTCGAGAGTAATAAAACTATGATCATAGCCGTGTCCCCGGTTACGGACATTTGAGCAGCTGGACAAGGATGTCGATGGAGAATCTCACCATTCCAATTTCTTAAATAAAATTTTGAGGGGTGAACAAGGGTAGAAATGGGACACTGGATATATTCCAGGAATTGCCTCATTTGGCACTGGAATGTATATCAGGAATTGTCTCGACTAGATGGAAAAGAAAATATTGTGAAAGCTAGGATAAAATTGGCTTTATGCAAAGAGCCTTGAGATCCACTAGCCAAATAAGCATATAGGTCTTAGAGTTTGCCATTATGAGTCCACAAGTGTCACTTGCCAGATCCATTCCAATGGTTCTGACCAATTTTTTGGCTGCAACGCTTTTACTGTTGCAGATTGTTCAGACGATGAGTAAGGTGCGTGTTAGGGCTTCGAGTCTACAACCGACATGTTCGCCTGTGGCAGCATGAAGATGATGGAGACTCCATGCTTAATATTTATTCCGCTGCTTACTATAAATAAAGCTAGCTTCGAGCTATGCACTTTGTAATCAAAATTACTTTGAATTCTGGATCATGCGTGTAATAAAATGATGCACTGTTATGGTATTTCATCCTGTACTGTGTGTGCTAGCGAGTCGATCCAGGGACTAGCACTATACACAGGTATCTTGGCCAATTATAAAAAGGCAAGGTCACTACAGAAAAACATCCAAATAGATAGAAAATAATAGACCACCTTATAAGTGCATTTAACCCTGGGTTTGGATATAAAAACATACTTAGGTATTTCAAACATTTCAGATAAGTTCCTGCCGATTTCGCTGGAAGTGGGTCTGATTTGAATTACGAGTGCCGCATAGTTTGGTCATGATTTTTGCAAAAATTACTTTTAGATCCACAATGTATAATTTCTTTAGAGATATTTGACGGTTTTTGTTGGATCGAAGTTACGGTTAGGTTTAGGTTTGTCGTTAGGTTTACGATCTCGGTTTCGGGCTAGGGTTAGACATAACTAATTCAAAAAAAATCAAAAAAATGGAAAACCTTCACATGGCATCCTTTTATGTGATATACCACCTAGAAAAAATTATAAACATGAGTTATGGAGGTTTTTATAAAAAACCTTCACATAAATGATCTATGAGGTATAAAGATGTATGGTTTTCGACTGAAATGAGCTAGGGTATGACATTTAACATAACAAAAATGTCGGAATGCGGCAATTTTGACACACTTGTGTATCTTGGTTGTAGAATAGTATTGAGTAAGGGGTTTAGGGTTTTCGTTGAATAAAAAAACCATTTTTCATTTTTTTCGTGTCAAAACAGGCTTTTTTTGTGAAGCAGCTACCAAAATGGTTCACCGAAAGAGAAATATCCAAATAGATAGAAAATAATAGATCACCTTATAAGTGCATTTAACCCTGGGTTTGGATATAAAAACATACTTAGGCATTTCAAACATTTCAGATAAGTTCCTGCCGATTTCGCTGGAAGTGGGTCTGATTTGAACTACGAGTGCCGCATAATTTGGTCATGATTTTTTGCATAAATCACTTTTAGATCCGCAATGTATACTTTCTTTAGAGATCTTTGATGGTTTTTATTGGATCGAAATTACGGTTAGGTTTAGGTTTGTCTTAAGGTTTATGGTCTTGGTTTCGGGCTAGGGTTAGAGAGGGTTTAGGTTTTGATAAAAATCAAAAAAATTACCAAAGCTTCATTTTGGAGTGAATAAGACGGATATGAATTTACTTTTTCATTTTCATATTTCAAACATGTTTTTATAATGGTTTTCAACTAAAAGCAATTTTTTCAAAAAAAAAGTAATAATATGAAGATTAATTCAATAAATAGTGAGACTTCGATTGGACACTACATAGATGTAATAGGTGTTTATAAAAAATATTTGGCTCATTTTGACAAGGTCGAAAAAAAACTTGATTACAAATGGGGTTGTTTACCCTAGTTTCGGAGCTCGTTTCAAGCACATTTCTCATTCGGATTGATCACCTTCAAATTTTGAACTTCAAATGTTGGACTACAAATTTTAAGTCTGCCTAAAATATGATACCAAAGTACAAACACCATTATTACAACTTATAAGTTTTCATAGTAGCTCAAATTGACAACACAAACACGTTGCTCAAATTCAAATCTTCGACTTGCTCCTTGTGTTTGCAGATGGCTTCACCGTCTTGCTCCGGGTTTCCCTAGCTGGGATACTCTTTGGATTCAAAATCATCTTGTTCCTTTTGGTCTTCACTTGGGGTTGTGGCCGTGGAGGTTCTGATGGAGTACTTCCACTCACTAGTGCACGGTCATCAGTGGGTTCAATAATCTTTAAAGGAACAATTGGAACAATTACCCCCTCCTCTTCCTCTCGTATAGCTTCAAAACCATCAAGAGCCATGGCTTCAAATTCCTCTTCCTCTCCACTCACCAGTGCACGATCATCTATGGGTTCTTGGATTTCTTCCTCCCTAGGCCTTTTCTTCCCTCTGCCTCTACTTAACCTAGAGCTGAGAAATAAGATTATAAGCCCTATGTAAAAAAGGGAACTGATGCATATAAAAAATGTAATGCACACATACCAAGGTATAGGTAGTGCTGCATTTGTTTGAATCTCCTCTGCATTCTCAATCTCCATAGCTGCTGCATTCTCCTCTGCATTTTCAATCTCCATTGCTGCTGCATTCTCCTCTGCATTTTTTGCTGTCCATTGTTCCTCTTCTCCAAACGATGTATCCACTGGATTGGTACATTTCCTAGCAATGTGCCCTGGTTTTCCACATTTTTTGCACTTATGTTGTTTTTTAACTCGACCCTCTTCACCTGCTCTTATCCTGTTCTTCCTCGGTCTTCCTGGTGGTCTAGTCAGTACAGGAGAGTGGAGTTTGAACCCTGGATCTACTATGTTCCATTGGTCTTTTCCCAAGAGTGCAGGCACATTATCAGCATAAGCAGCCCTAAATTTGGTAACAGAGAAATAATCAGAGCAATACTGATCAATTTCACCATCTGCACCCCCGATAACAGTCATCAGATGTAGGGCATGTATGCATGGCCTCCCACAGATCTGCCATTGCCTACAACTGCATTCCCTAGTTTCTAGGTTCACTGGATACCTCCATACCCTATTTTTACTGTCAGTATATGTTACCTCAGCCTTGTATGTCGCTGATCGAATGCATTTCATCTTCAGTCCTCTTGCCTTGAGATGCAATGCCTTAATCAGTGATGGGAGCATAACATGGCCAACATATTGTGTCTCTGCTATTCTTTTCCGAAGAGCCATCTTTATCATGATCATCTGCCTCATCTTGTCAAATGCTTGCCACAACAAATAACCTTTCACTGACTTGAACTTAGCATTGAAGCATTCTGCAAGGTTATTGGTCACATAGTCTACTTTGTAGATTTCGTTGAATTTGCTTCTTGACCACACCTTTCCATGATGTGCATCCATGTACTCCTTCACCGAAGGATTGTGAGCATACAACACTCTCAAATGGTGGTCATGCTTCCTTTCGCTGCATGTGTATGATGCTGGCCATAAGTTCTCATCATAAATTTTACCTTTGAACTTCTTTTTAAAATTCTGCGCTAGGTGTCGCATACATTCCCTATGCTCCACTCTAGGGAATACAATTTCTACTGCACTCTCTAAACCCTTGCAAGCATCTGTGTGTATAGCTAAACCTAGGGGTGTGCCTATAATGTTGCGCAACTGCTGCAGAAACCAGACCCAGCTTTCTTCAGACTCTACCTCCAACACACCAAATGCAACTGGGAATAGCCAGTTGTGTCCATCAACTGCAGAAGTAGCTACTAGCTGTCCTCTCCATCTTCCAGTCAAATGGGTAGCATCTACAGCCAAATAGGGCCTGTAGCCATCAAGAAACCCTTTCCAGCAAGCCTTGAAACAAACAAAAGCCCTCCTGAAGCACTCCTTCTGAAATGACTTCCCTTTTATTTTGTATGCAACTGTATGCTTGTCAATCTCTACAACACTCCCTGGACTAGCCCTCTCCACTTCATCTTTGAATGTGTAAAGCACCTGAAAACTCTCATTCCATTGACCATTAATCCTATCAAGAGCCATTTCCCTACCTCTGAAAATCCTCATGTAAGGAATTTTAATCTTGTACTTCTCAAAAAGCTTCCCATGGAGTGTTGTTGGACCAAGTTCAGGATTTTCTCTCAGCCAATCCAATATTGCATCTGCCACCCACCTAGTTTTTGCAAGCTTGGCTTTGGACTTCCCCCCTCCCCCTCCAGGTGGACAAGTGTGCTTGTGTTGGTTTTTCTTTATCTGAAACAAAATAAAAAAGATGATGTCAATTGTAATTAAGAAACATTACACAATGATCTGCAAACAGAATGAATCAATAAACTAAAATACACAAGAGTAATACCTGAATAGATTTGCTCTTGTGCATACGGTATGCATGCAACCTCCACCTGCACCTATCATATGGGCAATAAACAGTGAACCTAGTTGGCTCACTCCTCTCAATCTTGTAGGTATTTCCTTCAGAATGCACCATGTAGTCACTGCATTACGACAGTCCACCATCGACTAGAATATGGTGCCTTCAGTAGCTGAGGATCTTCCCTGTTCCACTCAATTGTTGGCATGTCCTCACCATCATATTCATTTGAAATTAAGCTGTCCATGTTCTCCTCCTTCTCTTCATCGTCAGTGTCATCAAACCTAGCACGGCTAATGGGCTGCTCCGGATATCCATCCTCCATTGCTTGTTGACTACCTCTATCTACCAGTTCTAGGTACATCAACTCATCTTCATCATCAAGTCGAGGCACTTCCTCGTCAGGCTCTGCATCTTCTCAACAGCGACTGCAGAAGGGACAGGAGAAGCAGCAGAATCGGCAGCAGACATGTTGTGGCTTTTAGAACCACTGGCTTTACTTGGCATCGACCTACAAGGAGTGCCGGGCCGCTGACTATTAGCAGATACAGGCGATGCATGAACACTCTTCCGCTTCACCCGCGCTTTGCATGGCTGAAGCATATCGATACGAATTTTACCGAATCGGCTATCAGCATTCAACGTAAATAGCAATCTCAAATTCTCGTCGCAAGTTAGTGGGAGAAATCTTTGCTCGCTACTGTTGAAATATTGCAGTTCAACAGCATCAGCATTGCTCCAAGGATACTGAGAACGGAGAGCTTCCCGAAAAGCATTGAAACAAATGCTCGTTTCTACCACCTTTGGATAGTAAAATCCACCTAGCAGATGCGATTTTGTACCATGCAGCTCACTAGTTTCCATCCTAACAGCCAGCCGAAAAGCCAGCTCAAGATCAATCCTATCGGATTCAAATAAACGATGCAGTTAGTCCGGAAACAAATTCAGCAAAATTGGAACGATTCGAGCAAGGATTGGTCAAATACGGCCTAATTTACGAGTATGATAATCAATTCGAGGGTATACGATGCTTACCCATCTGGAATCCATGAATTATTTCCATTGGATTCGACCCAATCTTCTCCACGGTCGATGTGCCGAGTGACGTCCTCCGTCGGCATCGCTTCGTAATCCAAGATGGGGAGATGGGTTAGATGTGGAGGAGACGCGGCATCGTCGGCAAATGGAATAGGTTTAGGGGGTGGTGGGAACGATGGCGCCGGAGGCGGCACGACGGCGGCGGCGGAGGGGGAAGGGCGGCGCCTGGGTGTCTCGATTTCTTCAGGTTACAGTGAGTTTCAGGTTCAGACAAGCTGTCCGACGTGTCTCCCTTGAGGCCCCACTCGTCAGCACGCATGGTCAAAACAGGAACCAGCCCTCCACGGCCCCACTCGTCAGCGGTTAACGGTCAATGCATTGACCCGACGGCGACGAGGGAAAACATCCGCTTTGGGCATTCGTGAGAGTTTCAGCTAAGGGAATGGGGAAAAGTGAGCAAAATGTTAAAACCTGGGGAAAACTGAGTACAACTAAGGAATGGGGGGCACAGGAGTAACAAACCCTAAATATATTGCATAGCCCTTTCTGTCAGTTCGGATTTTTGTTCTACATGGCTAGTACAACAATTCTATATAATAGACTCCTAGCGACACATTCCACCGACCATGCTACGGGAGGTATGAAGAGAAACTGAGATAATAGTAAAATATGTCCTGCACACATTCCTGAAACCTACCGTGCCTACCAATGTTCGTTTGGTTGTTTCTGAGACGCAAGTGCTACCACATTGTGGTCGATCCAAAAAATGGAGTAAGGAACTTTATGCTGCGTTGCCACTTAAATAGTTGGGACCTCGAAGTCATACATTTTCAGCCATTCCCAACCCACTTAACTGGTGAAGCATTAAAGAATACTGACATGTGTATATATAAATGAAGTTTCAAGTTAGCATTGGCAAAATGGTCAGCTTAAAGTTTGTATTTTTCCTTATGTATTGTACCTTGATATGTTCGTGTCGGCTATAATGTTTCAACGGGGTTTCTTACCCCTCTTGGGTTCAACATGATGTAGGTAGTTCAACAAATATCACTTAGTTAACCTCAATATTTCAACATTTTAATGAAATATATGGTGAAGTTCTCTACTTTGAGCGCAATGAAAATAAAAATGCATGGAATTTATTCTTCAAAAAAGAAATAAGAAAATTTATGACAAGGCATGCAGGTCAAGAGTTAGTGCAAGGGTATAATAACAGAAAAGTTTTTTTTTCTGGATCTAGCTAAACCAACGATTGTTCTTCCTTTTAGAAAAGGAGGGTGATCGACCCCCTGATGCATTCAAAATGCATCCACTTTTCCAAGCACTTTGCCTCATAATTTGCTCCGGGATCCTTCCATATTTGAATAAAACTGCTGATTCTGACGCTGTTTTTAGCAAAGTCTCTCCCCTGGCTATTTTTGCAGGAAATAAAATCGGGGAAAAATACCACGTCACTTTTCATGGAAAAGAAGCATTTTGGACAAAAGATGGACACGAGGGGGTGCCGGAGGGCCAAAAGGGGTGGCCCCACGCGGCCCCTGTACCTGGCCGCGTGGCCCCCTCAAATGGGCCTCGGGCACCGTCTCGCCTCCGGTCTTCGACGTACGCCTTCATATATGAGAAAAAATGCTTGCCCTAGAAGGGGAGGAGCTTTCGCGAAACACACCGCCGCCACCACCACGTTCTTCGTTTCGGGGACAGATTGATCCAGGATTTCTCCTCCGGTGGAGGGATCCGGAGGCCGTCTTCACCGCCATCTTCACCGCCTTCATCTCCATCAACCATGAGCTCTTTCTCCATCACCATGTGTGAGTAGTTTGCTGTAGGCATGTGAGGTGGATGGGGATTGGATGAGATTGACCATGTAATGCTACCCGTTGTTCGATAATCTTAGGGTTTATCTTGAGGATGCTTTTGTATTGTGTTGGTGCACTTATGCTATGTTTAATGCTTGCTACTAGGCCCGAGTGGCATGATTTCAGTACTAAACCTATTTGCTTCATCATATAATTGAGTTTGGTATTTACCTGCAAAGTGTATCACGTGCTATTACATTGAACCTGCGAACCCTAAAAGTGACATATAGGGAAAACAAGGGGGAGATGTTCTAGTTTGAGGATCCTATGTGTTCATGGAGTGTTAATGCATTGTCCCGGTTTACACAAAAGGGTAGACCTTAATTACCTGTAGTTCCAAGTTGGCCCCGGTGAAATGGGCAGGTAGGGCAATAGATGTTGTGCAAATTCTCTTTGTTAGTACGCACAATTATTTAAGGAACACATACCTACATATATCGGAGTTAGAGAAAAGCCCCATTGCTAGCTTTACTTTATTATATGATCAATCTCATTCATGCAACGCCCCGCTGTCACCTCATGCCTACGTTTTAAATCTCTGAGTTACACTTTCACTTTTCGGTGAAAACTGGGAAATCCTTGTTACTATTGCTGTTTTATTTCTGCTCGCTTGAATCCTTTACTGCCACCACTACTACTGCTGCAAGTTATTGATATACAGGTGTGGTTGAGAGTGACGCCTCAATTGCTAAGGTCTTATTAATATTCTTGTGTTCCCATCGTGTCGAACTATAAATTTGGGGTAATACTTCCCAACGAAGACTTCAGCGATCCCCTATACTTGTGGGCATCAAGACGTTTTCTGGCGCCGTTGCCGGGGAACCTAGCTTTATTGGTAAGACAACTTGATATCATTTATTTGCTGCATTTGCTTGTTCCTAACCATGGGAAAGGAAAAGACCACTCCGAAGGAAATTAGGCCTTCAACTACTCGTGCAGGTAACAATTTGCCAAGTAGGCCAAACTTTTCACCTGATGCTGCTTCTGCTGTTGTTCCTAAGAAAAAGGGAAAAATTGTTTCTAGTTCACCATTGTCTAAAATGTCTACTAGTAATGAAAGTGATTTAACATGTGGTAGCATAGACAAAGAAGTGACACTTGAAACACCTGAATCCTGAAATATCTGAGATAACTGAAACACCTGAGAATCCTGAATCTTCTATTTATAAAAATGTGGAATCTGAGCTAGAAGATAGGGAATATTGTGATGATATGGAAACTTCTTCTGAGAAAGAGGATGCTATTATTAAGGCTTTCATGAGTCCAGATTATGATGAAATGGATAAACTTGCTAGCTATATAAATTCTCCTCTTGATGACTATTTTCCTGTTACTGATAAAATGAATGGTCCAGCTATTAAAATTAATGATAAAGACTATGAGTTTAATGTTGATCCTGAAATTATTGAAAGGGCTGAGAAGTCTAAGTTTTATGGGAGAGAGGATGAGTTTCCTTTCGATCACATTGCTGATTTGCATGAATTATCTGAGTTATTTGGGAAAGATGAAATTAACCAACGCTACTATTTCTTAAAATTGTTTCCTTTTTCTTTGGGAGGAAGTGCTAAAACTTGGTATAATTGTTTAGAACCTGGATGTATTACTAGCAAGGAAGAATGTTTGCGGATGTTCTTTAATAAGTACTTCCCTGCTAATAATATTCATGCTCTAACCCTTGAGATTAGTAATTTTTCACAGAAAGAGAAGGAGGATTTACCCCAAGCTTGGGGGAGGTATGATAAGTTGGTTAGGAAATGTCCTGCCCATGGCTTCAAAGATAATGAAATACTTGATATATTTTACAATGGACTAACTGAAAAACACCAGAGGCTATCTTGATAGTATTGCAGGTAATGTTTTCAGGGAAAGGACCGTTGATGAAGCAATTGAGTTATTGCAAACTATCTCAAAGAATTATGATGATTGGAATACTGATGAGATATTTCCGGAGAAGAAAGGAGGTATACTCAAACTGGACAAAGAGGCAATGAAAGAAGCCTCAAAGGACATTAAAGAGAAGGGAATTAAAACCTCTCATCTCAAGGAATTATCTGAAATGGGTGTCAAACTTCCTAATGATCAACCATGTTTCCCTATCCCAGTCAATGTTATTAGCACCACAAAAGGTAATGAAAAGGTAACATCTTTTACTGAAGTATCATATGAGAATGATTTTGCTTATCGTCATGATCCTGAAGAGCATAATATTAGAATGATGATCATGGAAAACTCTCACAAAATTAAATTTCTTCATGAAAGTTTGCATGCTAATGTGGGAGAGGTAAAAAGAATTGTTAAACATTGTGAGATGATGAATAATCAAGTAGAACAAATGATTTCTCTTCAAAATCAATTGTATGAAAAGCTTAATGTGAAGAAACAGGTTTGTGGAGTTAATACTAGGGGAGGTGCAAGTACTCAGGACCCTGACTATCCTGAAGACCATCCCAAGAGGAAAGAGCAAGAAGCTCGAAAGAAAAAACTTTCTGCAGACAAATCTCCCAATGAAAACCAAGATAAAGATGATTCTGAAGAACAAGATAATGATATCTCTATTTCTGATGCTGAGACTGAAGATAACAATAATGAAGAGGAGGAATCATCCTCACCTGAAGAAGAACCACAAAGAGATGAAAATGTTGAAGAACCTGAAGCAGCTGAGAAGGAAGACCCTCAACCATCTACTGAGAAGAATAAGAAGAAAAACCATCCAAATCCACAAAAAGGTAAAGAAAGGGATCCATGGGTACAAAGACCCATACCATATCCTCAAGAGGTAATGAAAACTTTGGATGACACTAGATTTGAGAAGCTCTTTGAGTTGATTAAATCTTTATATTTGCAAATTCCTCTTGTTGATGCTATTAAAATTCCTCCATATTCAAAATACATGAATGATATTGTCACTAATAAAAGAAAGATTTCTACTGATGCTATTTCTGCCATGCTTGCTGATTACTCCTTCAAAGGGAAAGTGCTGAAAAACGTGGAGATCCCGGTATTCCAACTATTCCTTGTCAAATTAAAGAAACCTATGTGAGATATGCACTGTGTGATTTGGGGGCTGGTGTTAGTGTCATGCCTTTCTCTTTGTATAAGAAACTTGATTTAAACAAATTGGTTCCAACTGAAGTTTCATTACAAATGGCTTATAAATCAACTGCTATACCTATTGGAATATGTGAGGATGTACCTATTTCTGTTGCTAATGTGTTAATCCCTACAGACTTTGTTGTATTGGACATGCCTGAGGATGATAACTTGTCTATTATCCTTGGTAGACCTTTCTTAAACACTGCAAGGGCTGTGATAGATTGCACTGAAAGCAAAGTGACATTCAACGTTAAAGGAAAGGAGCACACTATCTATTTCCCCAAGAAGAAAGATGTTACAATGGTAAATCAAATGGTGAATTGCATTAAAAGAAATACTCTTATAGTTGGGAGCTTTGAAATTCCCTTACCACCTCCTGAACCAAAATATGCTACCATAATGATTGGAACTATTCCAATCAAATATGAGGTAACTTGAATCTCTTTTTTACATATAAAAATAAAGATCATGTGTTATATCCTTTACATATTATTAATGAGACCTGATCAACCTCATTATTAATGTGGAAATGATGCAAACTTGATCCCTATAAAGATTGCTTGCATTTTTTATTTTATATACTCAAGAATTCTTAGAATATTTGCTTGGGCATATTTATTTCAAAGTGCAGAAATTTCAGAAATCTAGTTTTGAAAAGTCTCTGTAGAAAATTTTCTCGAAAAATTCCAGAAAAATTCAGAGGTAAGTTATTTTCACGGGAGAGCTCACAGCCAAAAGAGGGACACCAGAGGGCCACCAGGGGCCAAAAGAAGGTGCCCCACGCGGCCACTGTACCTGGCCGCGTGGGACCCCCCACTTTGGTCCACAGGTGGAGTTAGGTGTGGAGTCGGGGCTCATCTCCTTCCTCTCGACAGAAAACCAGCTCCAGGTATTTTCTCCAATTTTTTTCGTGCTCTCTTGCTGCTCTCCTTAGATCTCCAAGTTTAGAGCAGCTTTCTCGAATCTGTTTGGTGGGATTACTCCTTGGTATGTGACTTCTCCACTCATCCAATTAGTTTTTGTTCTTGTGCTTTGTATATGAAGTATTTTGCTGCACAAGGTGTCACTAAATATGTTTGAGAAATCCATGGATTTAAGTTTTCTAGTTGATATTGATGCATGATATTGATGTGGAGACTAGATGTGGATGGCTTAATGTTGTATTATAGTTTCACATCTTGATTTTTGTTGAAATTTATTATGGGCAGCAAGGTACCATGTTTAGCAAGGGCAAAGGATTGCTTGGGATGAGCTCAAGACCCAAGAGAAGAGCATGCAGAGTCTCCCTCAACTACGATGACAATCACCTTTGGGAGGACTCCGCATCATTTGTGGGGGAGAAGTTGAGGATTCACACGACGAGATGGCAAGACCCCCGTGTTCTTCAACAATGGGAATGGAAGAGGATTTCAACTCCTTCGCCACAGCGACCGGGTTGTTGACATTTGCTCAAAACCCACAGGACACGTATGAGGAGCTCTCACGAGAGTTCCTCTCTACCTTCAGATTCGAAGGGCCCGAGACTCACAAGCACAAGAATAAAAGTAAGGCACATTCTCCCACTTTTGTTTGCAAGTTTAGTATGAAGGGAGAGCGTCTTGTTATGTCTCTAGATGAGTTTTGCAATGCTATAGGTGTAGCAAACACGAGGAGTTGGGAAGAAACCGGTGCTGATTCAAATCCTGAACTTGTTAATTTCTGGCACTCTGTTTCTGTTAATTCCCTTGATAGACTAAATAGGGGCAAATTTACTCACATACAACACCCTGGCTTGAGGTACTTTGCGTTGTTCCTTGCAAGAGGCTTTCTTGCAAGAGACAACACTTCTGCCTGCACTGGACCTATTATTTATTTGCTTAAATGTGCAAAAGAGAACAAGTCATGTGAGTATAACTTGGGGGTAATTCTTGCTAGATCATTGCATAATGTTGTAAGTATAAATTCCACTGATGGAACCCCTATTTACGCTGGTGGCTATTGCTACTTTGGTCCTATAAATACATTAAAGATGAAAGAGGATATACCCAATAGAACCATCCCTAGCCGCTGCCCACATCCGACCGCCACACCTTGATCTCTAGCCACCGACGACCTCCACTTCCTCTGGCCGGTGGAACGGGACCGCGGAGGCCGCAAACCTTCCCGCCTCCGAGCTCCAGGTCCTCCAGCAGCCCATCCCTGTTTCCAATCGGTGCTTGGATCTGCGCTGCCAATCTGGGCACCATGGATCTCTGAGGAGCTCCAATTGATCTACGGCGAGCGATGTTGCCTACCTCATCCGGCAGCAGGAACGGAACCGCCTGCCGTGCTGGCGCCACTCTCCCTCGCCGGACCGGCCTATGCAGTGTCCGCGTGCGGGGAGCCCCTGCTCCGTAGTTACCCCCTGCTCCTCTCCAACAGCCTGCTCGCGGGCCGCGGCCGCCACCGAGTCCAACCCCACCGGCAGGAGCGCCTTCGCCCTCGACTCCCCACCGCTCCGGTGCCTGGAGTCCGTCCGCAACCCCTGTCATCGTGTGTTGTCCGGTGCTCAACCACATCCCGCTCTAGATGTTCGATAGCATGTTGCGCACAGATGTAGAGCCGAATGAGGCAATCGTACATCATTTCTTTCAGCTAATCAGCTTGTGCAGATCTGGGGTCTGCTAATCAGGCGAAAAAGGTTGAGGATCATGTGGTAGCAATCACACAACATTCAGATCTGCGAGCTGCTACCTGTCTGATAGACACATACTACAAGTAGGGGAGTATTGACCTGGCTAGGAAAATAATTGATCAAATTACCATTACCGCTATCTAGAGTGCAATGATTAATGGATATGTATGAAACAGAGAAGGCAGTGAAGCTCTCGTCCTTTTCAACGAGATGCAAAAGGAAGGTGTTCAACCAGATGCCATTGTCTTTACTCATCTATTGACAGCATGCAATTATTCTGGCTTAATAGATGAATGTCTTTGGTGCTTTCACAGTTTGTCGGAGGAATATGGTATTGAACCATATGTTCTGAAACCAGAGTCAAGCATCGTGCGTCCTAGAGCAAAAAATCATCTTCCATCCACAAATTTTGTTTCTGGTTGCTCCTCTGATTTTTCCATTTCGTTTTTAAAACCTTTTTAGATCGGTTCCATTCGTCACATGTCAGTGCATGTTAGTCTAGGTTCATGTGTTGTCCCGGTGGTGTAGAGCAGCGGTGAACGTTATGATAGTGGGGATGGCCGCGCGGAAGGCTCATGCCGGTGTCGATGGCTTGAGCCGAGGGGGTTTGTTGAATAGCTCGGAGTGATTGTCTTTCAGCTAAACTATCGGCTTCAGAGTTTTCACGTCAAGGGGGTCATATTATGTTGATGGAGCGTGTGGTGAGGAGAGATCAGTTGCTATCAGTTGGTATTTTTGCTAGAGAATAGTTCGTTGTACCGAAAATTGTACTTGCATCTTTTCTTGATAGAGTGACACTCATTTGTTATAGCAAGAAGCGGCGGTGAGTTGATTGGATTGGCTTAAGGTTAGAGATGGTTTCTACGGGACTTCCTTTCTGCTTTCTCTCATCTTTTCATTTTTCGATTTATTGATGAACGATCACTTCCATCAAAGAGGAAATATACTACTATATTGATATGACAATCTTCCAAATCTGCACACAGCTGGTGCTTTCTCCATCAAAGAGAATTTGTTGAAGTGTGGGATTAGTGAGCTTTTTGACTACTTGAATTTTCTTTGTGCAACTTTAGATAAATTTAATATCCGCATATCGACCTCTAAATTAGTTTGATCGTAGTTTGACCGTAGCAACGCACGGGCATTTTTGCTAGTAATGATAATATGGAACCCTTGTAGAGAAGTCCACATTACTTGATTTTGCTTTGATTTCCAACATGGGAATGAGTGTTCCGTATGGGGAGATTCATCTCTACACATATTTGAGTACTAATGGACAGAAAGTGTCCATTAGGCTCCCCTGTACTGACCTCTTTGACAGGAGCACTGGAAAGTGGATCGTGAGGGAAGAGCCAATGCAGGAGGAGGCACAAGCTCCAACAATGCAGGGGTATCAACCTCAAGAGATGCCACAATACCCAAGCATGGGAGGCTACACATATGGTTACTACCCTGGAGGTGGAAGTGGTGGATATGGCTACCACCCAGGATATTAACTTGACTGCAAGCTTGGGGGAGTACTTCTCTTCCTCTCATTTCGTTGTTTTATATCACTCTTATTTTGTTTCGGTTTCTTTCTTTGAAATTGCAAAAACACAAAAAGATTCTATTTGTTCTTCTTGCTTATTTACTTCTGGTCATTTACTTTATGCTTCTTAAAACCAAAAAGAACAAAAAGATTTTCGTTTTCTTGAATCCGATGCAAAAATGGAGGTGCAGGAATTTCCGAAATCTGCTCACTGTTTTATTTTTCATCTTTTTTATGCAAATCCAATTGAGCTGAAATTTTAACCACAGCTTCAACTTTTCACTACCTACACACCTGTAAAATATGAGATTTTTATGAGGTGTTTAGGTAGGGTAGAAATAGTACTGTATGCAGTGACATTTTCTGGCAGATTTGAGTTTTTATTGTGCAGTTCGAGTTGGGAGAGGAGAACAACAATGATGAGCTGATGTGCATGAAGTAGATGAAAGGTATGACACCTTTGCCGTGCTTATGAAGACTTTTTAATAACAGCAAGTGTGCACATCATAGTTTCTTTAACATCTAGGGAACTGGTAGCAAATGTCTATCTTCTCCATGTTTTAGTGTGTATGATGATGCAAGTGAGATATTATTTAGGGATAATACTTGGCTATGGTTTGAACAACTGTAGTTCTAAACAAAGGTCTATGCATCCCATTGTGCTTACTAAACTTTCCAACCACGGAGAAAGTGAAAGAATTTTTCAAATGTTAAAAATGAAGTCATATGCTTGACAAGCTCAGTGGTTAGGAGCTAGCTTAAATGTGCTGACACATGGAAAGCTTTTAACATTGCACTTAAATTGAAAATTAGTTGATATCATGTACTTTTGTCTATGGATGCCTATCATGTTGAAATAAATGTGGAAACTTAGCAAGTTTGAGGAGTGGTAATAATTGGCTAGAGAGACGCCCGGGCCGCCAATTTAAGCCATGCATCATTCATGGTGGAAATTTACGGCATATCATAGTGAACATTCAGTGATGCACTTTATAATAAAAAGCTAAACCATTAGTAAATAAAAGAAGTGCTGAGATTGTTCATTGTCCGTTTGTCTTGTTGTTTGGACATGGGCTTGTCCATGTCCTGGGACAAGAGGTACCCCGGTTGACGCTCTTAATGATGCTTTTATTCTCACAATGACTGAAAAACTCGAGCTTGCCTAGCTACACGAGTTGAGTAACACATGGTGTAGGTACTCGTATTCACGGGGCATGAGGCTTTTAACTACAAGTTTGTCAAGCATGTGAGTCATAATAGGGAACATCAAATGTTTTGATAAATTTAAGAGCAAGGTTGTAAGCACAATGAGTTCACTAGTCAATACATGATTCAATCAAAAGCGATGCAAGAACCTTTGTTTATCTCTACAGTTAGGCAAACTCATCCAAGTATTAACACTATGTGTTATTTCTCTTGCAACATATATAGATGCTTTAACATTGATGAGATATACCTTTGCTAGCATTTTGTTAGTTGTTGTAGGAATTATGTGTTGAATACTTGTTGCTATTAAACAGTGTTACATATGCAATGCAAAGTTCTTGTCAAAGTCTTTTTATCGCTTCTGCACTATGTTTGAGTTGTTTGAGGACAAACAACGAGCTAAGCTTGGGGGAGCTGATGCATTCAAAATGCATCCACTTTTCCAAGCACTTTGCCTCATAATTTGCTCCGGGATCCTTCCATATTTGAATAAAACTGCTGATTCTGACGCTGTTTTTAGCAAAGTCTCTCCCCTGGCTATTTTTGCAGGAAATAAAATCGGGGAAAAATACCACGTCACTTTTCATGGAAAAGAAGCATTTTGGACAAAAGATGGACACGAGGGGGTGCCGGAGGGCCAAAAGGGGTGGCCCCACGCGGCCCCTGTACCTGGCCGCGTGGCCCCCCCAAATGGGCCTCGGGCACCGTCTCGCCTCCGGTCTTCGACGTACGCCTTCATATATGAGAAAAAACGCTTGCCCTAGAAGGGGAGGAGCTTTCGCAAAACACACCGCCGCCACCACCACGTTCTTCGTTTCGGGGACAGATTGAT
Organism: Puccinellia tenuiflora; assembly: GCA_012064385.1. Classification (NCBI taxonomy): domain Eukaryota; kingdom Viridiplantae; phylum Streptophyta; class Magnoliopsida; order Poales; family Poaceae; genus Puccinellia; species Puccinellia tenuiflora. The sequence continues at coordinate 2,230,098 of QRDG01000096.1, forward strand.
CCAGGATTTCTCCTCCGGTGGAGGGATCCGGAGGCCGTCTTCACCGCCATCTTCACCGCCTTCATCTCCATCAACCATGAGCTCTTTCTCCATCACCATGTGTGAGTAGTTTGCTGTAGGCATGTGAGGTGGATGGGGATTGGATGAGATTGACCATGTAATGCTACCCGTTGTTCGATAATCTTAGGGTTTATCTTGAGGATGCTTTTGTATTGTGTTGGTGCACTTATGCTATGTTTAATGCTTGCTACTAGGGCCCGAGTGGCATGATTTCAGTACTGAACTTATTTGCTTCATCATATAACTGAGTTTGGTATTTACCTGCAAAGTGTATCACCTGCGAACCCTAAAAGTGACATATAGGGAAAACAAGGGGGAGATGTTCTAGTTTGAGGATCCTATGTGTTCATGGAGTGTTAATGCATTGTCCCGGTTTACACGAAAGGGTAGACCTTAATTACCTGTAGTTCCAAGTTGGCCCCGGTGAAATGGGCAGGTAGGGCAATAGATGTTGTGCAAATTCTCTTTGTTAGTACGCACAATTATTTAAGGAACACATACCTACATATATCGGAGTTAGAGAAAAGCCCCATTGCTAGCTTTACTTTATTATATGATCAATCTCATTCATGCAACGCCCCGCTGTCACCTCATGCCTACGTTTTAAATCTCTGAGTTACACTTTCACTTTTCCGGTGAAAACTGGGAAATCCTTGTTACTATTGCTGTTTTATTTCTGCTCGCTTGAATCCTTTACTGCCACCACTACTACTGCTGCAAGTTATTGATATACAGGTGTGGTTGAGAGTGACGCTCAATTGCTAAGGTCTTATTAATATTCTTGTGTTCCCATCGTGTCGAACTATAAATTTGGGGTAATACTTCCCAACAAAGACTTCAGCGGTCCCCTATACTTGTGGGCATCACCCCCCACCTATGCTATCAAATTGATGCGCTTTCAGATATTTTCACTGTTTAATCTAGCATAGTGTTGTTTAATATTCATGTGATACATAATAAACTTGTCCCAACAAGGTAGCCGAGTCCCTCTCACCGTTAGAAGGACGATGTTGCAAAAGGCATCCAGGGAACAAGATCACACCTTTCAGAACCATGGACAAAACATATATCCTCACTCAGGTAGACTTTAAAACTAACCCAAAGTCCATCATCGCGTATTAATAGGTCCAAGATATACCATTTCTACTAACCATGTTGTGGTCGGCCATTATGGCTTGACAATGCCTGTACACCATTCTTTAGCCAAATTGCAAGGAACCGCTTAATTAGGGTGTTAACGCGACATCATATATTCTCTAGTTTTTTCACATTCGTCATGCAAGTTAAATTATACAACTTTTGATGGGGGTATTCTTCGCTAAATTATCTAATCATATGTGTAATTAGTGGCATAGCGTAAATCTGACCATCATCTTAATCAATTTCTTAATTCCATATTTTTCGTGGTACCCATCTCCACCTTAGTTGTGTTCGTATATGCAATCAAGTTTATAGCATCAACTATCCCGGCGACAATGCGTCGGGGTGTCATCTATTTTGATATACCAAGCTAATTCTAGTAACCTGGAAGAACAAAGAGGAGCAAATTAAAGGAGAAAGCTTGATATGTATCTATACTTGTGAAGATGGAGTGGTACATAGAAGAGATCATTATTTTGCATAACTGAAGATGTGGTATAATTAAGGCAAAAAAACACTAAATTAGATGGCCGGTCAATGTAGTACTCTTTACCCATCGGTGTTTTACATTTTCAATAGTAAGTGTTGAACATATGAGCAATTTAGCAAATGGTTTAATCCACGAAAAAGGAAAACAGTTCATGACTGGAACAACAAGTATTAAACTAAACATGTGATGTAGTAATGCTGTAGAAAACAGATCCAATCTACAGCATGCGGTAGAAGCAGAAACGGTAGCAAGATATGGAATAGAGAAGATCGTATCACATACATCGCAGCGGGAGCGAACCGCTGCCGTCCCCGGTATGTAGCGCCCCGACCCCGGAATTATAAAGAGATGTTATGTAACCCACAGACTATGCTACACAATCGAAGGTTACTGGGGTTACCACTCCCAGGCCAAAACCTTTGGCAGGCGTGCTCGGAATGGATCATCGGCAACGCAACACCTCGATCATGCCATAAACACTGCCATAGCTATCAATGCATAATAGAGAGATCAAGACTACAGAACAACTGGCACATCATAGTCTCTACGACACAAAGAGATCATATATCAACTCATATAGCAGGAAAGATAGCAAAAGTACACAACGGAGGTCACGGACCCATCATTACAATATGCGGAAGCGAATTAGTTGTCTAGTACAACCATATTCAAAATATGGCCTAAGAGGCATACAGATAAACAAATCCCAGCCAGCTTGTTCCACGTCGTCCCAAGCTGCCACCTAGGAACCCTAGACTATTCGTCGATGTCAACATAGAACCCACCTTCCTGCTCGATAGCGTCCTCCTCTGTAACAAATAATATTTAACAAAGAGAGACTGAGTACGACGTACTCGCAAGTTTAGTAGGACGATATAGGCCCAATGATTACCAGGCTCTAAAGCTGTATAGTAGTTGTTTTGCATAAAGCTAGTTTTCGTTTATACGGATATAAATGACTCATGGCATCGACTACTCATAAGTTTTTTCATAAAGGGATGAGATAGTAAACTTTTATCTTTGGTTCACGTTGAACCCATAGTAGACATTTCCCACCACTTGTCTCCACCAAGGCACCCCCTCGAATCACCCTCGAGAAAATGAACCTTTTTCACACGTTGCCAAGTTGCAACCTCTAGTTGCCAAATTTTAATTAAGTTCATGTTTTCTATGATCTTATCGTCCGTTCCCAAGTCGTCTATAACCGTGGACATGGCTTTTCGAAAAGATTTAAACCCTGCAGGGGTGTACTAATTTACCCATTGGTACCGTCCGGCTCACCTGATTAGCTCTCTTCTGGGGAAAACTGGCAAGTTGGGTGCGGTTAAACCTTTACCTCGTGTGAGACTATCCAAGGATCATCTGTGGCGACAGGACAAGTTTATCCAGCCTATTTCAGCCCCTGCCCCCATCGCCACATCCTAAACACCACCACACCCTCTCGTGCCATCCTCACCGCAACGCTACCAATGGAAAGCGCAAACTTGAGGAGCCTTGGATACACCCGCACAAGTTATTCAGTTAGTAAGAGTCCATACTCCCACCAATGAAGCACGCTCGTCTTGGTTCAAGAGGTAAATAACTCGCACCTAGGCGGCAAAAATGAGGCAAAACACCAAAACCCTGATGGCAACTCATCCAAGCCTTTTAAGCATTTTAATTAAGTACCACAAGTATCCACCATGTCCGAACATTCCATCAACTTCACAATTATGGAAATAATGACCGGACGACTAAGCATTCGACTAAGCATGGCTAAGCATATATATAACAGTTATATCTTTAACTCAGGCCATCAGATCAAACCTATGTTTCATAAGAGGGGAAATATGTATTGGCTTGGGGAACACGCATTTCATAGGATACTCTAACATTGACCAAAAGTTAACATTGGAACCGAATGCAATATTATGGTGGATAAAATATTTGTATAAAACAATAGGATGATATATGCCAAGAAGGTTAGGTTATCTCTTGCCTTGCTGATAGTGCTGGTCGCGCGGATCATCGAGGTATTGTGGTGGAACCTCGACTCCTGAATCTACCGGAACACAAACAATGACAAGAGAACAAATAAATAACATGAATACAAAAAGGTGCAATGCACACTCATGATGATATGTCAAGTTTATGCACTGATATCATCATTAAATTTAGCTAACAATTTTAAATGGAGCGCCAAAATAATTGGTGCAATTATTTGGAAACGAACCACATGTTTAATTTAATGTCCACATTGCTTATTAGATATTACAGTACTAAAATGTGGCTTAAATATGCATGAGGGTTATACTACTGGATAGATATTAATTCACTGAACATTTTGGTATATTAAACACAATTTTCTGAGCAAATATGAATATTCTGTGAATTTTGCAAGTTGCATTTTAAATCTGCCCATTTTACTAAAATTTTATAAACAGCAAGAAAACATTATTTATACAACTCTCTAAATGAAATAACTTGTAGTTCATTGTTTACTGAACATTTTGATAGCTCATTCATAATTTTTGGACAAGTATTCTTCAAGTTATGAATTTCTCCAAATTGTATTATAATCTGCCATTTTAGTATTTATTAATTAAAGGCAATTTAATAATTTTAGTTGATCATGGCAGGGGTACTAACAGGTAGATATTCTTTTTCTAGCATTTTGACATATTGTTTGCATTTTTCTGAATTGTGGTTCAAAAGTTATTAAATTTGAAAGTTTGAAACCATTTCTGCCATTTTATTTGTTTTCAGAAAAATCTAACCTAAACGTTTTTCACCTAGGCCCAAGCTAGTCACAGAGGCCGACGGGTGGGTCCCGGGCTTACGAGCTCACGAAGCCACTCTGCTTCAACAATGGCTGTGTCTAGTGTTGTGAGTTCTGCTTCCATAGTTGACCTGGCTAAAATGGCCTGCTTGTAAGACTTTCAGGAAACAACGCCACCACCAAGTGTAAAAACATAACCACTGGTGGCCTTAATCTCATCAGCATCAGATATCCAATTTGAATCACTATAACTTTCCAGTACCCTTGGATAACTGGAATAGTGAATTCCATAGCTTGCAGTGTCCTTTTAAATAGCGCATAACCCTCTTAAGACATGTGAATTTTATACATGGTGCAATCATTTCACATGGAGAGAATCGGAGAGAGAGGTGTTACTAACAGCTACAAATTAAAAAAAAACTGTCAAATATCTCAGTGGAAGTATTTAACTCATCTTTGGAGTAGTGAAATTGTCTAAAAATCATAATACACCTTATATTTTGGAATTTTTCTCAAAAAACTATACGCCTTACATCAAGGAACGGAGGGAGTATTAGATTGACTATAAATTACATGACACTACTTTGTAACCAACAGTCGACTCAACAGTCGACTAACACTATTAACCATGCTTTCTAATTAATCTATCTGGAAGCGGCCCGATGCGCGCTAGCGCGCCGACCAAAGAAATTCCGCCCCAGCTGACCGAGGCATCGCCGAAGCAGGTCACATCTGACTACTATCAAATTACCGATTAATCGGTGAGTCTGCTAGCTGTACTGAGCCATATTGCCGTGGAACAGCAGAAACATCAACATCGTTTTGCCCGGTGATGATGACATCGTCCACGGCCGGTGCCAAACTCGAGCCGTGAGGGTGAAGATTAAAGTTAGCCGTCTACCGTGTGTGTGCCTCGGAAGCAGCAGACTTTTGACCTCACCATCAACAATTTGGTTACGGATGTGATGTGATCAACCGAGTGATGCGCTACTCCCTTCAAGATCTATGTACGTTATCTATCCACTTCAAATTATTCCCCAACAAATATCTCCACCTAATTTCTTGGGCTCAGGCAGTGCACTCTAGGTGTTTGCCGAAATGTTAACTTGCTAAATTTTCAACTGTAGTAGAAGGGTGGATTGAGTGTAATCGGAATAATTCTCCAGTTTATTGTTCCATCAACTTGCAAGATAATCATGCTATGCAGAGGAGATACACGCATCAATCTTGATGTACTTCATGTGTGCCGCTTCAGTATTGAATTTACTTCTCATACCCCACCAAATGTTTCCTAATTAATGCATGTAAAATATTATTTCTAATTAATGAAATATAGATGTTTTTTTTTTACAATTTTGTAATGAATTATTTCTCCCTTTTACCAAACTTATTTACTTTTCAGCTAGTTGGTGTTTATTTGATTTGTGAAGTTTGGAAACATGCCGTGTCTAGCCTTTTCTCCATACTAGTAGCCTTGCACGTGCTCGCACGTTGCTTTACAAGACACATCTTATGTTTCGGTTGAATGGCACTTTTTAGTTTTTGTATACACAATAGAGAATATATGTGGTGTAGACGTATAGTGTATCACTTATTCTTAGTTCGGTTAATCTGCGACCACGGGCATCCCTAGCATGAACAGAAAGTGAAACGTCGCAGTGCAGCCACGAACTCATGTCTTATGTGTTATCATGTACAAAAAAGTACACAATAATATCACAAACAAATTAATCATGTCTCATGTCGAAAAAGAAAACAAATTTATCTTGTCTCAGTTTACTTGCTGTACATGGGAGTAATCCGAATAACACGATAACCTCTATAACTCATGCAACACCACACATTCAGGAACTAACAACCGAGCAATGAAAATTGCATTAATAATTCAGAACAATATATAATAATAATAATGAAATCAAACTGAATAAATATTTGGTAATGTGGTTGTTCTAATTGTTAGGAGAGAATGTCATGTACTTTTATCTTCAAAATTATCATTTTCATCATCTAGCATCTTAACCTTGTAGATCAAGCACCCTTATTAGCTCATCTCGCATCAAATGGAGTAAACCATTATCATCGTCTAGCATCATATATGGTACTTGCAATATATATTTTTCCAATGAACTCTAGCCTGGAAGCGACCAACATCATAATATCCTACTCTAACTAATTAACAAGCACCAGAATATCGTCCTAACCAACATCTTAACTTCACATCTATACTACTATTAAACAAGCAAAAGATGGACAAATGCAAGCATGAAGAAACTGTACTACATAATAAAGACCTCCAAGTCAGTAGATTTATTGTCTTACTCCAAATTAGCAGAAGTGTATGAGTAGGAAAATAAAAGGGACAACACCAATAACTGAAAATTTAGTCCCTATAGTACCTATTAAGAGATGGCTGAAAATCCTGGAGGTTGTCACAATGAAAGATATTAAATAAAAAATAAAGCTTGCAGTATCAAAATTAGTATATAATTACAGTACCGATGGGGAGTAATCCCCCGTCCTCCTTGAAAATAAAAGTATGTAATTACAGTGGTCAATTTTTTATGAGTAGATATGTGGAAACCATATATATATATACCTCAAGTTTATTACTCTCCATCTCAGCCTGTTCTCATCTCATGGTTCCTTCACGCCGGTATCTTTACCTCATCACGCTTGTTTGAATTCAGTATAGATGCACGCGCAACGCACAATTCCTAATATTGATCAACAACCACTGAAATTTGGCATCACAAACCATAGCTGAGCTATGTGGCTATGAAAACAATTGCAAAAGTAAAATAAATAAAATCTCTTCAAAGTCAAAATTAAATTTAGCAAACGGGCCTGCCTGTTAGATCAAAAGCTATCTCTTATTTTTTCTACGACTCTCCTCATTTTTTTTTGTTGATGGATCAAAAGCTAACCATTTCCAACGTAACTGCATGAATTCAGTAACAATCAAGCCAATAATTCAGAGGATTATCGTCAGCATCATGAGTACAAAATTAGACCCTCGACGTGCTTACAACTCTGCGCCAGGAATAATTCAAGCTTTTGATCTAACAGGCTAGCCCGTTTTTTCTCTGGAATGTACAGATTTCTCTGGAATAATTACCGAGTATTCGGATTGTCCTGGAATGTAAACAAAATAGTGCTCAAAGTCTTTTTTGGGGGAAAAGATGGTACAAACAATATCCGATGTTGATGATTATTAAACTAATCAGAAATATATGTATACTCTTTTCACATCAATCCATGCACTACATGAACTTGTTTGGTGAGTTATGAATTATCACAAAAGGTTGTTCTTTCATGTTTATCTAAACATTAAATTGGACAGCAATTCAAAAATAAACAATGCATATTCAGGAAAGCCAAATCAAATGGTAAAGACAACAATAAAAATTTATATGAATTCATCATTTGGAATCTCATTCCCATTGTTATTGGGAAAAAAAGTAACATTCTAAGGCAAAGAGGAAATAATAAAGATGGTAAAGAACAACAGGAGGGACCGATTATAGGTTTACTTAGTTTAACGAGGAAAATCATGTATCATATGAATTCTCTATCACTGTATAGTACAACAGTTTTTGGCACAATGTGAATTGATGCTGCATTTAATGAAAGCAAAGAGAAGGGAAACATCCCCTCGATAAACATTACATTGGCATTAGGAAAAGAAGGACAATATGGTATATGAAAATAAACTTCTAAGGCAAATTGTTTCATAGTTACTATGAGCAATTGTACTGATTAAGATAATGACTTCAAATAATATAAAGATTACAACATCTTGGTATGATCAACTCTTCAAGACTCGAACCAGACAGCCTAAATAATTTAAGAACTGATTGTAAGTTGTTAGAACATGCCTAGTAGTGATCGTAAATCATGAAACCGAAAACGCAGTTTACGGTTCGTGTTTTGGGTAGTTTACGGACTTAAAAGTCGCCGCGCAGAACAGAAACACAAAACAAAACTGTAATACTGAATATTCCCATAAAATATTCCTTCGTCTTCCTCCTTCATCTTTTCCGCATCTTTTACCCTCAGATCCGGTCCGTCGCATTGGCTAAAGAAACTAAACTCTCCGTCGTCTCCGATTAATAAAATAAGCAGCGGGGTAGCTGGCATGTAGAATTGTCCGCGGAGGCGCTAGCTCGCTCGCTCAGCATCAGCTTGCAGATCGATCGATCGATCAGCTAGCTAGCTATCCAACGCGGGCTGCTGCATCGCTCGCATTCCGATCGTTCAGCGCGCCGCTGCCTGGCACCGCGTTGACTGTGGAGGCCTTCCGTGCAGGGCAGGAACCCAATCCGGCGTTGATTTGGCGGCTCCCAGCGGCGGCGGCCGGCGTACGGAGCCCCCACGGGGCTGGCGACCAGCTCTTAAATTTCCGGCGATTGCCAGCGATGTTGCGGCCCGCTGCGTCGCGAGGTGGCTGGGTCCGGGGAGACGGCGGTGCGGGGCAGGGCGCGAGGTAGCAGAGGCAGGGGGTAGGAAGGGGAGATTGATGACGGTGATTGCGATAAAGATGGAAGGGCGGAACGTTGGCAGAGTTTTCGTCTGCGTGTGGATTGCTACGCGTACGCTTTGGTGGGATTTATTTTGATGTTGACGGCTAGATCTAATTAAGTGGGCCAGATCGTGGGGTGAAAAATAGTCTCATTGTTCTGTGTACGTGTATCGGGTGCACTTAGCAAAGAATATGTTTGCTCTTTTATTAGTAATAGTAGAGACTAAAGATCTAATAATCGAGGGATCTTATTTGCGGTGCATATTAACTTCCGATGTTAGTTCTGAATAGAACTCGTTCGCAGAGCTTAGAGGCGTGTAGATCTGTTGGTTCCCCTTCTTTCTCCGTGAGGTCGTGGTAATAGACGGGAGATAGAAGGGGGGCTACCGCTCTTCTCGCCTTGAATCTTGGCATCGGGTTCGTGCGTTTGTTCTGACGTGCATGACGAAGGTTGCAACACTTGGAGGAGTTCCTCAATGCTGGGTTTTCCAAGGCTACCGGAGCAACTCCTCGCCGGGAAGCGGTTGTTCTTCAAGGCCTCTCTTCCTCCTTCGGAGGATCTCCCCTGACCTCGGTGCGGGACTCAACATCGGGGCAACCCCAAGTGGCATGTTCCCCAGCGACGGCGCGAGTGCTCGAACCTGGAGGTCTCCAAGATGCAGCGGTGGCGCGGACCAGGGACGCGATAATTTTTTCTTTTTCATGGTTTAGAGTCCGATTTGTAAAATTTGAGACCCTTGTTGCAAATTTCCATGTTTGTATAGGGGCCTTTTTGTAAAACTTGTACCTGTTGCTTGGTCAATATAGCTACCAGGCCCTTCAGGGCCAATCCCGTTCAATTTTTTTTTGGTAAAAGTGTTTAAAAAGATATTTTTAGTAGTGACAAAACCAAATTACAATCGTGTTCTTTTTAGCAACCAAATTTTTTAGCATCAAACTATTTGTTCTCTATTTAAATTTACTAAGAACAACTACTCCCTCCTTCTCAGTTTATAGGGGCAGCGTGTGTCCCTAGATTGTCAATTTGATCAACTAAATATGATTTTCATAACATAAAAATTACACCATTAGAAAATATAACATCTAAAGTTTCGAATGGTATAATTTTTATAAATATTTAACTCATATTAGGTTGGTCAAATTAACGATCTAGGGACTCGCGCTGCCCCTATAAACTGAGACGGAGGGAGTATACTACTAGACTTGCACCAAATGAAGTAGTCCGCTTTGACCCTGGTATATTCTTTTCCTATTTGTAAATTGACCCCCTTTAATTTTAAGACATGTGTTGCACGTACATCTTTACTATTAAGGTTGGATAGGTGTCTGCCTATGTCACACATCACAAAAAATACAAACAATATACCATCACGCCTTCTATCCAACCAACATGCACACCCTCTAACAAAAAAAATTCTCGCAAATAAAGCCTAGCGCACACAATTATCTCAACAAGTACAACAAACTATGCCACAAAACATCAACAAATCATGTGTGTATTCCCAAACGCCGTCACAATTTCTTCGGTGTCCGGCGAGGAAGGGATCGGCATGGGGCCCATGGCTATAGAGGCATAGTGGGACCACGAGATTCCCTTAATTAGTCAAGAATTAAATAGCTTGCTTGCTTGAGCACCCAACTCCTGCGCGTGTTGTGACGCAACCTGTGAAGACTACGCGTGAGGTGGGTGTCGAGTGACGCACATACTATGCCACGTTCCATTGTCTCCCGTAAGGGGGAGACGTGGCGTTGATCTGGCGGGACAGTGCCATTGGCTCGGCGCCCAACACCTTCTTCCTACATAAAAAGGGGAGAGGGGAGGAGAGCAGCGGTCCTCCTACCCAGCAAATTTCCTCTCCCTTCTAAACCTTCTTTGCTTCCCACGAACACGAGGAGGGATGTTGTCGGCGGGAGCCGGGTTGTCGCATGCTGGAGGGAGTGTGGTAACCTGTACATTACCCATGCCGGTCTCAAATTTGTCTTCTCCTTGGAGGTGGCATGCCTCCAACTCCACCGTGCTCCTCCAGCGTCGGCTGCCGCTGGCGTCGTACAAGGGATCGATCCTCCTCTGACCCGTGGTGAAGCTGATAGTACGGAAGAACAAGCTGACGATAGGAGCAGGCTGTTGACGAGCGATACCGTCGAGACTTTATTTTCTTGGAGGATTCACTACAAACGGTGGGTGAGTTTTCCTAATGCTTTACATTACGATAAAAAAAAAATCCGCTTTGTTGCTATGTTAATGAATTTTCAATGTTGTAGACAATTGTACCATATATTATTATTAGGCCCTTTAATTCATCATCTTGACACCCTACACATGATGTTTTCCTACATGTCTCCTTTGCACGGGGTATGTCTCTCCAGGATTTCTAGCCCTCACAACAGACGCAGTAGCAAAACGTAAAGGGAAACATTATGCCGCCACACCAAGCTTGCTTGACGGTTAGTCCTTTGCCTTTGTAGGTTTCCTCACAGTTTAATTTGCAATATTGGTTGTCGCACCAGGCCTTATGCATACGGTACTTGTTGCACTGCTCTGTATGTAGAGAATATATCAGTAAAACAATATGCTATTTTCTTACCAATCTTGGAGGTCTCACATGATTTATACATATATGTTCAAAATGCAGAACCAGTCTCGGATAAAACTTATCTAACTCATAGTTGAGGAGGGGGTAGTACCAGCATGAGCAGTAGTGCAACTTCCTAGCAGCACAAGCACCATGAGGAACCAAAGCGTAGTTTTAATCTCCATACGTATGCAGGGTGTATAAACTCGAGACTATCTTGTCCCTGTTCGTGCTCTTGCTTTCTCTCCTAATATATATTGGGCGGTCAGGTCGTGGGATAGGCTGTATATATAATATCTCTGACCTTGTATTTTTTCTCAATTTATATTTTTTGCCTGATCATACAAATCTGCCAACATCAATGGCGTTACAAACACCATTAATGGGCTAGTTGGCGAGTGGAACCACATGTCAGCCACTAAGTTAGACAGCAGAGGAGATCTGTACGCCAGAAATACCATCTACTCCCTCCGTTCCATTTTATTTGACTCTTAATTGGATGTATGTAGACGTATTTTACATATAGAAATCGGTGTCCGATCCTGGCTTCCCATCGGATTAACATCTGGCTGCAGAAGATTGGAAGCATACTGGACGTTGAATGTTCAACCAAGCCACGCGCGAGTCTTCCTGTGGGAGATTTTCTAGGATGGGAACTAAATAATGCTAATTAAGCGGGATTTTGTATTAACTACTACTCCCTCTGTATCAAAATATAAAATGTTTTAATATTTCTCTTTACATCCGTATATAGACATGTTTTAGTGTAAGATTTATTTAAACCTTGCACTAAAACATTTCTAGATACGGATGAAAAGAGAAATGCTAAAACATCTTATATTTTGATACGGAGGGAGTACTATTCGCCAATACAAAATTTTCCAAGTTTGGTGCTCCCTCTAATCCATATTAATTATAGCTAAATCGAATATATCTTAACAGGTTTTAGTGCAAGATATATCTTTTCTCCAACTGTGCTACTCCCTTTTTCCATTAAATTGCTTCAACGGAAAATACAAGGTTCAAACTACCAGTTGTGCAAGATATATCTGATTCGGTGACTATTAATATGGACATGGGCGGACGCAGCGCCCCTACTGCCCGGCATTTTCAATAAGAGCCGCTTCTTTTTGCCTACATGCAACACACAGAGCTTGGCATGAGTGAGAAAAGACAGACAATGCCAAAATGAGTGTACCAATAGACTAAAAGGTGTTGAAAAAATAAAAACAACAAACATCTTATATTTAGAAACGAAGATAGTAGTTTTGTGAACTTCCCACCCTCACCACCACCGGCGTCACCATGTCATCGTCGTTGCACAGAAATACTCGCCTGCCGCCACTTTCACCCACTTCTCACTCATGCCAGGCATGGACGACGGTGCCAACTCCGCTGATTAGTCCCCCCCCCCCCCCCCCCTCCTCCCTACAAACCTTATTCATCTCCTGCGAACCCTCGACACACACAACCCTAACCTCGTCAGTCGCCAAAAACGAAGAAGAAGCTCACCACTATACCCACCCCACCCTTAGTGCATTCCTTTGCGTGCAACACCAGTAACGCATTAGACCAGTCGTGTCGTCTCCATCTCTGACAAGGTCCATGTGATGCTTTATTTGTACGAGAAAAAAATTAGTTGCCTTGCGGAGCGCCCAGGCTTCGAAAAAATCCTGGGTCCGCCACTGAATATGGAGTCTACCGTACAACATGCTTATCCTATATTCTACGACAGCCCAATGTTTAACGCTAAACACAATTTGCGCAAACCAAGTCAGCCGAGGAGAAAAACGTGCCTCCCCACGTAACGCACGATTGTACGAAATACACCCTTATTACGAGGAAAAAATAAAATCCCATGAAGGCTGCCACCGTCCTCGATCTTCTGACAGAAGGATTCCCGGAGCGATGTCGTCGCCTCCTAGCTCGCCGCTGCCAGGGAAAGCGTTGCCGCCTCCGGGCTTGCCGCCGCCACAGAGTGCCGCGGCGTCTCCCTCTCACACACGCCCCACCGACGGCGTGGTAACCTGTACATCACCCATGACGATCGTCGATGATTAGTTGCTTCCCGTGTCAGACAAGCGCGTAGCCGGCCGTGAGAACGATCGATTCACTACCGATGCTGCACTGCATGCGACGCCGTAAATTAAGGAAGAAGGATCGTCACTGGTCAGTCTCCTCTCCTTTCTACGGTATAGTATCCCCCATGACGAAAAGACATCCGTCGAGTGTGATTCCGAGCAAAGGCGAAGGTGAGCACCGCCGAAATCCACTTGTGGGCTGATTGAGATTTTCTGAATAAAAAAGTAGCCGGCATGCAAAAAACTCTACCATATGGGTCGACAATACTAATGGTTGTATGGTAATTTTGGTAGACCCATTTAGTAGTTTCGGAGACACCTTTTGACCGTTTGACGATGGAGCAAAGCGGCTACACACACTAGTGGAAAACCCCCCTATAGTCCCGGTTGGTTTGGGCCATTAGTCCCGGTTCCCCAACCGGGACTAGCAAATCGGGACTAATGCTAGTCTCGGTTGGGACACCAACCGGGACTAATGGGGCACACGTGGCCCGGCCGGAGGCAGCAGGGCGGAGGGTCTTTAGTCCCGGTTCGTATTACGAACCGGGACTATTGTCCCGGGGCTTTAGTCCCGGTTCGTATTACGAACCGGGACTATTGTCCCGTCAGATTTTTTCACTTTTTTCAGAAATTTCAGAAAATTGTTTAAATTTGTAAAATCAATAATGCTTATTCTGTAATTCATAAAAATATGAATAAAATACCAAAATATTCAGAAATTTAAGACCTATTTGATTATGTCAAATGCATGCATGTTTAAAAAACTTAAATTAAATATTTTTTAGAACTACAAAAATGCCACTACTAGTGAAATATGGTGAACCACTATTATACATATCGTCACGAATATATTACACACATCTCATTCGTCGTGCTTGGTCGAACATATTACAAACGGTACATGTAGTATACACGAGTTTCATTCTTATATATATACATCTCTTTTACACTCACTATTTAATTTCAACCTTATAGTAGTATTCTCCTTTCGGATCTAGGACCTCTGCATCTAAAATCCGGCAATTTCCTCTTGAATTGCTCGGACGCGATCATGTGGCAGAAGGCCTTCCCGCAACCGTTCGATCTAATTAAAAAAGGGTCAATATATATGAATGAAAGTAAACATAATTGATGCCAATAAACTAAAATTATGAATATTGCATACGCACTTCAAGTTGTTCTAAGATTCTGCCCTTCTCACAGCATGTCTGACGAATGACTCGCAGACGTAGTATCCACATAAATGATTCCCACTTTCCTGCCTTAAACACTTTACGGGAACAGAGTTCAATCAAAATAATAATCAAGAATGGTAATGGTATTGAACTAGAATCAAAGAGATGCGCAGATCTAGGTAGAATCAATGTTGCACCGGAGCCGCCGGAGTTTGTAATGGTATTGAACTAGAATCAAAGAGATGCGCGGATCTAGGTAGTAATACTTACACTTATTGTTTAAATGTAGCTCCTTCGCCCACTCACCCCTAGACCTGGCGGTGAAATCGTTTCCAAGCATTGCCCGGCAAAGAAAATGAATAACGGAGTTATATATTAATTACTTGCTTTCAGTAAATGAACGGAAAGTTGCCGATATAGTGCCATAATATGATTGAAATTACCTCTGGAGGCATTCCTGCATGTCCGCCCAATCCTTAAGGGGTTTATGTAACGAGTCCATGACAAGTACTACTCCTTTGTCAGGGATAATGATTAGCAGAATAAAGTGGTAGCTGCGCACGCATAAGTCATCAATTATACACTTAACATCGAGAAATTAAGCGAAATAGAATGTGTACAAGACAGTAACACTTACTTGAAGTTATACGGAAAAAATATTTTAGCTTTTGGTTTCGTTAAACCATAACGCATTTACCAAGTTATTCTCTGTATCGTTGTAAAAATCATGGAGACTTGCTTCATGAACATAATTTGGGTCAACGAACCCAATGTCATAGATTTGTCCTCTTTTGCAGTGGAGAATCTTCATTCTGCATAATTAATATAGTGATGAGTAAGATTATAAATGCAATGAACGAGGTGAGCTAGCTAGAGACTTAATTACAGAAATAATACTTACAGACAATAGGCACTGATGATAGCTTTGTCAAGGGCGTCTTGTTGGTATAACTGAAATAATTCACAAAATTCAATCATTACCACGCCAGCTCCATGCCCGTAATGCTCGTTCTTATATCCCACGTAGATCCAATTTCCCCTTTCTTTGAGTCTGCCATGTACCATCTATGCAATCTTCGCATTTTTGTTGGTAGATCTTTGACTAACTCAGGTTTGACGAGAGGATGCCCGTGCCGGTATTTGTATTTTGGAACTATTTCTTCGTGGAATTGTAATTGGTCTAAGTACTGAGGAATAGACATGCCCTGAGCAGAGGCTGCTTCTCCGTATAGTGCAACAAACTCAGGATCGATGCCGACCGCACGTTTGCTCGACCCACCTCGGTATCGGAAAACACTTTGAGCGGGGGGCACGATTGTTTTTGCTGTTCTCCGAGCTGGGCAACTGATTTCCGGCTTGCACTACCATTCTTCGACCGCTGTTTATTTGCCTGAACCGACTTGAGAATAGAGCGCTCATAGTCTGGTGTCAGCTTTGGCGGGGGTTGTTCAAGGGTCTTCAACATTTTTAAGACGGCGGCTTTTTCTTCTGGGGTGTCGGGGAACTCTGGCGCTTTCAGCTTCTTTAGCTTCAAGTTAGCAAACCACTGTTCCGTTTGGGCTTTTGCGATCGCCTTATTTTCCTCCACCGTACAGTCGTAAGGTCTCTTGGGAAGATTCTTATGAGGTACTTTTGGGAGGGGTGACCTTGCACGTTTCGGTGATCGGTTACCACTCCTTGTAGTACCAGCAGTGGTACGCTGAGCCTGAGTGGGCGGAGACGACTGACGCGGCGGCGGAGACGGCTGCTCTGGAGACTGGTGAGGCGGCGGAGACGGCGCCTGAGGCGGCGACGGCGGCGAAGAGGACTGTTGCGCTGGAGAGTGGTGAGGCGGCGGAGACGGCGCCTGAGGCGGCTGCGGTGGAGAGGACCGCTGCATTGGAGACTGGTGAGGAGTCGATGGCCTTGGCGGCCAGTTTGGAAGCACGATGAATTCCTTTGGCCATAGAATGGTCCCTTTCCTGGCTTCTCCAAGTTCAACCACCTCCCCATCTTCACCTGCAGGGTGTTCCAGCTTCAGCTCCTCAAATCCTTTACTAACTTCATCCACCCCGACAACAGCGTAGCCATGAGGAACCGGGGAGCAATGGAAAGTTGGTGTAGGTCCAATTGGTACGGCATAGCCGACCGCCACCTTCATGGTAAGTTGAGCACTTTCACATGTAGCTCACAAGGTGTGCTCTCCGTGTTATCACCACTGGGTAGCGACGAAGAGGATCCGTCGTCAGTGCATCATCATCACCAGCCGGGACCATGCTCGAAGCCATGCTGCTTTTCCGATATGATGGTCGTAGACTGCAGCTTCTACAACGTGCTGCTGAGATAGGTCGGCAGTGCTTGCTGGCTAAGTCGGTCAATTTGATCCTGCTGCCGCTTCATTGTTTCTTCTATATGACGCAGCCGGTCTGCAGCAGCGCTTGCTTCCCTTGCCTCCCTTTCCTCTCCTCAGATGACTTTTATCGGGAAATATTTTCCTTTCCGCGGAAAACCCATGTAGCCCACGGCTTGGAGCCTGAGGTGCCTCGTGTTCGTCCTTCGTGTTCGGGATTCCCAAGGGCGCGTGCAAGCTCGTCATTTCTCTATCGGGACGGAACCGTCCCTCTTCAACATTCTTTACTGCTTTCCTAATTTCTTCGATGGGTAGTAGGGGATTATCCCTGTGTCTTCTGTTATATATGCACTTTCCTTCTGCGTCAATGTGCCCCCATGCCCGTAAAACCAATTTCTTGACCGTTCGATCCATCCTTCTTTTATAGGCTCTGGAACGATCCCTTTAGCCAGCAGGTCGGCCTCAAGTTTTTCCCACTTAGGCATGGAACAGGCGTAGCCACCAGGCCCCATAGTATGGTGGTACTTCTTTTTAGCAGCATTTGCCTTATTTATTGCAGACTTTAACTGAGCTTCCTCCGATTTCTTGTACGCCACAAAATCTTCCCAGTAGTCTCTTATCTTCTCATACCCGTGATCGAAATCCGGAGTTTTATCTTTCAAGATAAAGTCGGTGTACAATCTTTTCTTAAATTTGTTGAATAGCTCGGCCATCTTCTTAAGAGCCCACGCCTTGACTTTATCTACTAGAGCTTTTTTTTGGGCATCCATCTCCTCCTCATCTGGCTCCCCCTCCTCTGGATCCACCTCTGGCAACGGCAAGGTGAAATTAACCATGACCTTTTCAAAAAGGCGTTTTTGCCTTCGGGGCCGAGCCAGCTAACTTCAGGATCCCTTGGCTTATTCCATTCTCGGATGGTGATCGGGACGTAGTCCCTAACAACAACACCGCATTGCTTCACAAATTTTGTTCTAACATCAATTGGAGCAATGGGTTCGCCGTCTGCAGCGACTTCTTCGATCCTGTACCGGAGATGGTCCTCCAACTTTTTGGTTGGGCCTCGTTTCGTCCTCACAGAGGATTTGCTCGATCCGGATGGCTAAAAGAAGAAAGACCGTTAGTATGTGTATATAGACAACAGAGGCTAAATTAATTAATATAAATATATATGCACCTCGTCGGAGTTTGTAATAATCAATGTTGCACCGGAGCCGCCGGCTTCTGCCTTGTCGGCTTCTCCCTCATCGGAGACGCCGAGTTCGGCCTCTTCCCAGACGTTGGAGACGCCGTCTCCTCGGTTGAGAGACTCATCCCCCTCACCGGAGTCGTTCAGAAAGTGACTTGCGTCATCCTCGCCGCGGATCATATCCTCGAGGATATTTTCCTCATTTTCGTCTCTGCCGTGTGGTTCCATAGTTTCTGCAAAATACGAAAGTTATTTTCGGAGCCGTCTCTGCCGTGTAGTTCAGAAAACTTGTAGGAATAGAATGGTACTAGAAGGAAAGGCGTGCGTTGCTGCGCCCGTTGTTTCTAAGCGTCGTCATGGTGATATATATGACAAATAATTCAGCATTTCATCTTGTCTGAAACGGAACAAAATTGAATTGTAGTAATAATATGACACCTATGAAATAGGAATCATTAACTAACTACACATTTCGATATCATTGTACTTCACATGAACATCACTTGAGCAAAATTGTACACAGCTCCAATTACACGGTGCACCGATTAAAAACACCAGAGTATACAATTCCATCAATCATACAAATAATTCTATCAATTCCATCAGTTCATACAAAACTGTATCAAATCCACTTATATCGTAAATAAATAAATAAATAACTGTATCAAATCCAATTCTATCATACAAATAAATATGAAGCCTAAAATTATTGGATTTTGGATAAATATTTATTTATACAAATATGAAGCCTAAAATCATAAATAAATATGAAGCCTAAAATTAACTAACTAAAACTAAAACTAACTAACTAAATTACTAACTAACTAAAATTACTAACTAATTTAAATTACTAACTAAAACTAACTAACTAAATTACTAACTAACTAAATTACTAACCTAAAAGCAGCAGCAAATTCAACAATTTAAATTACTAACTAATTTAAACTACTAACTAATTTAAATTACTAACTAAAACTAACTAACTATGGAGTAACAAATAGTTCTTAACAACAATATTGCAACTAATTATGGAGTATTAATTTTGATTTCTAACTTTGCTAACACAATCATCAAATAACATTGCTTTGCTAAATTTTCAAACTTTGCTAGAAAATTTATCTTTGCTAAATTTGCTACATTTTCAAATTTTCTAAAATAACAACCTAAATTTCTAAATTTGCAAGATAACCTAAATTTGCAAGACCTAAAATAACAACATAAATTTTGAACAAACATTAATAAAATAACTTTGCAAAATTTTCTAACTCTTCTAAATTTGCTACATTTTCAAATTTGCTAAAATTTCTAAATTTATTACACTAATTAATAATTTGCTACACAAATTAATAACTTTCAAATTAATAACTTGCTACACTAATTCCTAACTAAGCTACACAAAATTGCTAACTTTACTAAAATGAAAAAAAAACCTGCGGTGGTGGTGGAGGCCGGCGATGCGGGATCGAGGCGACGGCATGGGAGGCTGACGATGCGGGAGGCGGCCGGAGTAGGGCGCGCGGTGGAGGCGAGGCCGGAGGAGCGGCCGGGGGAGGAGGCCGGCCGAGGAGCAGAGCGCCCGGCGGAGGAGGCTCGCGCGTGGCGGAGGAGGTGTGGCCGGAGGAGCGTGCGGCGGAGGGCGGCGCGTACGGCGGTGGATCGGACGGCGAGGGTCACGGCGGAGCGGAGCAGCCTGACGGCGTCGAGGGCGCGGCGGAGCAGCCTGTAGTGCCTTAGCGAAATGAGGAGTTGGGGGAAGAAGAAGAGGCCGGCCAGATTTAAAGTAAAGACCTTTCGTCCCGGTTGGTACCCCCACCGGGACCAAAGGGTCTTAGGGCCGGTTGGAGGCACCAACCGGGACTATAGGCCTACCCTTTCGTCCCGGTTGGGGGTACCAACCGGACCTAAAGGTCATTTTCGGCGGCACCGAAAAGGCGCGCGCCAAAAATACCCTTTAGTCCCGGTTCGTGGCATGAACCGGGACCATTGCCCTGAAAATTTTAATGCCCTGAAAATTTACAGTTCTGAATGTTGTTCCCCGCCTTTTTTTTCTTATTAAGGTGTTTGAATATGAATTTTAAATGGTTTTGAATTTAAAAAGACTTTGAACATGAAAAGTGTTTTAATTTGAATAAATAATCCAAAACCATTTTCGGTTTTCTAAATAATTATTCTAACTATAGAAACTATTAACCATTTTGTCATTTTCGTCTGAGATAAGAGGTGAATTCATTTAATTAAATTTTTGGAATTTGAACTTAATTAAGTCATTAAACTTATAAATTCAATATCTTTTCATATGTTTATCAGAAAAAATGCAATTAAAATATCAAATTGTTGATAAAAAAATGTAATCTATCTATTTATGACAAATTCATTTTTTTGAGATTAGAGGTGAATTCATTTAATTAAAAATTTTAGAATTTGAAATTAATTAAGTCATTAATTAAATTTATAAATTCAATATCTTTTCATCTGTTTATCAGAAAAATGCAATTAAAATATCAAATTGTTGATAAAAATGTAATCTATCTATTTATGAAAAATTCATTTTTTTGAGATTATAGGGGAATTCATTTAATTACAAAATTTGGAATTTGAACTCCATTAAGTCATTAATTAAAGTTATAAATTCAATATTTTTTCATCTGTTTATCAGAAAAATGCAATTAAAATATCAAATTGTTGATAAAAATGTAATCTATCTATTTGTATAATTATATATTCATTTAATTTATATCTATTGAATTAATTCATATCTATTTTTGCCATATTATTGAATCTCACTAAACTTTCAACATGAAAAGTGTTTAAATTTGAGCTCCAACACGGTGCATTTGATACGGTACAGAATGACAACAGTGGATCAGTTGTCCTAACAATCTTAGTCATACTCCTGCCTAGGCCTATAATACTCGTACTCGTAGTCGCCGTCATCGTCGTCGTCGCTGTCATCGTACTCATACGGCGCTCGTGGCTCGAACCTCGACGGGTGAGCAACCCCCGACTGCATGTTAGGGTAGCGCAGGCGGGGGTTATCGCCAGCCATGATGTAGTTCATAACGCCCTGGAGAGTCCGGCCAGCCCACCACAGCTGACGGCCGGCCTCGTTGAAGTCCGAAGGAGGCGGGCCGTCCCCCTCGTACCTGGCGAGCGCCCTCTCACTGCCGATTGATGAAGAAGGCTTACCAAGTCGGACGGTAGTCGGGATGCCAGCCGGATCATCCGCTGCTCCGGTGTGAGCTCAAGGTAGTAGTGGTTCATGATGGCCGCCCGGCGCGCCACACCTTGAGGGACAGGAGGGACCGGCACGCCTTCGGCGCTCAGCATCCACCCAACGGGGACGCGGTAGCCAGGCGGGCAGGGGTAGTTCGAGGCGGAAAGCTCCTACGCCTGACGGTAGGTTAGTACGGTGAAAGCCATGGAAGAGTGATGAGGTTGCAGATGTGAGTTAGGATGTGATATGGCAATGGCGGCCAAGACTACATATATATAGTGAGAAATTGAGGGAAGACGAAGGCGGGAAGCGGTGGAAGAAGCACACGGATCGTGTGTTTCCTTCGAGCGCTTGTGAACCATTGGATCAGAGTTGTGTTTCTTTCGAGTGTTTGTGAGCTGTTGGATCGTGTGCATATGGATCTGTGTGTTTCTTTCAGGCGCTTGTGAGCTGTTGGATCAGGGGCCTTTAGTACCGGTTCGTGTTACCAACCGGGACTAAAGAAGCACACGGATCGTGTGTTTCCTTCGAGCGCTTGTGAGCCGTTGGATCACAGTTGTGTTTCTTTCGAGTGCTTGTGAGCTGTTGGATCGTGTGCACACGGATCGTGTGTTTCTTTCAAGCGCTTGTGAGCTGTTGGATAAGGGCCTTTAGTACCGTTCGTGTTACCAACCGGACTAAAGAAGCACACGGATCGTGTGTTTCCTCGAGCGGCTTGTGAGCCGTTGAATCAGAGTTGTGTTTCTTTCGAGTGCTTGTGAGCTGTTGGATCGTGTGCACACGGATCGTGTGTTTTTTTCAAGCGCTTGTGAGCTGTTGGATCAGGGCCTTTAGTACCGGTTCGTGTTACCAACCGGGACTAAAGAAGCACACGGATCGTGTGTTTTCCTTCGAGCACTGTGAGCCGTTAGATCAGAGTTGTGTTTCTTTCGAGTGCTTGTGAGCTGTTGGATCGTGTGCACACGGATCGTGTGTTTCTTTCAAGNTTAGATCATCAGAGAAGTCTTGCGGCTGCTTGGATCGAAGGTCGATTTGCTGCTCACGACGACGCGAGACGGATGCGCAAGCTTCCGGATGGCAAAACCAGTGTTGGATCAGCCACATGACCCTATATGCAAATCATTCGGATTCCCGTCATACAGCCCAACGGTGCATTTGATATGCAGGCACTCACGAGCCACCGTTGGGCTGTATGACGGGGAAACCGTGTGCATTTGATAAAAGGTTTAATACATTAATTATTACACATCACCAACAACATCCCTATCTAGTGTTCACTTGTTTCTTCGTGTGTGTCCCTTTCTTCTGATTGCGCCGTAGCCATGGACAATCTTCATCAGGCAAGAGAACTGCAATGGCGATCACAGACTCTGAAACTAACTTCGATCGGTTCCTGAGCCGCGGGGTGCTGAGCCGCCGACACTGCGCATCCAAAGAGAAGGAACCCTCACAGGGTCATAGCTCACATGAGAAGGAACCCTCTGAAGAAACGACCACCTACTATCATACTGCCTATCCAATAGATACATGTAGCGATGGACGTGCTCATCCTCCTCCCTGATACGGCGACCTACCTCCTCCTCGGGGGCCGGCTCACTCTGCACCGAGCGTGGCCCACGCGACGGCCACCACAGAAGATCCGGGTCGACGACGTCACCCGGATTCCTCACCAAGCTGCGTGTCCCGGAAGGTAGCACCTCCCAGTGCCAGCCTGGTGGAGCCCAGTCCCGCACATCGCCCCTCTGGTCCAACATGGACATCGTCCCCGAGAACACCTTAGTCAAAAATGCCTAAGTCAAAATTTTGTTACAATGGAAGAGTGATGAGGTTGCAGATGTGAGTTTAGATGTGATATGGCAATGGTGGCCAAGCCTACATATATATAGTGAGAAATTGCGTGAAGACGAAGGCGGGAAGCGGTGGAAGAAGCACACGGATCGTGTGTTTTCTTCGAGCGCTTGTGAGCTGTTGGATCAGAGTTGTGTTTCTTTCGAGCGCTTGTGAGCTGTTGGATCAGAGTTGTGTTTCTTTCGAGTGCTTGTGAGCCGTTGGATCAGAGTTGTGTTTCTTTCGAGTTCTTGTGAGCTGTTGGATCGTGTGCACACGGATCGTGTGTTTCCTACGAGCGGTTGTGAGCCGTTGGATCAGAGTGTGTTTCTTTCGAGCCCTTGTGAGCTGTTGGATCTTAAGCAGAAGATAAGGCACACATATCAACGCTCCTTTTTTCCCGGTTCCAGCTACCAACCGGGACTAAAGATGAAGATTTCCCCTGATCTTTTAGCTATAAATACCAACCGGGACTAAAGACCGAATACAAATTACATAAAAGGTTTAATGCATTTGGGAACACTCTATAATACATATAATAATTGTGTAATGCATTTGACAACACTCATACATAAAAAGTTTTTGAGAACACTCATGCATTTGACATGATCTCTATGATCGCTTCTTCGGCCGTAACCATGGAGTTTCTTCATTATGTACGGGATGCTTGGGTCAGTTTTCACTGTGAAGGGCGGAATTTCATCAAACTTATTATAGTCTGCTGACATGTCTGTCTTGTCCTCGACTCCCACGATGTTTCTTTTTTCTGAAAGAACTATGTGACGCTTTGGCTCATCGTGTGATGTATTTGTTTCCATATCTTTTCTTTTTTCGATCTGGAGCTCACGTCCTTCACATAGAAAACCTGAGCCACATCATTGGCTAGGACGAATGGTTCGTCTCTGTACGCAAGATTCTTGAGATCCACTATTGTCATTCCGTATAGCTGGTCTACCTTTACCCCTTCTCCATTCATGTTGACCCAACTGCACCGAAACAAAGGGACCTTAAAAGTAGGTCCATAGTCAAGTTGCCATATCTCCTCTATGTAACCATAGTATGTGTCCTTTTTTCCATTCTCGTCTGTTGCATCAAAGCGAACACCACTGTTTTGGTTGGTACTCTTTTTATCTTGGGCGATCGTGTAAAATGTATTCCCATTTATCTCGTACCCTTGGAAAGTCAATACAGTCGAAGATGGTGACGCGACCAATAAGTAGAGTTGATCTCCAACATCGGTGTCATTCATGAGATGTAATCGCAACCAACTGCCGAAAGTCTCCATGTGTTTTTGTTTAATCCAGGAGTCAGGCTTCCCTGGGTTTTGGAGCGTACAATATTCTTGTGTACCTCGATATACGGAGCCACGAAGGTGGAACTTTGTAGAACTGTGTAGTGTGCTTGAGTGAAGAATGCCCGTCCCTACATATCATTGCTTTCTTTCCTAGCGTGCCTTTTCCACTAAGTCTCCCCTCATGCCGCGATTCAGGAAGACCAATCGACTTAATGTCGGGAATAAAGTCAACACAAAACTCAATGACCTCCTCTGTTCCATAGCCTTTGGAGATGCTTCCTTCTGGCCTAGCACGGTTATGAACATATTTCTTCAAGACTCCCATGAACCTCTCGAAGGGGAACATATTGTGTAGAAATACAGGACCGAGAATTGCAATCTCGTCGACTAGGTGAACCAGGAGATGCGTCATAATATTGAAAAATGATGGGGGGAACACCAACTCAAAACTAACAAGACATTGGGCCACATCCTTCTGTAACCTTGTCAGACTTTCTTGATCGATTACCTTCTGAGATATTTCATTTAGAAATGCACATAGCTTCACAATGGGTACTCGAACATTTTCCGATAGAAGCCCCCTCAATGCAATCGGAAGCAACTGCGTCATAATCACGTGGCAATCATGAGACTTCAGGTTTTGGAATTTTTATCTGCCATATTTATTATTCCCTTTATATTTGACGAGAAGCCTGCCGGGACCTTGATACTGCTCAGGCATTCAAAAAATATTTCCTTCTCTGCTTTCGTAAGAGCATAGCTGATTAAGTAATGACGCCCTTTATCCGTATGCTTGTTGTTTGGGTCTTTCATACGCTGCTGGTCCTCCCTTGCTTCCGGTGTATCTTTTGTCTTCCCATACACGCCGAGGAAGCCTAGCAGGTTCACACAAATATTCTTTGTCACGTACGTGCATCATGTCGATTGAAGACCGGACCTCTAGGACTTTCCAATAGGGTAGCTCCCAAAATATAGATTTCTTCTTCCACATGGGCGCGTGTCCGGTAGCGACGTCTTTCGGAACAGATTGACCGCCAGGACCCTTTCCAAAGATTACTTCTATGTCCTTGACCATACCAAATATAGCATCACCATCAGGGAGGTTAGGCTTCTTCCGGTGATCTGCCTCACCATTGAAATGTTTGCCTTTCTTTCTTACGGGGTGACTGTCTGGAAGAAATTGACGACACCCTAGGTACATGACCTTCTTACATTTTTCCAAATATGTACCTTTAGTCTTATCTAAACAGTGCGTGCATGCGTTGTATCCCTTGTTTGACTGTCCTGAAATGTTACTAAGAGCATGCCAATCATTGATGGTTACGAACAGCAACGCTCGTAGGTCAAATTCCATCTGTTTGTGCTCATCCCACACACATACACCTGATATGGCCCACAACTGCAAAAGTTCATCAACTAATGGCCTTAGGTACACATCAATGTCATTGCCGGGTTGCTTCGGGCCTTGGATGAGAACGGGCATCATAATGAATTTCCGCTTCATGCACAACCAAGGAGGAAGGTTGTAGATACATAGAGTCACGGGCCAGGTGCTGTGACTGCAGCTCTGCTCCCCAAAAGGATTCATACCGTCTGTACTTAGACCAAACCATAAGTTTCTTGCGTCACCTGCAAAGTTCGAGAACTCTCTCTCGATTTTCTCCACTGCGACCCATCGGCGGGGTGTCTCAACTTCCCGTATTTCTTACGCTATTCTTTGTGCTATCGTAACAACCTGGCATGCTCTTTGTTTCTGAACAGACGTTTCAACCGTGGTATTATAGGAGCATACCACATAACCTTAGCAGGAATCCTCTTCCTGGGGGGCTCGTCATCGCCCTCAACATCACCAGGGTCATCTTGTCTGATCTTGTACCGCAGTGCAGTGCATACCGGATATGCATCCAAATTCTCGTACTACTCACCGCGGTAAAGGATGCAATCATTGATGCATGCATGTATCTTCTGCACATCTAATCCTAGAGGGAAGATAGCCTTCTTTGCTTCGTACGTAGTCTCGGGCAATTCGTTATCCTTTGGAAGCTTCGGCTTCATTATTTTCAATAACTTCTCAAATCCCTTGTCAGATAAATCAGTCTCTGCCTTCCATTTCAGTAATTCCAGTGTGGTACCGAGCTTTGTGCTGCCATCTTTGCAATTTGGGTACAGCAACTTTTGTGATCCTCTAGCATGGCCTCCAACTTCAGCTTCTCCTTTTCTGTATCGCATTCTCGTTTTGCATCAGAAATGACCCGACCAAGACCATCATCGGGCTCATCTGACGCCCGTTGTTCTTCACCTCCTTCTTCTTCATTGTCTTCTATCGCAGTATCACCGTATTCTTCAGGGAACATAGGATAGTTCTCATCATCCTTTTCTTTTTCATTGTCTTCCATCATAACCCCTCTTTCTCCGTGCTTGGTCCAACAATTATAGCTGGGCATGAAACCTCTCCGAAGCAGGTGGCCTTGAAGGGTTCTCGAGGAAGAGTGCTCCTTAACGTTCCGACAGTCCACACATGGACAAGGCATAAAACCATCATATTTGTTTGCCTCAGCCACATGGATAAATTTATACAGGCCTGTAATAAAATCAGAACTGCGTCGGTCGCCGTACATCCATCGCTGCCGTTCATCCATCTGCATATCATATAATTAAGTTTATCAAATACAATTAGAATAACATATTGAATACTGAAATGACCACCGTACATCGACACATGCAATATTTCTGTATCAATTATAGATGAAAAGGATAAAGTTGCTAACCTCGGTCGAGGATATCATTTTGTGTGAACTTAAGTGTGGCTCGGGCATTTCATCGAACACATCTTGTGCGTGGCAAAGGAAAAAAAAACTAGCACCCACTTCCCACCAATCCAAGCAAAAAAAATAACAGAGGAGAGAAGAAGGGGGGGGGGGGGTTACGTATATAGGCATGGGAGGGGCATTAGTCCCGGTTCGTGCCACGAACTGGGACCAAAGCTCGGGCATTAGTCCCGGTTCGTGGCACGAACCGGGACGAATGTCCCCAACCGAACCGGGACCAATGCTCCATGGGCTCCTGGCAGCTCGAACCGGGACCAATGCCAGGCATTGGTCCCAGTTTGTATGGGAACCGGGCCTAATGCCTTTTTCTGGCTTTCCCAAAGCCTCTTTTTCTACTAGTGTCTCTTGGTATTCGCCATAGACGTACCCCAAGATCTTGACATCGCTCGGTCGGAGCAACTGAGCAATCAAGCTTCCGCGATGCCCGTAGGCAAGCCAGCATGAAATATGGTCTTCCTAAAGAAAAAAGGGGTCTTCACCGGCCCCCCTCACTTCTTTTTGATATTTTTGATGCCCTAAAACAAAAACAAAAAAATATATGAATTTTGTATTCTCATATACTTACGACCACTTGCTATCTTTGTATGTGGCCATATAATATAAGGGTTCCCTCCAATTATTTTTTATGACGCTTAGTATAGTCTTATACTACTCCCTCCTGCTCAAAATAATGTTGCGTATAGTTTTTAGTTAGTCAAAATTTATAAAGTTTAACCAATATCAAAAATAATTTGCTACCATGAGGGGTACATGCGCACACCCCCACAGGCCTACACGTGTCCTAGATTAACGGGATGACTTTACGACATGCAACAGAATATACTCAACGTATAGGTGTGTCAGGGTGTATAACCAAAAGCAACTCGTACCTTTTCTGCTAGCACCTACACACCTATAGCTACCCAGCTATCACTGTAGATTATGGCCCAAGGGAGCCCATGGACTGGAACCACTTAACGGGACGGATTTTTGACAGGCCTCAGCCTGACTAGGTTTTTGACGTCCACAACGCTGGCTATATGATACGCCCCCGACACCACAATTTATCATCCCCACCCTCAGCCAACATCTCTTCTCTCCCCCGACAACGAGAGGATGAGCACCGGTAGTAGCTACCCGTCACCGACACCGTCGGCGGGGCACTCGTGCTTAACCAAAGGGCCGTACTCGCGGGCAAAGGAAGTGGAAGCGACGGTCGAATCTAAGGCCACAACAACGCTGATGTGCGCGTGTCGTCGCCCGACCATGCTGTTCGTAGAAAACACGGCGGCAAACCCGATGCGGGAGTTTTACAAGTGTGTGAACCCAGAGAGGCAGGCCGTCAAATGCAGCTGCTTCAAAGATACAAAGGTGCGTGCCGTTTATTCGCCCCCCCCCCCCACCCATGCACCTACGGTAATCATGCGACTCCGCAGCTTCTTCAGCGATCCGGTCTGCAATCAACTTGTTATACTGGGAAACAAAATGGTGCATAGTTGATCTAGGAGCAATGTATGTCTTTAGAAGATGATTAGCACTCTCGCTAATCATCTTTACAAATTCGAAACACAATTACGAATATGAACAAATTTTGAATTTGAACAATTTTCGAATACGAACAAATTTTAAATTGGAACAATTTTTTAATGTGAACAAAATTTTGAATTGGAACAATTTTTGAATGTGAACAAACTCTTGAATTGGAACAATTTTAGAATATGAACAAAAATCTTGAATTTGAACAATTTTTGAATATGAACAAACTTTGAATTGGAACAAATTTCATGTATGAACAAAATCTTGAATTTCAACAATTTTTGAATACGAAAAAATTCTAAATTTAAGCATTTTTGGAAAAAAATTCAGAAATCATAAAAAGTAAAAAAATAACGAGAAAAAAATTAAAAGAAAGAAAAAGAAAAAAAGAAAAGAATAGAAAAGGAGGTTTTTGTTACATGTTTTTTTACATGTGACGAATGTGAAAAAAAAGAGATTTTTGTTTGTTACCAGTCAAAACCGTGCAAGGTAGCTTCCCACCCATCGCGTCAGCAAAGACTCTAACGCCTCGTTTGAATGGTTGCTTTTAGCCTTGATATTGGACATTCGCAACATTCAGGCCCGAATATCCCGAATATCACCGTTTGGATGTATTTGGCATTGGGCTGTGACATTCGGGCTGAATATCGAGCCAACCCGCGCGAGTGCAAAATGGCACCCAACCCAATCTCGAGCTCCACCCCTGGAGATTGGCTCTGTATTCGCGAGCGAGGCGCCCCGTACCTGTTCGCGAGCGAGCAGACACACCAGCGAAGCTCCTCACCTGGTAACCCTAGGGACGTCGGCGATGCAGGTATGACCTTCCCCTCGCTCCCGTTCGGCAGCCCGCGGCCGGCGGCCTCTGATGTCTACTACACGCTTCTATTCTTGTAGACTTGTTGGGCCTCCAAGCGCAGAGGTTTGTAGGACAGCAGCAAATTTCCCTTAAGTGAGTAACCCAAGGTTTATCGATCTCAGGGAGGTGTAAGGTGAATGTATCTTCTCTCAAGCAACCCTGCAATTAAGATACAATAAGTATCTTGTATCCCCAACACACCTAATACAATTGTCAGTTGTATAGGTGCACTAGTTCGGCGAAGAGATATTAAAATATGGGTAATATGGATGGTAAAACAAGGTTTTGTAATTCTGTAATAAAAATGGCAGCAAGCGAACAAGTGACAAATGTGACTAAAAACGGTGTATCAATGCTTGGAAACAAGGTCCAGGCTTCATACTTTCACTATTGACTACTCTCAACATCATTAGCATAATTAAACACATGATAGTTCCCACAAAAATAAATGCAAGGTAGACGTTACTCGGAGATCATTCTTTCGTGGATCAAATAGGACGAGAATTGCGTAGGGCTACGAAAAGCACACCTTAAAGTTCGTATTCCACATCTATGGACACTTCATGCTGTCACTATCCGCATCCAAAGATAGTACTAAAAAACACCACAACCTATTTCTTAAATAGTCTCTTTCTTCAATAACACAAGCATCAAGAAACCTCATGATCTATTCAATCCAACAATAATAAAGAACAAACTCATGATGAAGATCCCTCTAAGCTATTATCTTTAGAGTCACACATGGCACCCACACTGTCACCGAGATACCATGATCACAACGGTGACTCCCGAACTTATACTAGATGACACCACTTGAGCTAAATCATATCCATTCACATAGGGAAACATCATGTATTCAACTATACTAACAAAGCTCATGATCACAATGAAGATCACATCATGGGAGAGAGAGATAACCACATAGCTACTTGTATAAGCCTCAGCCCCGGTGAGGGACTACTCCTCCTCATCACGGGAAGCAGCGGTGTTGATGGAGATGGCTCCGGCGGTCAATCCCCATCCCGGCAGGGTGCCGGAACAGGACCTTCTGAACCCGTGAAACTTGTCGGCGATGGCGGCGGAGCTCTATATCGTATTTGGGAAAATCCTTCGGGGGTTATGGTTTTTTCCCCGAGACTTAATTTATAGGCAAAACACCTCGGGGAGGCGAGTCCCGAGGGGCAGGAACGGTCGGCGCCCGCGGGTGCCCCCTAGGCGGCGGGCCAAGCCCGTCTGTGCCTTGTGGGCTGCCCCCACGGTCGCCCTTTTTTCTAGTGTCTTCATTTGTCCAATAAAAAATCTCCGTAAATTTTCGTCCAATTCCAAGAATATTTCCAGTAGTAACTTTCTGCAACAAAAAACAACACAAAAACAGGGAACTGGCACTGGGCATCTTGTCAATAGTTTAGTCCAATAAAATGCCTCAAAATGATATAATATGATAGTAGAAACATGTGACAACATCACAAAACAAGCATGGAACAATCAAAAATTATAGATACGTTTGACACGTATCAGCATCCCCAAGCTTAACTCCTACTTGTCCTCGAGTAGGTAAGTGATAACAAAATAATTTTTGATGAGACATGCAACCAACACAATCTTGATCAAGATAGTAATGTAAAGCTTATGACCTGAATGAAGTGATACAAAACAATTGTCTATAGTTGATAGCAAGAAAGCAATGAATAACCAAGTTGAATCATTAAAGCAAAACCTTTCATAAATAGTACGTTAAAGACATGAAAGCAATGTGACCCACATATTTGACTAATTCTCAAAGGTAATGGCTCCATGACAAAAGTGTTTGAGAATCAACACAAAGGAAGATGTAAGTATTAGAAAAAGCTTCAACTTCCAATGGCTTATCTTATAGATATGGTCAATATAAAGATTCATGTTTAATCTGACGATGCAATATGATCAATGATACCCAGGGTCAATGCTGTATGTTTGCTTTGGTGGAGATAGAAGGAAAAGGAAAACTGACTCAACATTTAAAAGTAAAAGAAAGGCCATTCGCAGAGGGAAGTAGGGATTAGTCATGTGCTAGAGCTTTTTGATTTTGAAAAACAGAGATAAAAGCAATTTTGAGAGATGCATAATTCCGTCAACGATTCCATAGCTCAGAAGCTCATTAGTCCCCTATGTCAAACAAGGTCTTTAGAGTTGTGAGAGTGGCTGGTTTTAGAGGAACGAGTGCATTCCTCTTTCTCCTTTGTTTCACCACTAACCAATGTTTGAGCAGATTTCTCAGATTTTATTTTGTGGAGGAGAATGGTGAGTTATATTTATCTTTTGCTTAAGCTGCTCTCGGGTTGATTCAAGTGAGGACGTAAGCCATCAACACCGGGTGAAATAGAGGGGAAAAAAGAAAAATAAAAGAAAAACCTTGCTCGACATAACCTATAACGAACCCCCTCCTTACTTACTCATGAGCTTGAAAACAGAGGCACCAAAACGAGAATATTTTGAAGGTTTTAAATGTAGCACATGACAAATTTACTTGGAATGGCAGGAAATACCATGCATAGGTAGATATGGTGGACTCAGCTGGCAAGATAGTTTGGCTTTGAGATTTGGATGCACGAGTGGACATCACACTCAGTACAGAGTTTTTTGGCTTAGCAAAAATGGTATTTGAAGCAAACATCCAACATTAACCGGTAACAGAGTAACATAAGACATCAGTCAATCATAACCATAAACACTCCACACTGTCTCCCTTGTTGACCAAACAGTTCTTTTGATGGAAAGATTAGCTTTATGAATTAACAACTACGAAACACCACACAGTTTCAAGCTTTTAACTGTATTTCTTTACTAATCAATTTCCACTCAAATAACCAGCAAGTTTAAGCATTCATCTTAATATCTCAAAACAATTGAGAAGCATCAAGTATCCACACAATGATCTACAAGACTATGCAGGCTTTCATTTCATTCCAATATCACATGGATAGCATTTTGTCACTTTGACAATTCAAGCAATTTATCAATAAAAACTCTCCAACAAGTATAAGTGAAGAACATGACAGTTTAACATCAACAACTAGCAGCTCCAAACAAGATAAAAGCTAAAAGCGAGAGCTTACTAGCAAACAAACAGTAGCTAATAATACTCAATAAGATATAAGCGAAGCAAATGAGTATTCAAATGAAAAAGCGGAGCGTGCCTCTCTCCCACACAAATAAAGCTAGGATCCAACAAGGATATGACCAGCAAACAAACAAAACAAAACTGAAAGCAAAAAGACGCTCCAAGCATATCACATAATATGTAAAGTGATAAATACGCAGTTCAACAAAGACGACCTTATGATAGTCGATGAAGAGAAGGGGATGCCTTGGGCATCCCCAAGCTTAGACGCTTGATGGTTCTTGATATTCAGAGGGGGTGCCATGGGGGCATCCCCAAGCTTGAGCTCTGATCCATCTTCAATTTCTTCATTATCCTCTCCTTTGAAACTTAAAAACTCCCTTCACACAAAACTTCTCATAAACTGATTAGAGGGTTAGTGCTCATAAATTAAAATGCACATGTGCTCAACTCAAGACAAATTGCAAACAGCTTTATTGGGCATTAGCTACTGTTTACTAAGCCTCAATATGACACTCCACCTCTAGAGTATCACATTTGACGATAATAAAAGAGACGAATACAAAATAAAAGCAGAATCTGTCAAAAACTTAACAGTCTGTAAAGATCGAATTTTTCAAGGCACTTCTGTAGCTCAAATCAGAAAACTAAAAACTAACGAAAGATAGATAAAAGTATCAAGCTTGCTGTCTAAAAATTTCAGAAAAAGATAAAATTCAGGGATTGTTCGAGATTTTCTGCAACATGCGCATATAATCTGTTTCTGGACAACAAAACAATACCTCGCACTTTCAATGCATAGGCTAAACTTGGCACAAAAACCAAAAGAAAAAGATAAAATGAAGTTGCTACAGAGGCAACAACTTCATGACTCAAGAAAAGCAAAAACAAAACTGAAAGAAAAAGATGGGTTGCCTCCCAACAAGTGCTTTTCTTTATAGCCTTTTAGCTAGGCTTAGTGGTTTTAATGATGCTCTCATAAGAATAAGAGTTGAAACATAAAAGAGAGCATCAAGAAGCAATATCAAACACATTTAAGTCTAACCCACTTCCTATGCATTGGAATCTTATAAGAAAATAAATCATTGGAGCATAAAGCTACTAGCATAGGAAGGCAAAGCAAATGCAACATTAAAACCTTCAACATAAATATGGAAACTTCATAAGATGAAAATTTATATAACCAAGTTTCCCTCTATCATAATAACTTTCAGTAGCATCATAAGAAAACTCAATAATATAGCTATCACATAAAGCATTTTTCTCATGATTCACATGCATAAAACTATTATTACTCTCCACATAAGCAAAATCATTATTATTAGTAACATTGAGAGTAGGACTATCATATAGAACTTGGACATGATAGACTAATTGTATATTAGAAAGATGATGTTCAGTAGGAGAGTAATAATTATGACAAGTTTCATAAGGATGATTAAAATTGTTCTTTATGGCATAGTTATCATCACAATAATCATCAAAAACTGGAGGCATAATATCATCATAAGCAAGGGGATAGTCATCTTTCCAAGCATATATTTTTGTAAACAAGTCATTATAACTCTCAATACCAAAAGGATTTTCAAACCCATCATCCCCAAGCTTGGGGTTTTCCACATTATGATTAGAAGAAACATGAATATTACCAACAGTATAACAATTGTTAATATCATCATTTTCAAAATTGGTGCCAAAAAGATTTTCAAGATCATAAGTAGTATTATTTTCCCAATCATGATCATCACAATAAGTAACAGGCATAACATAATCTTCTTCAATAGTGCCTATGGACTTAACATCAAGATAATAATGAATACAATCAAGCGGATCATCTTCAATAATTTTGATTCATGCTCATTAGGAACAACTAAGATGGGAGAAATATGTTTAGGGGATGATATCGTTTCCTCTTTCTTTTTACTCCTCCCTCTCTTCTTCTTCTTCTTCTTCACCACCACCTTAGGAGGGAGTGGTTGGATAGGAAGCTTCTCCACATAATCTGATTTATTATTAGAAAAGATAGGAGAAACTTGGGAGAATTTCTCCCTTTCATTATTGGCAACATAAGAATTTTTTTCCTTTCATACTTTGGTAAAGTGCTATTCTTTCTAATTTTTGCTATGTATGCATTTTCGCGGCAATTCACAACACAATAAAGATAGCATCCCCGAAGAATGCTATTTGTCCCCAACGTACTCATATCTAACCAAGAAGTTTTTTCTGATAACTCTTCACACCCCAAAAATAAATTAAGTTCATCATAAAGACTAGAGGTGATCATGTTATCACAAAACTGGCTAATAGTTCTATCATGAAAGTACGAGCATTGGAAATTAAAATGACCTTCTTCATTGCAAAGTTCACACATAAAAGGATAGAGGTCATTAAATTCTCTAGCAAATTTATATAAATCCTTAAGCCATTTGCTAGTTCTTTCATGCTTATGTTGCTTACAATATTTATCTTCTTCAACCCGAGTGCTTTCACAAGGTCTATGCACTCCACAAAAATTAACATGCTTATATAAAACATTATTTGTAGAGATTGGATCATGTCTATTGCAATCATCATTAACAATTTCATTTTGTTTGCACATGTCTTTGAAAGGTTCATGATGCTTAGACCATTTCTCTTTAGGAATATTAATATGAGAAGCAAAAGATTTATAGATATCAACAACTATATGAGAGTCAAGTCCAAACTTAGCACTAAGCTTATTAAAACTATCAGTTTCAACAAAAGACCTAATGCAATCATACTCATAATTTATACCTGACTCTTTACCTTTGTCGATCTCCCAATCTTCAATGTTGTGTTGAATCTTTTCAATAAGATCCCATTTAGCATCAATCTTCTTACTTGTAAAAGAACCCATAGAAGAAGCATCAAGTATTTCCTTGTCATGACGAGATAGCCTTGCATAAAAATTATTAACAATGATATCCTTGGAAATCTTCTTAATTATTTTAATCTCCCCCAAGCTTGAGCTATGCTCTCTCCATCATGTGGCCAAAAATTATAGATATAATTTCTATCTTGATGAATTTCATGAAGAGGATAAAATTTAGAATAAAAGAGAGACATAAGCTCCTTCCAATCCAACAAATGAGAATTGTCTATTAGCCTATACCACTCCAATGCTTTCTCCTTAAGTGATAAGGAAAATAATTTCCTCATGATCACCTCTCTTGAAACACCTGCAATCTCAAACAAATCACATAATTCCTTAATATAAAGCGGATGATTACTAGGATGGACAGCTCCATCTCCTGCATAGCAATTAGTCATAACAAGATCAATTATTCCCATCGGTATTTTGAAATGAATACATTCAGTAGGTGGAGTAACCTTATCCACCACGGGAGTGGTGGAGAGGTCACTCTCAAACAACAAATTTAGAGGACAACGTTCCATAAGCCAAACTAGTAAAATAAAAACAAGAAATGAAAAGATTTAATTGCAAGATCTAAAGAAGATACCTTCAAGCACACACCTTCTCAACAACGATGCTAGAAATTAGCTTTGTTGAAGGGAGAGTGAGTACCGCTTACCTTTCCTCCCCGGCAACGGCGCCAGAAATTAGCTTGATGTCTACTACACGCTTCTATTCTTGTAGTCTTGTTGGGCCTCCAAGCGCAGAGGTTTGTAGGACAGCAGCAAATTTCCATTAAGTGAGTAACCCAAGGTTTATCGATCTCAGGGAGGTGTAAGGTGAATGTATCCTCTCTCAAGCAACCCTGCAATTAAGATACAAGAAGTCTCTTGTGTCCCTAACACACCTAATACAATTGTTAGTTGTATATGTGCACTAGTTCGGCGAAGAGATATTAAAATATGGGTAATATGGATGGTAAAACAAGGTTTTGTAATTCTGTAATAAAAATGGCAGAAAGCGAACAAGTGACAAATGTGACTAAAAACGGTGTATCAATGCTTGTAAATAAGGCCCAGGATTCATACTTTCACTAGTGACTACTCTCAACATCATTAACATAATTAAACACATGATAGTTCCCACAAAAATTCATGCATGGTAGACGTTACTCGGAGATCATTCTTTCCTGGATCAAATAGGACAAGAATTGCGTAGGGCTACGAAAAGCACAACTTAAAGTTCATATTCCACATCTATGGACACTTCATGCTGTCACTATCCGCATCCAAAGATAGTACTAACAAACACCACAACCTATTTCTTGAATAGTCTCTTTCTTCAATAACACAAGTATCAAGAAACCTCATGATCTATTCAATCCAACAATAATAAAGAACAAACTCATGATGAAGATCCCTCTAAGCTTTTATCTTTAGAGTCACACACGGCACCCACACTGTCACCGAGATACCATGATCACAACGGTGACTCCCGAACTTATACTACATGCCACCACTTGAGCTAAATCATATCCATTACACATAGGGAAACATCATGTATTCAACTATACTAACAAAGCTCATGATCACAACGAAGATCACATCATGGGAGAGAGAGATAACCACATAGCTACTTGTATAAGCCTCAGCCCCGGTGAGGGACTACTCCCTCCTCATCACGGGAAGCAGCGGTGTTGATGGAGATGGCTCCGGCGGTCGATCCCCATCCCGGTAGGGTGCCGGAATAGGACCTTCTGAACCCCCGAAACTTGTCGGCGATGGCGGCGGAGCTCTGTATCGTATTTGGGAAAATCCTTCGGGGCTTAGGGTTTTTTCTCCGAGACTTAATTTATAGGCAAAACCCCTCGGGGAGGTGAGTCCCGAGGGGCAGGGA
Source organism: Puccinellia tenuiflora (assembly GCA_012064385.1). Lineage (NCBI taxonomy): Eukaryota > Viridiplantae > Streptophyta > Magnoliopsida > Poales > Poaceae > Puccinellia > Puccinellia tenuiflora. Next base: position 2,267,814 of record QRDG01000096.1, read on the forward strand.
CGGTCGGCGGCCGCGTGTGCCCCTGGGCGGCGGGCCAAGCCCGTCTATGCCCTGTGGGCTGCCCCCAGGGTCGCCCTTTTGTCTAGTGTCTTCATTTGTCCAATAAAAAATCTCCGTAAATTTTCGTCCAATTCCGAGAATATTTCAAGTAGTAACTTTCTGCAACAAAAACATCACAAAAACAGGGAACTGGCACTGGACATCTTGTCAATAGGTCAGTCTAATAAAATGCCTCAAAATGATATAATATGATAGTAGAAACATGTGACAACATCACAAAACAAGCATGGAACAATAAAAAATTATAGATACGTTTGACACGTATTAGTATGCTTTGTCCTTCGACCTTATATTGTCACGTATACTCGAGATGTGAATCGACCTACTTAGGGGCTATCAAACGCTACGCCGTAACAGTGTAGTTATAAAGGTAATTTTCGGCTTTTTCATGAAGCATGTTGCGAGACATGGTCTACATGACAGAGAGATATTTGTGAGCCCCTCGAGTGAACGAATTCAGAAATGCCTAGCCGTGCTACATAAGGTTAAGAGCTAACCTAGTTAGGGATTTTGAATCACAATCGACAAAGAGTGGTCGGTTGGGAGCTCAACCAAATATCATGACACAAAGGAAACATGTAATCCCTAGGGGTGCTTAGGGAGATTCTTATAGAAAGCCAAGTTTTCTCATAAGCACCAATGCTTATCCCTATAGGAGAGGTGTCTAGCTAAAGATCCGATATGTAAATAAGCACTAGTACTTAATGAAAACCCATTTTATTTTTCTAGACAACTCTATAAGCAAGTACATTGTGTTGTGCATGTCCTACGGGGCTAAGCACCTAATCAAACAACATTTGTCCCTCAATTGTTTTGTCAATTATCATTAAAATCTACTTAGGGAGCAATATTTGCATTTTCACGCTTTATGATACATGCATTACTTGTATGCGTTAACCTATCCGAGAAATCCTCCGGTTGATAAATATTCCTATCTTATCATCAATAGAACATATCCAAGTTAAACCGAAATTGGAGCGACGTTTCGGGCTATTAATACTTACATATCCAACATAACTCGAGGTTGGTGAAGTGTTTTGTCGTGTCCGTGTTCTGCAGTTATACATAGTAATGCGCCATAGTAGCACCATCCGTCGGTTTAATGTCCAGCGACGCGTGTACAACCAACCAGACGATGTACAATCAATTCACGATCTATGCAGAGATCGTGTACACCGACGCAAATGAAGAAAGATCTTTCATACGGTACGATCTATATCTCGAACATCAATAGTGCATATCTAATTTAACGCGGCCCGAATTAAAACACATCTCTATCTATCAGTACTTACATATCCAACTTAACTCGACCCAACTTTGCTCGGCTATAAAACCCCATTGGGCCTCCCCTCTCCCTCCCAACCCAAATACAAAGTTGCAAACCCTCTCACCCTCTCAGGGCAGGGGCAAAGCCTCAAATCCTCCATCTCCTCCTGAGCAAACAAACCCTAGCCGGCTGACTACTACTACCGCCTTCTCCTCGGAAACACATTTTTAGTCTAGAAGAGTAGCCTAGACCGAGTAGGATACATCCCACACTGAGCGATGGGCCCCGTGCGCAGGCACGTGCGAGGGTCGTTACCTGACCTCCCCGTAAAACCAAACCGCGACGCAGGCCAGCCAGGGCCAGGGGTGAGGACTTCTTTCCGCGATAGCTTCCTCCCTCTGACCACCAACACATCTCGCCCGCCCATGGTTTCCTCTTCTGCCTCCCCTAGGGAGGAGGAGGGCGGCGGCCGCCCCGGCAGGCCCACGCGCCGCGGCGAGAAGAGGAGAATGCACTGCACCACTGCCTCGCCGGAGGCCGCTTCCACCGCCGAGCCGTCGCAGGTACGGGTCTCTCTCCCGTATATTTTTACATGCTTGTAGATCAGGCCACGTTTTCTTTGATACCATGGATGGATTGTTTTCTTTTGTTCCTGTTTAAAAAGAGAAAAACTGTTCTTGGTGGACGCCTGCGAACGTAAGAGTCTCGTCCCCCCTCTTGTTTGTACTCCGTATCACGGTTTCGTTTGATTGATGATACATAATTTCTATTGTTTATTGTGTTTATTATCCGTATGATGAGTAGTTTCTAGTTTCCTCGTATGGACTTGGATGGATCGGTCATGGATGGATTCTAGGGCAATGTTAACTCGTTGGATCTATGCAGCAATGAGATGCGAATTTGTGGAGGGGGTTTGTGTTTGATGCTTGTTCTTGGGCCCGGTTGTAGATGGGAAAGTATTGGTCGATTCAATGAAAGGGGGAATTGTGGGATTTGCGCAACTTAGAATTGTGGGGGCGTGGTTACAAGTTACTTGGATGCCCTGACCGATTGTCATCTGTTCTTACATGTCTTTTACAATTGTGGGATTGAGAACCGGTCTGGGATTTGGATGGCACGACCAATGGGCATGCATTCCTTTGAAATAATGGTTTGTGCTTGATTTGCGAGAAAAATATCTAATGTCCCCCAAAAGATCATGTTGACTGTATAATTTGCGGCGCAAACTTTTGAACAATACGGCTGGATCTGAAATGCTCAAATTGGTTCATGGCCTATTAGAAATAAAGTATTTCTAGTCTTGTCCGGATTGGGTACTTCACCTGTGCAATTGAATCGGCAATTTCCATGGATGTGCTAAACAAAGATAGAGATCTCAACCTTTGAAATAATTTTAGTAAGTTGCCAACCAATGACAACATCTATGGATCAACAAATTCATGGAACTCAAATTCATCAGGAGATTACATTACATGAACGAAATATGATGAACTGTCACTCTTGAAATTACGTATTTTACATTCAACTATTTGGTTTCTAATATGTCATGTAAATTTCTGCATACTATGAGGACAATAATCCTTTAGTACTTTCTAATTAAGTGAAATATTAATCTAGAAAGTTAATCTTATGATGACTACTCTTTTTCTCAGGATCTCTTCTCATCAAGGAGTTGCGAGGAAGACGGTGGCAGAACTACAAATGTACGCCCTTAATTTTTTTTTTAACTTGATGACCACAAAGCTATCATTCCATCCCCTAAAATTACATGCTTATTCTGTGCCTAATTTGTTTGTCCCTTTTTCTTAATTCATGGACAGACATGTGGAAAGTGGAAGCCTGATGAGTCACACAGACCTGACATCGATGATGCTCCTGTTTTTACTCCAACCGAAGAGGTTTGTGGACTATTCTCTTCATTAGCAGAACTACATTATGTGCCATGCTGTTTTGGATAATAGTGTATAATCTTCTCACACCAGGAATTCAAAGATGCAATTGGGTACATTAGGAGCATTTATCCCCAAGTCGAAAAGTATGGAATTTGTCGTATTGTTGCACCGTCTTCTTGGAGACCACTTTGTCCTCTTAAGGAGAAGAGTTTTTGGGGCTGTACAGAGTTCAATACCCGAGTTCAAGAAGTTGACAAGCTTCAAAACCGGGAACCCACAAAGAAAAAAACTCAACCTCGAGTTCAGAAGAAAAGAAAGAGAAGAAAGAAGCTGAGGTTTGGGATGTCTAGCAGGCGACCTAGCACAAATGCTTCCGGAGGTGCAAACTCGGATGGGAAATTTGGCTTTCAGTCTGGCTCAGATTTTACACTTGAGGAGTTCCAGAACTATGCTGACGAGTTCAAGCAGCAATATTTTGGAATGAAGGGAATTGATGAAATTTCTCTTTCCGAAATTAAAAAACGCAAAGAAATTTGGCGACCATCAGTTGCGGAAATTGAAGGAGAATATTGGCGGATAGTTGTATGCCCTGATGATGAAGTTGAGGTACTTGATTACTTATTTGCTTACATGTATACGTTCTTATTAGGATTAAAATTTGTACTGATAGACATCAAACTTTCTTGGCATAGGTGGACTACGGTGCTGATCTGGACACGGCAACGTTTGGTAGTGGATTCAGTAAACTGTCTCTGTTAGATTCAAATAAGCAAGATCCGTACAGTTTATCTGGTTGGAACTTGAATAATCTCCGACGACAACCTGGGTCTGTTCTTTCATTTGAAACTGAGGATATATCTGGTGTTGTAGTCCCTTGGCTTTATGTTGGGATGTGTTTCTCATCATTTTGCTGGGTAAGATTTTTCATTCTTCTATTTCTCAGTCATCTCGTAACATTTGGAGATAATTGTATAATGTTCCTAAAGTTACATGCACAAAGTATTCTTGTCGAGTTAGACCTTGGTCAGTTAAAGCATATTGTAGTTTCCTGTCGGTGGTTGAAAGATGCTAGTAGCCAAGTACTTTACGATGGTGGGTTAGCCTGAGATCGTAATTTTAATATATAAATGGTTGTGATATCTGGTGTTTATGGCTCATATTCTCATATATCCATTTATGTTTCTGTAGCATGTGGAAGATCATTTCCTTTATTCTCTCAATTACATGCATTTTGGTGAACAAAAGGTATGGTATGGTGTTCCCGGTGATAATGCAGTGAAGCTGGAAGAAGCTATGAGAAGGAACTTGCCAAGACTGTTTGAAGAACAGCCCGATCTCCTTCATGAGCTGGTAACATTTATATTTTATGTAATTACCTAGTGATTTTGGTAAACTGAACTCATTGTGTACTTGTTTAAAACCTAGTTAGATGTTTTTTGGAGCTAAGAGTTCATGTGATCTGCAAAATACTTAGCATGCTTAAAAAAAACAAAAATCAAAAGAACATCATGCCATTTTGTTCGATGAATGTAGTACATTATTCAGTATCATTGCATGCTCTTGATCATAAATTTTTACGACTTACAATTAGAATATTAGTAGGATAAGCATGCAGCATAATAGTCAATATGATGAACCCTCTTCCTGCGTTATCAAAATCTTTTTCCATCTTCACCCAGTTTCATTCTGAATTTTCTTTGTGCAGGTTACGCAGTTATCCCCCTCTGTTCTAAAATCAGAAGGAATTCCTGTTTACCGTGTTGTTCAGAATCCAGGCGAGTTTGTTCTAACACTACCACGAGCTTACCATTCTGGGTTCAACTGCGGCTTCAACTGTGCAGAGGCAGTAAATGTCGCTCCTGTGGATTGGCTGCCCCATGGACAATGTGCTGTTGAGCTCTACAGAGATCAGCAGCGCAAGACATCAATATCACATGATAAGTTATTACTAAAAACTGCACAAGAAGCTCTCAGACAGCTTTGGATGAACCTTCACAACTCAAAGAGTGATCAGACATATGTATGGCTTGATACCTGTGGAATAAATGGAACGCTGAAAAGTGCAATTCAGGTACTTAAGCCTTATAGGCATTTGTTATTTGTCAGTTCTCACTCAAAAAAATTATGTACTAATTCTGCTTTTGATTCCATCATTTCAGACAAGGGTTAAAATGGAAGGTGCAGCACGGGAGGCGAATGCTCTTTTGCAATGTAAGAAGATAGATCAGGATTATGATTCAACAGACCGGGAATGCTTTTCATGCTTCTATGATCTCCATTTATCTGCTGTCAGTTGCCAATGCTCGTCAAATCGGTTTGCTTGCCTAAAGCATGCAAACCTTCTGTGTTCATGTGAACCGGACAGAAAATTTGTGCTATACCGATACAGTATGGAGGAGCTGAATGCTCTTGTTGCAGCTCTGGAGGGAGATGCAACTGCAGTGTACCAGTGGATACAGTATGATGCAGGCTTAGTTTGCCAATCTGGTTCTATGCAGCAGAAGATGATGAGCTTCAGTAAAAGTGCAGAATTATCTGGATCGGTAATAGATGTCAACATTGATTGCAGGTTTGATGGCTGCCATGGCCTTGACAAGCCAGTGGGATATCCAAAAGAGAAGGAAGTACAGAATAAATGTGTTGATCTGAACATAGAAGATCCATCAAGTAGTCCTAGAATAAAAGAAGGGCTAATATGTAGTTCTAGCACATTAAATGCAGCATGTTTCTCAAGCTCTACATCGAGTGCTTTAGAAAAGCTTGACAAACACAAGATGATCATCGATTGTGAGTCTCTGGGGACAAGTAATCCAAATAGTTCAAATTCCCAGTGCTCACAGTCCTTGCGTCATTCATCCAAGTTATCATGTCCTTCTAGAACACCAACAGATACTTCCACCCCAGCTTCCAAAGCTCCGAAGAAACTGTTTGGTGTTGACATTGAATACGGCGTGGCCAAGGCTTTGCATGCCCAGGTCAGTCAAGTGGCCAAGCCTTTTTCAAGCCAATCTGATGAAGTCTCCGGGGCAACAATATTAAGGCATGTGGTTGAGCCACTTGACTATGGAACAGTGATGGTTGGCAAAAATTGGTGCAGTCATCAAGCTATCTTCCCAAAAGGTACATGCACTAAATATTGCAATGAGTACTTTCATGGTGCGTAAAAAAATTAAATTAAGAGAAAATGATATCTTTGCAGGATTTAGGAGTCGAGTTACATTTTACAGTGTACTAGATCCAAAAAGGACATGTTGCTACATTTCAGAAGTTCTTGATGCTGGACTTCTCGGGCCATTGTTTAGGGTATGTGTGATTCTAAATACCCCCTTTTCTGTCTTACACCCATTTGCTTTCTTGTGGGTCACATGTCAGCTTTCTTCTGAAATCTAATAACAGGTGGCTGTAGAGGACCTTCCGGAGATTTCTTTTGCTCACACTTCACCAATGCAATGTTGGGACAGTGTGAGAGACAGAGTGAATGAAGAAATTAAAAAACAACATAGGGCTGGAAAATCTGGTGTTCCTGCTTTATTATCACCGGGTTCTGTAAACGGGCTTGAAATGTTTGGTTTCTTCTTCCCACCAATCATTCAGGTATTTTTTCAATAGATATATAGCTTTTGTTTCTCCGAGAGGAGGTGGTCACTTCATTGGAACATGTTATGAATTTTACTAAGAAACTCTTCATTGTTTAACAGGTAATCGAGGCTCTAGATCCGAAACACAGGTGCTTAGACTATTGGATGTCTAAGTGCACGCCTCCTTTAAAAAGACTGCCTTCGGAGTCTTTGATGGCTGGAACGGTTGACGGCACTAATAATTCGCCTATAAGGTTACTTGGGGTTGATATTACCAGCAAGGAATCTGAACAGACCAGTTCCTGCGCTGAGGAGGTTAAACTCGGTAGGCTGCTTAAGGCTAAACTCCCTGAAGACTCGGAACTGATTGTCATCAACAAAGCAATCAGCAGCAGAGTGGATAGCAGCAGCATTTGGAGTGGCAGTCGGCAACCTGCAGGATGAGATGAAGAATAATGTAGATAAATAGTGCCCTGAATAGATAAAACAATTTTAATAACTCATCCTAGAAAGCTTCCTTAGGGAAGCAGCATTAGAATTGAGCTAGAGTCACCATTGATTTGCATTCCTATAGAATTACATTTCCCGATCTTCCTCTGAGCTTTAGACCATCCCGATTTAATCTAACTTGACTGGCAACAAGTTATTTTACTCTCTGATTGTTTCCTGGTTAGCCAGGTTCATGGTAGCCTATGTAGCAAGCTGATCATTCATTTGTCAAAAGTTTACATGTACAAAACCTTGTTGCTGGAAATTCAAAAAGAAATGAAGAAAATTGCTCTGATTGCACGGTGCATTACTGCCACTTCCTGTGAGATGCTTTTCTCCTCGTACAAAAAAGGGATTACCCCAACATTGAATAGACCTGACCTCATTTTCCCGCGAGGCAAGGAAGGAAGACGACGACTATCACTAGCATATGAGGTCGGCCATCGACGGACGCAGACTGGTCAAGTGCGTCAAGCTGGTGCTACTGCAGAACCAGTCCAAGATCCTGCGCCGCAGGAACCCGGTTGTATGCATCAGGGTGTTGTGGACGTAGGCAAACCCTTTAATAAGCAACCAACAGAACGGAAGGTGCATTTGGTAGACTTGGTTGAACCTCATGCAGCCTACGAAATGCGCCTAAAAGCAACTCTACCCGTCGTCCCCCCCCCCCCCCCCCCGAGAGCCCCCCCGGGCACGCTTTTCCTACCTTTTTTCCGCCGGCGGACCATTTCCCTCCCAGTCGCCCCCCCCCCCCCCCCCCCCCCGCGCGAGCTTCGTTTTCCGCCGGTTTTGGCCCAAAATTAATCCGGCGTTCCCAGGCCGAACCCATCGCGCTGGGTTCCGCCTTGGGGCACCAGCGAAAGGGAAAAGCCGCGCGGGCCAGCCCTGTCGGTGAGACAACACACATACCCCACCACAGATTCGTCCCATTCCTACTTTCCCTCCCCCGCCGCCGGCACCACCTCTTCCCCTCCGCCGCGAATGCGCCGCCAGAATAGGGCACCCCCCACCGCGACGGCACGCCGTACCAAATCCCCCACCCACATCTCGCTGCTGCCCGAGTTCTCGCGGTGAATCGCCCTCATGATCAAGCTTCGCGCCCACCCTGCCCGCAAGGTGTTCGGCATTTTGCCTGAGATGGACTCCGACGATGAGGAGATGCTCGCTGCTCTGATGGAAGAGGAAGCCGACGTCGCCGCCGTCGACGACGAAGAGCACTTGCTGATGCTTGCCTGTCTGGCCGGTCTATACACCGTCGATCGTGGTGGCTCGGCACCAGGTTGCCGCAAGAGCAAGGTACGCCAGCGTGCGGAGGGCTATTGCATTCTGTACGCCGACTACTTCGCAGACGCTCCATTGGACGGCGAGAAGACATTTCAATGGCGTTTCAGGATGAACCGGAACATCTTCCTCAGGATTGTGCATGGCGTCCGAGAGTTCGACAGCTACTTCGTTTCCAAGAAGTATTGCACCGGCACGGTTGTATTTTCCTCGCTCCAGAAGTGCACGGTCGCTTTGAGGCTGCTTGCATACGGAGCTCCAGCTGATTCGCACGATGACTATCTGCGCATGGCCGAGTCCACCGTCCTTGAGTATTTCTACAAGTTCTGCAGAGCCGTAGTGGCAGTGTTTGGACCAGAATACTTGCGAACACCCACTGCGGAAGACACTGCTCGGATCCTAGCCGAGAATGAAGCAAGAGGATTTCCTGGAACGCTAGGAAGCATCGACTGCATGCATTGAAAATGGAAAAACTGTCCATTTGCTTGGCATGGGATGTACAAAGGGCACAAAGGAGGTTGCAGTGTCGTACTTCAGACAGTGGCTTCGCAGGATACCTGGATTTGACATTCCTTCTTTGGAATGCCAGGATCTAACAACGACATCAACGTCCTACAGTGCTCCAATGTATTCGCCAAGCTTGTTGAAGGTAATGCTCCCCCGGTGAACTTCGAGATTAACGGGCACCATTACAACAAGGGATACTACCTGGCAGATGGAATCTATCCAAAATGGTCCACATTTGTGAAGTGTAACGCCCCCCGGATCGGTACTATGTAGACTTAGCGATTTCCGCCAAATCCGCATAATAACGATCCTAGGACGCCCACCAGGCATAACGTGCACGTCGCAACACACACGTTATGCAGGTGGAATTGTGATAACATTACAATAGTTCTTGATGGAACCCACAAAAGAACATATATACAGCAACGACTCACAGAGTCAAGAATACAAAAGATACATTACAAAGATCCAAACAACAGCGGAAGCGAAATAGTATCCGAGTACGGATAAGAATACAAATATGGACTAAGAGTCCTGAAGATAACCAAGCACCATAACCCTGCCCAGGCCAAGCCGGCAGGATTCCCAAGCTAACGTCGTCACACTTCATACCTGTTGGCTGCCATAGAATAGCAGCCCCGAAGGGGTCAGTACTATGAAGTACTGGCAAGTAATACTCACAAGATATCAAAGCTGAATTCCGGGGGAAAAGGGTGTAACATCCCCAAAGTAATCCCCTTTTCTTTTCCATGTTTATTTTAAATATTGCATCATCATGACATCATCTTAGTAGTTGCATTTTGTAGTTTTGCAAAAATAAAAGAAAACAAATAAAAATAATTTGCTTTTCATGTGTTACCACATGCAATACCTAATTTATAAATTGCAAAACAAAATAATTAAGGGAGTGTCTAATTCTCAGTCGACTTAGATTTAACTAAATCTCAGTCACTTGCACACAATTGCAAATCATGTGCAACTCTTAGATCAACACGAATTACGACACAAATCAAACGGTCAAGGAGGCGACTGAGATTTAACTAATTCTCAGTCAGTTGCACACAATTGCAAACCATGTGCAACTCACAAATTAGCACGAATCACGACACAAAATCTAACGGTTAAAAAGGCGACTGAGATTTAGTTAATTCTCAGTCGACTTAGAATTAGCAAAATCGAATAATTAAAAACCAAAAAAACTATTTTGGATAAAGCAAGTCAAAATGTTATTTTGAGATTGCAAATTAACAAAATCATTTTTGGTGGAAGACAAAACCCTAGTTTATTTTGTTTTCTCTTTTTCTTCTTCTCTTTCTAATTCCTGAAAAAAATAGAAAAGGAAGAAAAAACAGAGCTGGGCCGAAACCCAGCTCCTTCCTCTCTTTCCTCCCTTCTCTTCCCCCCACCCGCACAACCCATCTAAGGCCCAGCCCAGCTGGCCTTTCTCCTTTATCTTCCTCTGCCGCACCTCCCCTCACGTACGTCGCTGCGCCATCGCCAGCGCCCTCGCCACTTTCCGACGCCGAAGCCACCACGCCACCTGCTCCCCTCCTCCTATAAAGCAGCACCAGGGCGCCTCCTTCTCCCCAAACCCTAGCTACTTCCCCTCTCCCTTTCCTGCCGCCGCCACTCCTCTCCTTCTCCCTCCGTTTCTTCTCCTTCCCGAGCCTCTCCACCATCGCCAGCCGGAGAAGTACACCGACAACATGGGGTAGAAGATCAGGAGCAGGAGCTCGTCGTCATCGTCAAGCACCGGATCCAGGCGAAGTAGACACAGGGTCTGCTTCCACTACTCCAGGGCCGGCCACCTCTACCTCCTCTCCTTCCCGACGTCGTCTACCTCATGTTCCCGTAGTCCTCGTCGTCGACCACCTTTCCCCACCGTCGATCTGCGCCAGGGTGAGCACCACCGCCCTCGGGCAAGCCTGATACTCCTCTCTCCCTCTTCCCCTTGCTCTGGACCTTGCCTTCCTGCGCAGCGTCACCGCCGGTAGCCGTAGGGCCGACGCCACCGTCCGCCGGCACGAGCTCGGGCTCCTCTACCCGACCACCTCCTGCACGCCGCCTTGCACGTCATCGGCACCTGCACCCACACCCTACTGCACCACGCACGTACACCGCACGTACACGTAGCGCCGCCCGCTCCGGGTCATCGTCGGCCAGGCCGGGCACACCGACGCCGTCCTCTGAAAAACCTGTACAAGCCTGCACCTTTTCTTCAGTTAGAAATTCAGTTAACCTACAGATCTAACACTTAGGCCGCCGAGCACCCTTTCTATCATCATCCGAAGCGCAGCCCAGCTGGTCACCGTTCCTTGCATGCCTAGCTTGATCCCGGGTTCGGTTCCCCCTCGGGCCGAATAAATCCCACCTTTTTTTTGCCTCTGTTCTGCCACTGACATGTGGGCCCCTGGGACCCACATGTCATACTCTGTGTGCAGATCCACCCCGGTGCACTTGTTTCCAGATTCAGATCCAGATCTGGATCTTTTCCAGAAAATCCCCTGTTTCCAATCTTTTGCAAATAGGCCCCTGGTTTAATTAATATGTCATGTTTTTGCAAATAAAATATACCACATGTTTCTTTTGTCAAATTTGCAATAAAAATATGTTTTGAAATCAGAAAAATGTAATCTGTTCAAATATAAATTTTGTTTAATTTTGGAATTAATTTAATGGCTGAAATAAACAAATCTTTTGCTAATTAATTAATCTTGTAAAATTCATAACTTTTGTTCTACAATTCCAAAAATTATGAATTTTATATCAAATTAAAGCTAAAAATGTAATCTGTTTAAATCTAATTTTGCATGCATGTTTTAATTAATTTAACTTTCGGGTAAACTGAAAATTCATTTAATTGAATTAATTAAATGCCCTAATTGCCATATTTGTTAATTAAATTGCTAAACCCTAATTCTAACTTGCCTAATAAAATGTTTAGCACTTAAATTGCTGCATTTTTAAATTTTGTCATGTCATCATGCTTGATTGAATGCATTTGTATTAATTTTCCTTTTTGTTATGTTTTGTTGTTACCGTAGACGACGACGTTGCTGAGTACCCCGACACCTCCGAGGATCTAGCCCAGTACCAGGCTACTGAGCCAACAGGCAAGCAGCCCCCCCCCCAACTTTCTCATGTGATGCCTATGCCTGTCTTGCATGCTTTAGGACTTCCGTTCTGTTGTGTCTTATGATTCCTACTAGAATTGCATAGCCTGTTAGAAGTCCAGATATTCCTGATATTCCTACCTATATCCTATGCTTGTTTTCCAGTTAATATCTACTAGCATGCTTAGGAGTTGATTTTGGTCTATCACATGTTTAGCTGGTATACCTTAATAATTGAAGACTTGCTATGTGGGAATCACTTTATTATATTAAAGATAAGGCACCGACGGAAGGCCAATTATGGTGATTTGTTCTGCTAGTGTCGCCTAGGAAAAACCGTTCTTTTCCGCTTATCCAAGAATGAGCGTCCTAGCCACACGTGGGAAGACTTATGGAACCCCCCTCAACTTAGTACCGGATCTGCTATATTGGTTAGGGAGCCACAAAGTAGTTCGGGTGTTTACCATTTGGAGCATACGCACGATGCATGTTGAAGATGAGAGGTTACAACTATGGGGGGCGCATATAGGTTTGCGTACCGTGCGTTTATCGCATGTGGATGGAGGAGCAATCGTATGAGTGTTATCCTCCCGAAGCCGTTCTCGCAACTTTTGGGCCCGCAAAGTTGTTTCGGCCGGGCTCCCGACGTGGATCAGTCTCAGATAGGTGGCTCTCTATCCAATGTAGTAGTGATGGGGAAGGTCGTGTTGAGATACCTAAATGCCTCTGTGGCATGTGGTTGATTGAACGTTTATGGTTACATTTGGGCACCCCTGCAGGGTTAAATCTTTTCGAAAAGCCGAGTCCGCGGTTATGGACGACTTGGGTAATGTGCTGGCTAAAAAGATCATAGACATCACCGTATATCATAAATAGCTAAATTGACTAGTAAATAGCCATATTCAAATAATAACCTGCTAAAAGGGTTTGAGTTGACGGCGCCTCGGGATGACTTTTCTGGAAAATAATGGCCGCCCCGTCGTTTTTAGGTTAAAAGGATTTTATAGGTGTCGGTGGGGGCCGAGGCGGTGCCCAGGGGGCAGGGGCGGGCCCCACCCGCGGGTCCTAGGGGGGCCGCGGCCGGCACCCGCCTGTGGCCCCTGGGTGGCCCCCCAGGCTCCCCTTTGGTCCACAGGTCTCTTCTGTCGCATAAAACATCTCCGTAAATTTTCAGCTCAATCCGACGATATTTCCTGAAGTGACTTTTCTGAAATACAAAAACAGCAAAAACAGGAAACTGGCGCTAAGCATCTTGTCAATAGGTTAGCCAAACAAAATGCATAAAAATGATTAATATGATAATAAAAACATGTGACAACATCACAAAACTAGCATGGATCAATCAAAAATTATAGATACGTTTGACACGTATCAGGGTGCCCACAGGGCAGGTGCGGGTCCCACCCGCGGGCTGCCCTAGGGCCGCGGCAGGGGACCGCCCCTGGCCTATGGGTGGCCTCACAGGCCGCCCTTTGGTCTCCTGGTGCCTTCCGTTGAATAAAAATTCCCGTAAATTTTCGTCCAATTCCGAGAATATTTCCAGAAGTAAATTGTCTGAAATACAAAAACAGCAAAAAACAGGAAACTAGCACTAGGCATCTTGTCAATAGGTTAGTCCGAAAAAATGCAGAAAAATGATGTAATATGATAATAGAAACACGTGACAATGTCACAAAACTAGCATGGATCAATAAAAAATTATAGATATGTTTGACACGTATCAGAAACCCTTGGCCAGCTCTCGTCAAATTTAAGTGAGCATGTAATCCATGCTCACCAGGTGAAAGGGGGGAAATAACCTTGCTTGACATAGGATATATAAAAAACTTCATTACTACTTCATCATGAGCTAAAAACATAGACACAAATTGGAATATTTTGAAAGTTTAAAGGTAGCACGTGACAAATTTACTTGGAGTGGAAAGGAAATACCACATGTAAGTAGGTATGGTGGACACAAATGGCAAAGATATTTGGCTCAGGGATTTGGATGCACGAGAAGTATTCCCTCTCAGTACAAAAATTTTCGGCTTAGCAAGATATCAAGCAAACACATAACACCAACTTAGTTCAATGAATTACTACAGATATACATTAATCATAACCATTAGACCTCACACCGTCTTCCTTGTTAGCCAAACTATCCCTTTGCAAAAAGAACATCTAGACTTTGAGAGCTACCAAGCAGGACAAGCGCCATAATTTTAAGCTTTACGGTAGTTCTTTACTAATCCATTCTTAAGTAAATGATCCACAAGTTTAAGCATCAATCTACTTCATATCTCTAAATAATTGACAAGTATCAAATATTCAAGACAATGATCTACAAGATTGTAATGCCCGGGGTTTTCCCCAAATTAGATTTTTGCTTGTTTTTGTTTTTGCATCATCATGACATCAGCATCATCGCATCGCATATTTTTGGCAACAAAAATTATTTTTATTAAACCCTATTTTTATTTTTCCTAAAAATTGTCGGAAAATATTTTTATCGAGACAGTCGTCTCCGTTTTCTAAAATTAATTGCCAAATTAAATTTGCAAAATAAAAATGGTTTTGAGATGCGAGAGAGTAGCCCAACCGGCCCAAGCCCACCTAACCTCAAACCCTAGGGTTTCCCTTGGCAGTTTTCTGTTCCTACCCCTGCCTTCTTGCAGCCACCCTCCTCCTTCTCCCTTTTTTTCCTGTTCAGGTCCTCCCACCTCTCAAGAAAGTCCCTGTCTCTTCTTTTTGGGTCCTTTTCTCTCGCAATCAGGTCCCTGGACAAATCCTCTCTTATCTGCTCTGCTCCCCATCTTCTTCCCAAGCCCGTGCTCCTCTCCACCCCGGTTCCCTTCCCCGTCCATGGCCCCCTCGGGCCGGCTCCCCTCCACCCGAGCCCGGTCAGCCCCGCCTCCCTCTCCTCTCCTCGCTGGCCCTGCCTCCTCTCCTCTTCTCCTTGCTGGCCTCCTCCTCCTCTGGCCTCCTCCTTTGGCTCGTCCCCGTGCGCGAGCTGCCGCGCCGGCCCGGCCCTTCACCGTCCTCGTCTCCTCCGGCCTTGCATCGCCGCCGGCCGCGCGCGTCTTCCCCCGGCCCGTGCCCCTCGTCCCGACCTCGACCTCCACCGGTCGGCCACCCTCGCCCTCCGCGTCGTGCCGTCCTCCTCGCCTGCACCTCCTCTCTCGGCCGGCCTGCTCTGCCCGCGCCGGCCGCGCCCCGTCCTTCCCGACGCCCATGCTCGAGCCGGCCGACGTCCTCTGCTCCCCTCCTACTGTGGCCGCGGCCAAGCTCTGCAGCCGACCCTCAGCTGCTCCGTCCGGTGAACCCCAGCCTCGACCGTGTCCTGCACCGACGGCCACCTCTATGGCTGCTCGTGCTGTTGTCTCCGATGTGTAGCGTGGCTGCCATCTCGTGCCTCCGTCGTGGACGTCTCCGTGCGTGCACGTTCCCTTCGTGAACCAGAGCCTCCCCGACGTGAGTTCCTTGTTTCCGTTCCCGACGTGAAGCCGATGCCTCCGTGCCAAGTTCCCCGATGACGAATCCCCGAGTACGTCCCCGTCGTGAAGCCACCTCCCGACGACAAGTTCCCCGTGCGCGTCCCCGGTGCCGTGCTATGACAAGGTCGACGACCGTGGATGCGCCAAGCTCTCCGTAACGTGACCCCGGCGACCGTGGACAGATACGACAAGATCTACCCCGACCGGAACCCGCCGAGTTCTCCGATGCCGTGTACCCCGACCATCGACAAGTTCTTCGTGCACGTTTGTGCCGGCCGCCTTCGTGCACGCCGTGAAGACCGAACCCCGACGCCGAACCCCGTCGACCCCGAAGCCCGGAACGCCAAGGTCCGCCACGATGAAGACCCGAGTACGACTACTTCCACGATGTCGACTACCTCGACTACTTCGACCCCGGATGGATGACTACCTCGACTACTTCGACTCCAGACGAACGACGACGGTTCCGAATCTGGAGATCCTCGATCCGATGTGTGACCCCAACCCTAACCCTATACCATATATATCCGTATCTTCTAAAATCATGCATCATTAATCAACATCGCACCTTTATCCATTTAGTCGAATTAAATCAACTAATTATGGGATTTGTCCGGTGCATCTATATTGTGCTCCGATCCCATTTAAAATGATTTGCCATGTGTTAAGGAATAAAATTAGATCGCATTTAATTTTTCATGCATTATGTCATCAACATGCCGCTTCTTTTGCCGTAGTAGTAAAATGCATCTTTTATGTTTCCAATGTTTGTTGCTTCTTCGGGAATAGGCCGTTGAGTTCATGTGAGCAACGACAGGTTCTGCTACCTCTACCGGATTGTAGACAAGTGATACTCCCTTGCTATCTTTGCTTGTTTTCTGTCTCTTACTCGTCCTATCTTTTGTTCCTTGCTAGCCTTATGTCACGATGCTTGTGTCTCGATCCTATATGCATGTTTCCCTTGCAGCCATGATATAGCCACACCCCCACATCCTAATACCCTGTTGTTTGTTTACCTCGTTGGCCTTGCGAGTTCTAGTGCATGCTTAGGTGCTTTGCTTGAGTCATGTTATCTTTTTATCTAGTCTTGATATTAACATGATAGCTCGGCTCAACTTAAATGGTAATCTTTATTTTCTGTTGCGATGGGAGAAACTTAATAAAGATAAGGCACCGGCGGAAGGCCAATCATGGCGTTTTGTTCTGCTAGTGTCGCCTAGGACCCGAGTTCTTTTCCGCTGATCCAAGACTGAGCGCACTAACCACATGTGGGAGTTCTATGGGCCTCCCCGCAATCTATTACCGGATCCTCAAACCTGTCCAGGTGCCACAAGTAGTTCGGGTGTTTCTGTAGGTGTTGCGGTACGTTCGTTTATCGAGTGTGGAAGGAGGGGCAATCGTATGAGTGTTCCCTCCCGAAGCCGTCCACGCAACGGTTAGGCCCACCTCGAAGCTTCGGCCGGACTCTCAAGGTGGATCAGACCTAGCTAGGTGGCTCCCTGGACTTGTTTGTAGAGAAGGGAAGTATTGCGTCGAACGCTCCACCGGTTGTAGCGCCCCGACCCCCGAGCTATACAGTGAAACGTTGTGTAACCGGACATGCTACATAATCAAGGGTTACTGGGTTTACCAAGCCCAGGCCAAAACTCATTGGCAGGCGTGCTCGGAATACATCATCGGCACACAACACCTCGATCATGCCATAAGCTCAGACATCGCTTTCACGTATAGCAAAGAGACCAAGACTGCGGAACAACTGGCGCATAACAGACTCTACGACACAAGAGATCATAGTTCAACTCATATATGAGAAAGATAGCAAATGTCACAATCAGAGGTCGCAGACCCATCATTACATCACGCGGAAAGCAAATATAGTTGTCTAACAACAAGATCCAAATTATGGCCTAAGAGTCCTACATTAACATATCCCAGCCAGCCTGTTCCGAGACGTCCCAAGCTGCCACCTGGGAACCCCAGACTACTCGTCGATGTCGATAAAGAACCCACCTTCCAGTTCGGTGGCGTCCTCCTCTGAAACAAATAATAATCAACAAAGCAAGGCTGAGTACGACGTACTCGCAAGAATTAGTAGGGCGATATAGGCCCGATGCTGACGGAGGCTCTAATGCTGTGTAAGGTAGCTGGTTTTGCATAAAGCTAGTTTTCCATTTTAAAAGACATCAGGACCCTTTGCATCGTCTACTCAGAATGTTTTCCGAAAAGGGATAAGAGAGTAAACTTTCATCTGTGGTTCTCAACGAACCCTTTTGTAACCAGAAACACCTCATCTCCACCAAGGCACTCCCTCGAATCACCCTCGAGGAAATGAACCTTTTATCACACGTTGTATTGCAACCTCTAGCTGCCAATTCATTTATTAGGTTCAGGTTCTCTATGAGCTAATCCGCCTTTCCCAAGAGTTCGTCCATAACCGCGGACACGGCTTTTCGAAAAGATTAAACCCTGCAGGGGTGTACTGTTTTTATCCATTGGTACCGTCCGACCCCTTCCCTGTACAATTAGCTCTCTTCCGGGGAAAGCCGGCAGGGCGGGCGCGGTTAAACCTTTACCTCGGATGAGACTATCCAAGGGTCATCGTGACGACAGGACAAGTTCAGTGCCTATTTCAACACCCTGCCCCATCGCCACTCCTATCACCACCATCGTCATCACATCATCATCATCATCGTCATCATCACCGGCCACACACTCGCAAATGGAAAGCGCAAACTAGAGGACCCTTGGATACGCCCGCACAAGTTATTCAGTTAGTAAGGGGCCCATACCCCCACCGTGTAACGCCCCGACCCCGGAATTATACAGAGAGGCTATGTAGTCAACACAACCATCAATGTATAAAACAAAGATCGAGACTTGTGGAACAGAACTGGCACAAAGCATGACTCTACGACACAAAACATTTATATAGCAACTCATATAACGAGAAGAATACAAATATTACAAACAAAAGGATCACAGATCCAACAATTCAACAAGCGGAAGCGGGTAGTGTTGTCTAACAACAAGAAGCAAAAATATGGCCTAAGAGGCCTACAATAAACATCATCCCAGCCAGCTTGTTCCACGGTCCCAAGCTGCCACCTGGGAACCCCAGACTAGTAGTCGACGTCAACGAAGAAACCACCTAGTCGCTCGGTGTCGTCCTCCTCTGAAATACAAATCATAGAGGCAGCAAAGAGAGACTGAGTACGACGTACTCGCAAGTTTAGTAGGGCGATATAGGCCCAATGACTGACGGAGGCTCTAAAGCTGTTTATGTATTTCTTTTGCATAAAGCTAATTTTAATAAACCGAAATATAAAGTGACACATGGCATTCGTCTACTCAGAATATTTTTATAAACGGGGTAAGAGAGTAACATTTTCATCATTGGTTCTCATCGAACCCTTTTGTCACCCACAACACTCATCTCCACCAAGGCACCCCCCTCGAATCACCCTCGAGGAAGTGAACCTTATCACACGATGATTATGCAACCTTTAGCTGCCATATCAATTAGGTTATAAGTTATCTATGGTCTCGTATATCCGTTCCCAAGTCGTCCATAACCGCGGACACGGCTTTTCGAAAAGATTTAACCCTGCAGGGGTGTACTATTTGAAGTCGCCAGGTTCCGAGGGAATCCCAGCTCCTTATCCACTGGTACCGTCCGGCTCACCTAGTTGGCCCTCTTCCGGGGAAGGCCGGCAAGCGGGCGCGGTTAGACCTTTACATTGCATGAGGCTTACTCAAGGACCATCCGTGTGCGGAAGGACAGGTTAAGCGCTCCCAGCGCCCTGCCCCGCGGCCACATCCTAAACACCACCATCCTCGTTCCTTTTTCCACCCACACAACTCACGCGCAAATGGAAAACTCGAACTAGAGGACCCTTGACAAGCCCCTCACAAATTATTCGGTCGGTAAGGCGCCCATACACCCACCAATGGCAGCACGCTCGATCTTGGTTCTAGAGACAAGAACTCGCACCTAGGGGCTAGAGTGAGGCAAAACACCATCCCCGATGGCAACTCACCCGAACCGTCTTAGCATTTTAATTAAGCATCACCATCATCCACCGTGCCCGAAACATTCCATCAACTTAAACAATTATGGAATTAATAACGGACATAAAGCATTTACTTAAGCATGTCTAAGCATATGAATACAACAATTATAACTTTATCTCGGCCAACACTTCAACCCTAGGTTTCATAGGTAGGGATACATGTGGTTGGCTCGGGAGGATCATGCATTAATAGGATATTCTAATAATTACCCAAAAGAGACATTTGAACCGCATGCAATATTCTGGTGGATAAAATAATTTGATCAAAACATAGGATGCTATATGCCAAGAAGGTTAGGTTATCTCTTGCCTTGCTGCCGGGTAGCGTAGTATTGCCCGTCGGGGTAGGAGAGGGAACCCTCGACTCCGGAATCTATCGTTACCCAAAGAAAATACAAAGCACACATAAATCACTCGAACACAAGATGCAATGCTCAATCACATGATGACATGTCAAGTTGGTGCAAAGATATCATTATATAAATTAAAAGCAAAATTAAATGAGGAGCCAAATAATTAGTGCAATTATTTGGAACCAACCCCATATTTATCTTAGTGGCCACATTCTTTATATAATATTAAATTATTATAGAGGTGGCTCAAATATGCATGAACATGACAATAATGGATAGGATTCGTCATTCCGATCAATTCGGTAATTTATTTGTAATTTTTGGATCACCGATGAATAAATAGCAAATTAATTAAATAATTGAATTTAATTCATTTAAACAAATTATGAATAACATCAAATAAAGATTTGTGATCATGAGGTGATAAGTGCACAATTGGATAGCATTTTAAGAGTGGACCACATTGATATTTAATTCATAAATTTTGGATCAATATTTAATAAGTTATGAATTTCTCAAATTCGGTAATAATTAACCCATTTTAGGAATCTTTAAATAAAAGCAAAAATAAGTTGCTCAAAGGATTAAGGAGAAGTTTCCAATAATAGGTGATGTTTTTCTGAACAATTTGGTATTTGGTTTGTCCAATTTGAACCATTTTTCAAATAGATATCAAATACTTCAAAATGTTTTATTTTCTGAAAAGGGAAAACCATTTCCCAGGCGGGCCGGCCTCCAAACCGGCCAGGCCGGGCTGCAGGCCGGGGGGCAGCCCGAAGCATCCGGCCTAGTAGCCGGCCCAGGCTGGCGTGCGGGCCGGGGCGCTGCCCGAACAGGCCGGCCTCCTGGTCGGCCCGAGGCTGGGGTGAGGGCCGGGCAACCACGCACGCTTTCGTGCGGCCGGTCAAATGCCGCGACCGGCGCGGCCGATGTGGTGACCGCGACGCGGTGCCGCCCGGATGCGGCGAGCTAGCGCGCGAAAGGGAGAGCATAGGGGTGCAGGGGAAACGGCGCATCGCGAGAGAGATGGTGGCGGCGGCTCGTGACCATTTGGTCACCGGAGGAGCTCCGGCGACCATCCGCGCGGCGGCGGGCGGCGACTACCGTCGGCAACTGGTCAAAGAGGGGGAAAATAGAGAGAGGTGAAGTCACGAAGGCGGCCCAGCTTACCCCGAGTGCGATGGTGTGGCCGGGGAAGGCTGGGGAGGCCGGACGACGGCGATACCGTGCTCGACACGGCGGCCGGACGCGGGGGAAGTCGAGGACACAGACGACGGTCCCGGGCCTCCCGGCTCGATTCTGCAGGTGGGGAGGGCGAGGAGGTCGAGGCGGAGCTGGTGGCGGCAGCAGCTTGCTCCGGCTCGGCCGGAATCGACGGCGGCGTTGACGGCGGCGAGCGGCAAGATACAGCCCAAACTACGCTTTCGGAGAGAGAGAAGGAAGGGGAGGGCAGGGGGAAAAGAGAGAGGAGGGACAGGGCGCGTCATGGGCGTCCTCCTTATCCTCCAGCGCGGCACAGGAGAAGGGGGGGGGCCGGCGTCATGGGTGCGGCGTCGACCGGTAGAGCGGCATGGGCGGCACAGTGAGGAAGAGGGCGAGAGGAGAGGCTGACAGGGGTGGCCCAGTGTCAGATTGTTATTATTTTTGCAATTTCCTTTTTCAATTAAACCCAATGGCTCTTTAGGGATTTTATTGAGGCTTTTAAACATTTTCAAAAATTATGGGAAAATTCACAGAGGCTCCCCATAATATTTATCACCTCCACAAAATTTGGTGTTGCAAAATAAAATGTTTTGGCCATGATTTGTTCACAGGGTTAAAATAGGGCTTTTTTGATACTTTCCAAAATAGATTTATTTGGGGCTTTTAAACATTTCAATAAACTATGAAAATATTTATGGAGGCTCATATTATAATAATGCAGCACCCCATATTTTTATTTGGAATTTTGGGGAAGTTTAAATTGGTTCCAAAAATAGGAATTGGATTGAACCAAAATGAATTCTCAATTTTATTTAGTTGATTGTTAACAATTTAGCCTTTGCCAATTATTTGTAAAAGTTATTATTGGAACTTCCTGAACAAATTGGAAATTCAAGAATAATGTATTTTGCCAACTTAAGCTTTGCATTTGATTTGGCCATTTTTGGGCAATGCATTTAGTTGGGAAAAATTGAGGAAGGGTTTTTGGCTTCCTTTGTTTTAATTTTTCCAGGTGTTGCTTTGTTTTAACATTAACAATTTAAAAGGATGCCATGATGCAATGCAACACAAAAGTGAAAATTTGGCCCATATTTTAGGGTACCAAATTAGGGCTGTTACACACCGATGGTAGCACGCTCGGTTCTTGGTTCTAGCTAAAAGCACTCTCAGCCTAGGCGACAAGAATGAGGCAAAACACCATCCCCGATGGCAACTCATCCAAGCCTTTTAACAAATTAATTAAGTACCAAATGTAACCACCATGTCCGAACCATTCCATCAACATCATCATCATCATGGAATTAAATCACCGGACAACTAAGCATTTAACTAAGCATGGCTAAGCATTGCTAAGCATATAATACAACAATTATATCTTTATCTCAGGCCAACACATCAACCCTAGGTTTCATAGGAGGGGAAGCATGTGATGGTTCAGGGAACAATGCATATCATAGGATTTCCTACTTGATCAAAAGTGACATTTGACTCGCATGCAATAGTCTGGTGGAGAAAATAAGTTTATAAAACACTAGGATGCTAGATGCCAAGAAGGTTAGGTTAGTTCTTGCCTTGCTGATAGTACTGGGCGCGTTGATCGTCGAGGTATTGTGGTGGAACCTCGACTCCTGAATCTAACGAAACACAACAATAACGGAAACGAAATAAATAACACGAATACAAGGTGCAATGCACAATCATGATGAGATGGTCAATTTATGCACTGAAATCATATTAGGCATGTCCCACAAGTTAAATGGAACCCCTAAAATAAATATCGCAATTAGTCAAAACTCCATATTTAACTTAGTGAATTGTATTATTATCCAAAATGTCCAGTACTGAATTATGGATCCTAAATGCACGAAAATGACATTATTAGATAGATATTGTCCTACTGATCGTTTTGGTACTTCGTTTGCAATTCTCCGATTAACGATGAAGAAACGGTGATTTAAACGGTTATGCAATTTAAATAATTTTAACCAACTCGAAAATGACATCAAAGTAAAAGTTATTTTCATGCTGTGAAATTAACATGGCTAGATAGCATTTGTTTTGCTGGTCATTTGGTATATCATTTGCCATTTTTTAATTAATATTCACCAAGTTATGATGTTTTTAATAATTGATTTAATTCTGCCATTTTACCTATTTTTATTAAATAGCACCAAAAGTAGATCTAAAATTCTCTCAAATTACATAAACTTGTAGATCATTGTTCACTGAACATTTTGAGAGCTTATTCATAATTTTTGGATGAGTAGAACTCAAGTTATGCAATTTCCAAAATTTGAATTAAATCTGCCATCTCTGTTTTTATTAAATAAAAGGCATTTTATTTTGGTCAATTAATTCAACCAATGTCCATAACAGATAGATAATTTCTTCCTGAGCATTTTGATATATTATTTGCATTTTTTGGACTTATGGTTCAAAAGATATGCAATTTCAAAGTTCAAATTCATTTTCTGCCATTTGTTTTAATTCCAGAAACTGGCCGAAACATTTTGTACCCAGGTGTGGTCTAGCCACTGAGACGGACGGGTGGGGCAGCGACCACGCTGGCGTCCACGTCGGCCAGGAGGGCCACTGGCAGGTTTGACCGGCGCGGGCTGCCAGGACCGGCGCGGCGCGGCGCGGTGACCGGCGGCAACGGCGAGGACGCACCCGTTGCTACGCGTCGGCCTAGACCTAACGGAGGGCACGGGCGTGATCTACGCGCTGAGGCGAACTAGGTGGCGGCGAGGCGTGACCAAAAGGTCACCGGAGGAGCGCCGGCGACGAGCCACGGCAGCGGCACGGTTTCGGCCTAGCTAGCTACGGCGAAGCAGAGGGGAAAAGGCGAGGGAAGAGGTCCAGGAGGACCGTGAGCTCACCCTGAGCGCGTGGGTGTGCTCGGCGGTGGCAGAGGAGGGCCGACGGCGACAGAAACGTGACGGCGGTCGTCGGTCGGAGGCGGAGAAGGCGAGGTCGATTGCGGCGATTCCCGGCTCCCGAGCTCGATTGCCTGGAGGGGGAGGAAGAGGGAGACGAGGCGGAGAAGATGGCCTGCTTTGATCTGCTTCGGGCGGCCCGAGTCGACGGCGGCGAGCGGCGGCAGAGCGGCTAGGTCACGGGCATGGCGCGGCCGCTTCTAGGGTTCCTACAACGGGAGGAAAAGGAGGGGGAGGAGGAGCAGGTGGTCGAGGGGGCCTCCTTATCCTCCTTGGGCGGCCAGGACGCGAGGGAGCGATGGTGGAGGCCGTGGTGGGGCGCGGCCATGGCGCCAGGGTTTTCCCTATCGCCACAGGGATGATGGTGCTGACAGGTGGGTCCCCCTGTCAGGGATTTCTCTTTTTTGTTTTTCTAGAAAAACCAGTAGGGTTGTGGCATTTAATTCAGGCCCTTAAACATTTTGAAAAAATCTGGAAAAATTCACAGAGTCAATATATATTATTTGGAACCTGTGATAAAATTTGCAGCCCAATTGAAAAACATTTCATGTGGTAAAATTTCAGAATTTGATCTCTTGCATTTTAGGGCTTTATCCAAATATTCGAATTTGCAATTGCATTAAATTTGGCAACAATTATATTTGTAGTTGTTGGAACTTCCTGGACAAATATGAGAAATTAAATTGAGAGTTTGTTCATCATTCACATCATCATATTTGGTTTCTTATTTGTTGCTCCTTTATTTCATGTGAAGCAAATATGAATGAGGGATGCCATGATGCAAATGAGATGCAAAAGTGAAAATTTTACTCATATTTTCAGGTACCAAAGTGGGGCTGTTACAACTCTACCCCCCTTACAGGAATCTCATCCCGAGATTCTAGGCTTGAGTGAAGAAGGTGGGGTATTCCTGATGAAGACTAGTTTCACGCTCCCAGGTTGCTTCGTCTTCGGAATGGTTAGACCACTAGATTTTGAGGAACTTGATGGATTTATTACAAGTCTTCCTCTCCGCTTCATCCAAGATGCGGACAGGATGCTCACGGTAAGCCAGATCCTCCTGAATGTTCAACTCTTCATGATTGACCTCACGAATAGGATCTTTGAAGCAACGACGGAGTTGAGAGACATGGAACACATCATGCACATCCGGGAAATTCTCTGGGAGCTCGAGCTGATAGGAGAGATCACCTCGCTTACCCAGGACAGTGAAAGGACCAACAAAACGAGGTGCCAATTTTCCCTTGATCCCGAAACGATGAACGCCTCAGAGGGGAGAGACTCGAAGATAGGCTTTGTCACCAATTTCATAGTGAACCTCCTGATGATGCTTATCATAATAGCTCTGCTGCCTGGACTGGGCAATCTTCAGATTTTCTCGAATGACACGGACCTTTTCCTCTGCCTAATTGATCACATCAGGACCGAAGAGTGACCTCTCTCCGGTTTCAGACCAATTGAGAGGAGTTCGGCATTTTCTCCCATAAAGGACTTCAAAGGGAGCCATTTGCAAACTGGCTTGATAGCTATTGTTGTAGGAGAACTCGTCGAGGGGAAGGTATTTCTCCCAACCCTTGCCGAAGGAGATAACACAGGCCCGAAGCATATCCTCAAGAACTTGGTTCACCCTTTCAGTGTGACCATCAGTCTGGGGATGATAGGCTGTGCTGAAGTTGAGGCGGGTTCCTAGAGCCTCTTGGAAGCTTTGCCAGAATTTGGACACAAACAGACTACCACGGTCTGAGATGATCCTCAAGGGAACCCCATGCAAAGGAACAATCCGGGCCATATACAGCTCTGCCAATTTAACAGAGTTGATATCTTCGCGGACAGGGAGGAAATGGGCGACCTTGGATAGACGATCAATGACTACCCAGATGGCATTGTTCCCCTTGGGTGACCTCGGAAAACCGGTAATGAAATCCATACCAATTTCATCCCATTTCCACTCGGGGATGGCTATGGGGCGAAGAGTACCCGCTGGCTTTTGATGTTCAGCTTTTACCCGGCGACAGACGTCGCATTCTGCAACATACTCGGCGATCTCGCGCTTCATGCAAGACCACCAGAATTGAGGGCGAAGATCTTGGTACATTTTGGTGCTACCCGGATGAATAGAGATGGGTGACTCGTGAGCTTCTGAGAGGATCAACTCTTTGGTGTTTCCACTCTTGGGCACCACTAAACGGTCACCGAAATAGACAACACCATTGTCATCAATCGAGAATAAGTTTGCCTTCCCCTTAGCTATCTTCTCTTTGATCTCTAAGATTTCAGCGTTATTTTGCTGGGCGGCCTTGATATCATCCTCGAGAGTTGATTTGATCTCGAGGTTAGCCAAATATCCAGAGGGGACAATCTCCAGATTCAAACGTGCGAATTCTTCATGAAGAGCGGGCTAAGCTCACTCAACCATCAAGGTATTACAATAAGACTTGCGACTTAGCGCATCGGCAACCACATTTGCCTTGCCAGGCTGGTAATTGAGGGTCACATCATAGTCTTTGATCAACTCCAACCACCTTCTCTGTCGGAGATTCAGATCGGGCTGGGTGAAGAGATACTTCAGACTTTGATGATCCGAGAAGATCTCGCAATGGTTGCCCAACAGGTAGGGTCTCCACTGCTTCAGAGCATGAACTATGGCAGCAAGCTCTAGATCATGAGTTGGATAGTTGAGTTCATGCGATTTGTGTTGGCGGGAGGCATAGGCTACAACATGGCCTTCTTGCATCAAAACACAGCCCAAGCCTTGGAGTGATGCATCACAATAGACGACAAAGTCTTTGGCGGTGTAGGGAAGGACAAGCACCGGTGTGGTAGTGAGCTTGACCTTGAGAGTTTGGAAACTCTCTTCAGATTTGTCTGACCACACAAACTATTTATTCTTCTTGAGTAGGTTAGTCAAGGCTTTGGCTATTTTGGAAAAGCCCTCGATGAATCGGCGCTAATAACCCGCCAACCCAAGGAAGCTTCGGATATCTTTGACGGACTTGGGAGTTGGCCAATCCAGGATTGACTGAATCTTGTCAGGTATAATCGCTACTCCAGCAGCTGACACCACATGACCGATAAAGATGAGCTCCTGTAGCCAAAACTTGCACTTGGAGAACTTGGCATAGAGACGATGATCACGAAGCTTGGTCAGAACTAGCCGAAGATGCTCAGCATGTTCTTCTTCGGTTTTGGAGTAGACAAGGATGTCATCAATGTAAATTATGACGAACTTGTCGAGATACTCGTGGAAGATGGAGTTCATCAGCCTCATGAATGTAGCCGGAGCATTTGTGAGGCCGAAATACATGACGGTGTACTCATATAACCCATAACGGGTAGTGAAAGCCGTCTTGGAATATCCTCCTTTCTAATTTTTATCTGATGGTAGCCGGACCTCAGATCCATCTTGGAGAATACCTTTGCACTAGCTAGCTGATCGAACAGGTCATTCATTCTGGGAATAGGATATTTGTTCTTGATGGTCACCGCATTCAGAGGGCGGTAATCAACAACCAAGCGAGGAACATTTGTATCCCTCTTCTTGACAAAGATGACCGGGCAGCCCCAAGGTGAGCTACTCGGACGGATGAATTCTTTTTCCAGCAGCTCATCAAGCTGCTTCTTTAGTTCAGTTAGCTCTTCGGTTGGCATACGGTAGGGACTTTTGGAAATTGGGGCAGTCCCCGGAACCAATTCAATAACAAATTCCACACTTTGATCAGGTGGCATGCCAGGTAACTCCTCCGGAAAGACATCGGGGAAGTCACACACCACGGCAACCTCATGCATTTCAGGCGGTGTGGTGCCTTCCAAGAAACATAGGCTGATTTCCGGGGATAGAGGGTTGGCAGCGGATGGGGTTGCGGACGAAGGGGACCAGTAACTTACTAGCCCGACAGTTGGGTGGACCACTGTGACCGACTTGGCAGCACAATTCAAGTTAGCATGATATTTGACTAGCCAGTCCATACCCAAAATGACATCTATACCATCTGCCTTCAGGGCTATCAGCTAGAAAGGGAAAGACCAATAGCCTATAGTAATCTGGACGTCTGGAGCCATCCAGTCAGTTCGCCAACTAGAACCTGGGGTTTTAACCACTAGTGGGTTGTCCATATTCACGAACGGTATTTGATGGTTGTGTGCATATGCTATGGACATGAATGAATGCGATGCTCCAGAGTCAAACAAGACTGAAGCTGGATGATCATTAATTCGAAGCATACCCATGAGGACACCGGGATCCTCTTCAGCTTCTTCGGCAGAGAGGTCGTTCAGGCGGCCACGGGTAGTACTCACAGCCTTGGCTGCGGGTGTAGAAGGTGCTGACACAGGTGTTGCGGCAGCCTGCGCCTTCCCATGGCAGTCCCTTGAGTAGTGACCGGGCTGGCCACAGCTGTAGCAGGTGAGCCTCGGCGGTGCAGGCAACTGGGGGCAGAAACCACTTCCAGTCGCACCCAAGGTTGAAGTAGCTGGGCGAGGCGGAGGTGGCATGAACCCCGAAGACTTTGGCGTGAAGGGCGCCTTAGGCACAGCGCTGTAGGGCACAAATACCCGGCGCTTCTTGCCCTCGGAGGAAGAGGAGCCCTGGTGGTCCACCTGCGAAGGCCTCTTGGAAACCTCCAGTTCCTTCCTACCCTGCTCTAGAGTGAGAGCAAGGTTGTACAGCTCCTGGTAAGACTGGAACTTGAAGAGCAGCAATTCATGACGGAGTCGCGGAGTCAGTCCCTTGCGGAACAGATACTGCTTGTCTTCATCATTGGTTACGTCCCGGGGGGCGTAACAAGAGAGGTGGTTGAACTCACGCCCATAAGCTTGGACATCCATGCGTCCCTGGGTCAGCTCCAGGAACTCCCTCCTTTTCAGGTCCATGATTGGCTGGGGTATGTAAGCCGCACGGAAGGCAGTGCGGAATTCAGTTCAAGTGAAGGTATGACCAGCCGCGGCCGTGGACACATGGCTTTCCCACTAGGACCCTGCGGCTCCAGTCAGCAGGTAGGTGGCAAAGTTCACTTGTTCCGCCGCCGGAACATGCAAGGCAGTGAACTTGCGCTCAAGAGCACGAAGCCAATCATCAGCATCCAGGGGCTCCTTAGCATAAGCGAAAGTGGGAGGCTGGGACTTCAGGAATTCAGTGAGGTGGTTGCATTCAGTGTTCCTGCGTGCACCCTGCTGCACCAACTGCGTGAGCAGATTCTCATTGCGCACGCGGCCCTCTTCGATGATCATCAGAACCTCCGCCATAGTGGGTGGCGGCGGTGGATCAGGATTGCTTTGTTCACCACGACGGGTAGGAGCCATTCTGGAGATGTGAACAAGGACACAGTTAGTATCTCTCTCCGAAATGGATAGGAATCAAGTAAGCGCTTAGACCCGAACAAGCGAATATGAATGGCAACAATTTATCAGGATTGAGCGAGGAAGACAGGTATCATCACATCAACATGGCAGGGAAACAATTGTACTCGACAACACAAGCCAGTCGGAATAAAACCCATTAGGTGGTTCAGATTCGAGCTTACAAATGCCTTAGTCTGCATTACACGAATGGAAATTACTGATGATACAAGTCTTTTAGTTCGATACAACAATTAGAATTCGAAAGGCAACCAATACAGATGGTGTGTATCTTGCTCATCACGTAGGAAGGCAAGGATACTATACAAGGTACCCGTAGATACCGAACTACTAGAAGTACTGGGCACTCGCTGGGAGACGCATAGAGTGAGTGCGGAAACGGCGGGCACTCGCTGGATGGCGGTCGTAAGGAGGCGTGTGGACGTCGCCACCGGTCTCTCGAGCAGGTCCACGTGGTGGAATGGTGCCACCCACTCTCGGGCCGCTCATGTAGTTGGGCAGCTCCATCGGTAGCGGCGCGAGGAGATCTGGGGAAAGTATCCCGGCATGGACATAAGGCTCCAAGGCCATCAGGGTGCTCCGGTGACTATCACGAGCAGCCACCGTGTATAGGTACCACTGACGGGCATGAAGATCCAACGCCCTAACCATCTCGATAAGAGCTCGGTGGCCGTGGTCTGGCTCGGTCGCTGGGTCGGAGTACCTAGCAACATAGCAGCCCTCCAGACTGGCCTCGGCAGCTGGAAAGTGATAAAAATCTGAAATAGGGTTGTCCAGGTAGTCACAGTCTCCGCGGTACACGGAGAGGCCGTTGAATGCAGCCTCCTGAACAGCCTGCTCCACGGTCATGCCCACACCGACACTCTGGTGCTGGACCCCGTCTCCATCCGGAGTCAGGACACGGGCCTCGCAGAAGAATTGCCCCTGTCCATACGGCATGTGCTCCTCGTACACGACGTACTCAGGGTACCAAGGGCAACCCTGGCTGGCTAAGGCCGTAGCAAACAAGGCGGGAAACCCGCGGACACCCTCACAGCGAGTCAGACAACAAGTCCCGAACGCGTCATCTGTAGCAACAACAGAATAGTTCAACAGTTAGGAACGGAATTGAGACTCATGAAGTAATCTAGACGGTAAGAACCCAATCCCGATGAA
Source organism: Puccinellia tenuiflora (assembly GCA_012064385.1). NCBI lineage: Eukaryota > Viridiplantae > Streptophyta > Magnoliopsida > Poales > Poaceae > Puccinellia > Puccinellia tenuiflora. The sequence continues at coordinate 2,298,549 of QRDG01000096.1, forward strand.
CCTTAAACTTTGACCCAACTTTAATACAAATAGAGGTAAGGTAACTCAGAGTTAGAGCGAATTGGGTAAGAAGTAAAAAGAATCCTAAGAAGGTTTTCACAAATCATTTTTAAGTTATAAATAATTTTCAACTAGACTCGACATCGACCAACAGAACGGGTTTCCTACAGGCAGTACTGCTTTGATATCAATTTGTAGCGCCCCGACCCTAGAGCTATACAGTGTAACGTTGTGTAACCGGTCATGCTACATAATCAAGGGTTACTGGGTTTACCAAGCCCAGGCTAAAACTCATTGGCAGGCGTGCTCGGAATACATCATCGGCACACAACACCTCGATCATGCCATAAGCTCAGACATCGCTTTCACGTATAGCAAAGAGACCAAGACTGCGGAACAACTGGCGCATAACAGACTCTACGACACAAGAGATCATAGTTAAACTCATATATGAGAAAGATAGCAAATGTCACAATCAGAGGTCGCAGACCCATCATTACATCATGCGGAAAGCAAATATAGTTGTCTAACAACAAGATCCAAATTATGGCCTAAGAGGCCTACATAACATATCCCAGCCAGCCTGTTCCGAGACGTCCCAAGCTGCCACCTGGGAACCCCAGACTACTCGTCGATGTCGATAAAGAACCCACCTTCTAGTTCGGTGGCATCCTCCTCTGAAACAAATAATAATCAACAAAGCAAGGTTGAGTACGACGTACTCGCAAGAATTAGTAGGGCGATATAGGCCCGATGCTGACGGAGGCTCTAATGCTATGTAAGGTAGCTGGTTTTGCATAAATCTAGTTTTCCATTTAGAAGACATCAGGACCCTTTGCATCGTCTACTCAGAATGTTTTCCGAAAAGGGATAAGAGAGTAAACTTTCATCTGTGGTTCTCAATGAACCCTTTGTAACCAGAAACACCTCATCTCCACCAAGGCACTCCCTCGAATCACCCTCGAGGAAATGAACCTTTTATCACACGTTGTATTGCAACCTCTAGCTGCCAATTTATTAATTAGGTTCAGGTTCTCTATGAGCTAATCCGCCTTTCCCAAGAGTTCGTCCATAACCGCAGACACGGCTTTTCGAAAAGATTAAAGCCTACAGGGGTGTACTGTTTTTATCCATTGGTACCATCCGACCCCTTGCCTGTACAATTAGCTCTCTTCCGGGGAAAGCCGGCAGGGCGGGCGCGGTTAAACCTTTACCTCGCATGAGACTATCCAAGGGTCATCGTGACGACGGGACAAGTTCAGTGCCTATTTCAACACCCTGCCCCATCGCCACTCCTATCACCACCATCGTCATCACATCATCATCATCATCATCACCGGCCACACACTCGCAAATGGAAAGCGCAAACTAGAGAACCCTTGGATACGCCCGCACAAGTTATTCAGTTAGTAAGGGGCCCATACCCCCACCGATGGTAGCACGCTCGGTTCTTGGTTCTAGCTAAAAGCACTCTCAGCCTAGGCGACAAGAATGAGGCAAAACACCATCCCCGATGGCAACTCATCCAAGCCTTTTAACAAATTAATTAAGTACCAACGTAACCACCATGTCCGAACCATTCCATCAACATCATCATATCATGGAATTAAATCACCGGACAACTAAGCATTTAACTAAGCATGGCTAAGCATATAATACAACAATTATATCTTTATCTCAGGCCAACACATCAACCCTAGGTTTCATAGGAGGGGAAGCATGTGATGGTTCAGGGAACAATGCATATCATAGGATTTCCTACTTGATCAAAAGTGACATTTGACTCGCATGCAATAGTCTGGTGGAGAAAATAAGTTTATAAAACACTAGGATGCTAGATGCCAAGAAGGTTAGGTTAGTTCTTGCCTTGCTGATAGTACTGGGCGCGTTGATCGTCGAGGTATTGTGGTGGAACCTCGACTCCTGAATCTAATGAAACACAACAATAACGGAAATGAAATAAATAACACGAATACAAGGTGCAATGCACAATCATGATGAGATGGTCAATTTATGCACTGAAATCATATTGGGCATGTCCCACAAGTTAAATGGAACCCCTAAAATAAATATCGCAATTAACGGGTCAAAACTCCATATTTAACTTAGTGAATTGCATTATTATCCAAAATGTCCAGTACTGAATTATGGATCCTAAATGCATGAAAATGACATTATTAGATAGATATTGTCCTACTGATCATTTTGGTACTTCGTTTGCAATTTTCCGATTAACGATGAAGAAACGGTGATTTAAACGGTTATGCAATTTAAATAATTTTAACCAACTCGAAAATGACATCAAATTAAAAGTTATTTTCATGCTGTGAAATTAACATGGCTAGATAGCATTTTTTTTGCTGGTCATTTTGGTATATCATTTGCCATTTTTAATTAATATTCACCAAGTTATGATGTTTTTAATAATTGATTTAATTCTGCCATTTTACCTATTTTTATTAAACAGCACCAAAACTAGATCTAAAATTCTCTCAAATTACATAAACTTGTAGATCATTGTTCACTGAACATTTTGAGAGCTTATTCATAATTTTTGGATGAGTAGAACTCAAGTTATGCAATTTCCAAAATTTGAATTAAATCTGCCATCTCTGTTTTTATTAAATAAAGGCATTTTATTTTGGTCAATTAATTCAACCAATGGTAACAGATAGATAATTTCTTCCTGAGCATTTTGATATATTATTTGCATTTTTTGGACTTATGGTTCAAAAGATATGCAATTTCAAAGTTCAAATTCATTTTCTGCCATTTGTTTTAATTCCAGAAACTGGCCGAAACGTTTTGTACCCCGGTTCCCTTCCCCGTCCATGGCCCCCTCGGGCCGGCTCCCCTCCACCCGAGCCCGGTCAGCCCCACCTCCCTCTCCTCTCCTCGCTGGCCCTGCCTCCTCTCCTCTCCTCCTTGCTGGCCTCCTCCTCCTCTGGCCTCCTCCTTCGGCTCGTCCCCGTGCGCGAGCTGCCGCGCCGGCCCGGCCCTTCAGCGTCCTCGTCTCCTCCGGCCTTGCATCGCCGCCGGCCGCGCGCGTCTTCCCCCGGCCCGTGCCCCTCGTCCCGACCTCGACCTCCACCGGTCGGCCACCCTCGCCCTCCGCGTCGTGCCGTCCTCCTCGCCTGCACCTCCTCTCTCGGCCGGCCTGCTCTGCCCGCGCCGGCCGCGCCCCGTCCTTCCCGACGCCCATGCTCGGGCCGGCCGACCTCCTCTGCTCCCCTCCTGCTGTGGCCGCGGCCGAGCTCTGCAGCCGACCGTCGCTCCTCTCCGACCCTCAGCTGCTCCATCCGGTGAACCCCAGCCTCGACCGTGTCCTGCACCGACGGCCACCTCTATGGCTGCTCGTGCTGTTGTCTCCGATGTGTAGCGTGGCTGCCATCTCGTGCCTCCGTCGTGGACGTCTCCGTGCGTGCACGTTCCCTTCGTGAACCAGAGCCTCCCCGACGTGAGTTCCTTGTTTCCGTTCCCGACGTGAAGCCGATGCCTCGTGCCAAGTTCCCCGATGACGAATCCCGAGTACGTCCCCGTCGTGAAGCCACCTCCCGACGACAAGTTCCCTGTGCGCGTCCCCGGTGCCGTGCTATGACAAGGTCGACGACCGTGGATGCGCCAAGCTCTCCGTAACGTGACCCCGGCGACCGTGGACAGATACGACAAGATCTACCCCGACCGGAACCCGCCGAGTTCTCCGATGCCGTGTACCCCGACCATCGACAAGTTCTTCGTGCACGTTTGTGCCGGCCGCCGTCGTGTGCGCCGTGAAGACCGAACCCCGACGCCGAACCCCGTCAACCCCGAAGCCCGGAACGCCAAGGTCCGCCACGACGACGACCCGATTACGACTACTTCCACGACGTCGACTACCTCGACTACTTCGACCCCGGATGGATGACTACCTCGACTACTTCGACTCCAGACGAACGACGACGGTTCCGAATCCGGAGATCCTTGATCCGATGTGTGACCCCAACCCTAACCCTATACCATATATATTCGTATCTTCTAAAATCATGCATCATTAATCAACATCGCACCTTTATCCATTTAGTCGAATTAAATCAACTAATTATGGGATTTGTACGGTGCATCTATATTGTGCTCCAATCCCATTTAAAATGATTTGCCATGTGTTAAGGAATAAAATTGGATCGCATTTAATTTTTCATGCATCATGTCATCAACATGCCGCTTCTTTTGCCGTAGTATTAAAATGCATCTTTTATGTTTCCAGTGTTGTTGCTTCTTCGGGAATAGGCCGTTGAGTTGATGTGAGCAACGACAGGTTCTGCTACCTCTACCGGATTGTAGACAAGTGATACTCCCTTGCTATCTTTGCTTGTTTTCTGTCTCTTACTCGTCCTATCTTTTGTTCCTTGCTAGCCTTATGTCACGATGCTTGTGTCTCGATCCTATATGCATGTTTCCCTTGCAGCCATGATATAGCCACACCCCCACATCCTAATACCCTGTTGTTTGTTTACCTCGTTGGCCTTGCGAGTTCTAGTGCATGCTTAGGTGCTTTGCTTGAGTCATGTTATCTTTTTATCTAGTCTTGATATTAACATGATAGCTCGGCTCAACTTAAATGGTAATCTTTATTTTCTGTTGCGATGGGAGAAACTTAATAAAGATAAGGCACCGGCGGAAGGCCAATCGTGGCGATTTGTTCTGCTAGTGTTGCCTAGGACCCGAGTTCTTTTCCGCTGATCCAAGACTGAGCGCACTAACCACATGTGGGAGTTCTATGGGCCTCCCCGCAATCTATTACCGGATCCTCAAACCTGTCCAGGTGCCACAAGTAGTTCGGGTGTTTCTGTAGGTGTTGCGGTACGTTCGTTTATCGAGTGTGGAAGGAGGGGCAATCGTATGAGTGTTCCCTCCCGAAGCCGTCCACGCAACGGTTAGGCCCACCTCGAAGCTTCGGCCGGACTCTCAAGGTGGATCAGACCTAGCTAGGTGGCTCCCTGGACTTGTTTGTAGAGAAGGGAAGTATTGCGTCGAACGCTCCACCGGTTGTAGCGCCCCGACCCCCGAGCTATACAGTGAAACGTTGTGTAACCGGACATGCTACATAATCAAGGGTTACTGGGTTTACCAAGCCCAGGCCAAAACTCATTGGCAGGCGTGCTCGGAATACATCATCGGCACACAACACCTCGATCATGCCATAAGCTCAGACATCGCTTTCACGTATAGCAAAGAGACCAAGACTGCGGAACAACTGGCGCATAACAGACTCTACGACACAAGAGATCATAGTTCAACTCATATATGAGAAAGATAGCAAATGTCACAATCAGAGGTCGCAGACCCATCATTACATCACGCGGAAAGCAAATATAGTTGTCTAACAACAAGATCTAAATTATGGCCTAAGAGGCCTACATTACATATCCCAGCCAGCCTGTTCTGAGACGTCCCAAGCTGCCACCTGGGAACCCCAGACTACTCGTCGATGTCGATAAAGAACCACCTTCCAGTTCGGTGGCGTCCTCCTCTGAAACAAATATAATCAACAAAGCAAGGCTGAGTACGACGTACTCGCAAGAATTAGTAGGGCGATATAGGCCCGATGCTGACGGAGGCTCTAATGCTGTATAAGGTAGCTGGTTTTGCATAAAGCTAGTTTTCCATTTTAAAAGACATCAGGACCCTTTGCATCGTCTACTCAGAATGTTTTCCGAAAAGGGATAAGAGAGTAAACTTTCATCTGTGGTTCTCAACGAACACCTTTTGTAACCAGAAACACCTCTTCTCCACCAAGGCACTCCCTCGAATCACCCTCGAGGAAATGAACCTTTTATCACACGTTGATTGCAACCTCTAGCTGCCAATTCATTTATTAGGTTCAGGTTCTCTATGAGCTAATCCGCCTTTCCCAAGAGTTCGTCCATAACCGCAGACACGGCTTTTCAAAAAGATTAAACCCTGCAGGGGTGTACTGTTTTTATCCATTGGTACCGTCCGACCCCTTCCCTGTACAATTAGCTCTCTTCCGGGGAAAGCCGCAGGGCGGGCGCGGTTAAACCTTTACCTCGGATGAGACTATCCAAGGGTCATCGTGACGACAGGACAAGTTCAGTGCCTATTTCAACACCCTGCCCCATCGCCACTCCTATCACCACCATCGTCATCACATCATCATCATCATCGTCATCATCACCGGCCACACACTCGCAAATGGAAAGCGCAAACTAGAGGACCCTTGGATACGCCCGCACAAGTTATTCAGTTAGTAAGGGCCCATACCCCCACCGTGTAACGCCCCGACCCCGGAATTACAGAGAGGCTATGTAGTCAACACAACCATCAATGTATAAAACAAAGATCGAGACTTGTGAACAGAACTGGCACAAAGCATGACTCTACGACACAAAAATTTATATAGCAACTCATATAACGAGAAGAATACAAATATTACAACAAAAGGATCACAGATCCAACAATTCAACAAGCGGAAGCGGGTAGTGTGGTCTAACAACAAGAAGCAAAAATATGGCCTAAGAGGCCTACAATAAACATCATCCCAGCCAGCTTGTTCCACGGTCCCAAGCTGCCACCTGGGAACCCCAGACTAGTAGTCGACGTCAACGAAGAAACCAACTAGTCGCTCGGTGTCGTCCTCCTCTGAAATACAAATCATAGAGGCAGCAAAGAGAGACTGAGTACGACGTACTCGCAAGTTTAGTAGGGCGATTAGGCCCAATGACTGACGGCGGCTCTAAAGCTGTTTATGTATTTCTTTTGCATAAAGCTAATTTTAATAAACCGAAATATAAAGTGACACATGGCATTCGTCTACTCAGAATATTTTTATAAACGGGGTAAGAGAGTAACATTTTCATCATTGGTTCTCATCGAACCCTTTTGTCACCCACAAACACTCATCTCCACCAAGGCACCCCTCGAATCACCCTCGAGGAAGTGAACCTTATCACACGTTGATTATGCAACCTTTAGCTGCCATATCAATTAGGTTATAAGTTATCTATGGTCTCGTATATCCGTTCCCAAGTCGTCCATAACCGCGGACACGGCTTTTCGAAAAGATTTAACACTGCAGGGGTGTACTATTTGAAGTCGCCAGGTTCCGAGGGAATCCCGCTCCTTATCCACTGGTACCGTCCGGCTCACCTAGTTGGCCCTCTTCCGGGGAAGGCCGGCAAGCGAGCGCGGTTAGACCTTTACATTGCATGAGGCTTACTCAAGGACCATCCGTGTGCGGAAGGACAGGTTAAGCGCTCCCAGCGCCCTGCCCCGCGGCCAATCCTAAACACCACCATCCGTTCCTTTTTCCACCCACACAACTCACGCGCAAATGGAAAACTCGAACTAGCGGACCCTTGACAAGCCCCTCACAATTATTCGGTCGGTAAGGCGCCCATACACCCACCAATGGCAGCACGCTCGATCTTGGTTCTAGAGACAAGAACTCGCACCTAGGGGCTAGAGTGAGGCAAAACACCATCCCCGATGGCAACTCACCCGAACCGTCTTAGCATTTTAATTAAGCATCACCATCATCCACCGTGCCCGAAACATTCCATCAACTTAAACAATTATGGAATTAATAACGGACATAAAGCATTTACTTAAGCATGTCTAAGCATGGCTAAGCCTATGAATACAACAATTATAACTTTATCTCGGCCAACACTTCAACCCTAGGTTTCATAGGTAGGGATACATGTGGTTGGCTCGGGAGGATCATGCATTAATAGGATATTCTAATAATTACCCAAAAGAGACATTTGAACCGCATGCAATATTCTGGTGGATAAAATAATTTGATCAAAACATAGGATGCTATATGCCAAGAAGGTTAGGTTATCTCTTGCCTTGCTGCCGGGTAGCGTAGTATGCCCGTCGGGGTAGGAGAGGGAACCCTCGACTCCGGAATCTATCGTTACCCAAGAAAATACAAAGCACACATAAATCACTCGAACACAAGATGCAATGCTCAATCACATGATGACATGTCAAGTTGGTGCAAGATATCATTATATAAATTAAAAGCAAAATTAAATGAGGAGCCAAATAATTAGTGCAATTATTTGGAACCAACCCCATATTTATCTTAGTGGCCACATTCTTTATAAAATATTAAATTATTATAGAGGTGGCTCAAATATGCATGAACATGACAATAATGGATAGGATTCGTCATTCCGATCAATTCGGTAATTTTATTTGTAATTTTGGATCACCGATGAATAAATAGCAAATTAATTAAATAATTGAATTTAATTCATTTAAACATTATGAATAACATCAAATAAAGATTTGTGATCATGAGGTGATAAGTGCACAATTGGATAGCATTTTAAGAGTGGACCACATTGATATTTAATTCATAAATTTGGATCAATATTTAATAAGTTATGAATTTCTCAAATTCGGTAATAATTAACCCATTTTAGGAATCTTTAAATAAAAGCAAAAATAAGTTGCTCAAAGGATTAAGGAGAAGTTTCCAATAATAGGTGATGTTTTTCTGAACAATTTGGTATTTGGTTTGTCCAATTTGAACCATTTTTCAAATAGATATCAAATACTTCAAAATGTTTTATTTTCTGAAAAGGGAAAACCATTTCCCAGGCGGGCCGGCCTCCAAACCGGCCAGGCCGGCTGCAGGCCGGGGGGCAGCCCGAAGCATCCGGCCTAGTAGCCGGCCCAGGCTGGCGTGCGGGCCGGGGCGCTGCCCGAACAGGCCGGCCTCCTGGTCGGCCCGAGGCTGGGGTGAGGGCCGGGCAACCACGCACGCTTTCGTGCGGGGTCAAATGCCGCGACCGGCGCGGCGATGTGGTGACCGCGACGCGGTGCCGCCCGGATGCGGCGAGCTAGCGCGCGAAAGGAGAGCATAGGGGTGCAGGGGAAACGGCGCATCACGAGAGAGATGGTGGCGGCGGCTCGTGACCATTTGGTCACCGGAGGAGCTCCGGCGACCATCCGCGCGGCGGCGGGCGGCGACTACCGTCGGCAACTAGTCAAAGAGGGGGAAAAGAGAGAGAGGTGAAGTCACGAAGGCGGCCCGGCTTACCCCGAGTGCGATGGTGTGGCCGGGGAAGGCTGGGGAGGCCGGACGACGGCGATATCGTGCTCGACACGGCGGCCGGACGCGGGGGAAGTCGAGGACACAGACGACGGTCCCGGGCCTCCCGGCTCGATTCTGCAGGTGGGGAGGGCGAGGAGGTCGAGGCGGAGCTGGTGGCGGCAGCAGCTTGCTCCGGCTCGGCCGGAATCGACGGCGGCGTTGACGGCGGCGAGCGGCAAGATACAGCCCAAACTACGCTTTCGGAGAGAGAGAAGGAAGGGGAGGGCAGGGGGAAAGAGAGAGGAGGGACAGGGCGCGTCATGGGCGTCCTCCTTATCCTCCAGCGCGGCCAGGAGAAGGGGGGGGCGGCGTCATGGGTGCGGCGTCGACCGGTAGCGGCATGGGCGGCACAGTGAGGAAGAGGGCGAGAGGAGGGACAGGGGTGGCCCAGTGTCAGATTGTTATTATTTTTGCAATTCCTTTTTCAATTAAACCCAATGGCTCTTTAGGGATTTTATGAGGCTTTTAAACATTTTCAAAAATTATGGGAAAATTCACAGAGGCTCCCCATAATATTTATCACCCCACAAAATTTGGTGTTGCAAAGTAAAATGTTTTGGCCATGATTTGTTCACAGGGTTAAAATAGGGCTTTTTTGATACTTTCCAAAATAGATTTATTTGGGGCTTTTAAACATTTCAATAAATATGAAAATATTTATGGAGGCTCATATTATAATAATGCAGCACCCCATATTTTTATTTGGAATTTGGGGAAGTTTAAATTGGTTCCAAAAATAGGAATTGGATTGAACCAAAATGAATTCTCAATTTTTTTAGTTGATTGTTAACAATTTAGCCTTTGCCAATTATTTGTAAAAGTTATTATGGAACTTCCTGAACAAATTGGAAATTCAAGAATAATGTATTTTGCCAACTTAAGCTTTGCATTTGATTTGGCCATTTTGGGCAATGCATTTAGTTGGGAAAAAATTGAGGAAGGGTTTTTGGGCTTCCTTTGTTTTAATTTTTCCAGGTGTTGCTTTGTTTTAACATTAACAATTTAAAAGGATGCCATGATGCAATGCAACACAAAAGTGAAAATTTGGCCCATATTTTAGGGTACCAAATTAGGGCTGTTACACACCGATGGTAGCACGCTCGGTTCTTGGTTCTAGCTAAAAGCACTCTCAGCCTAGGCGACAAGAATGAGGCAAAACACCATCCCCGATGGCAACTCATCCAAGCCTTTTAACAAATTAATTAAGTACCAAATGTAACCACCATGTCCGAACCATTCCATCAACATCATCATCATCATGGAATTAAATCACCGGACAACTAAGCATTTAACTAAGCATGGCTAAGCATTCCTAAGCATATAATAACAATTATATCTTTATCTCAGGCCAACACATCAACCCTAGGTTTCATAGGAGGGGAAGCATGTGATGGTTCAGGGAACAATGCATATCATAGGATTTCCTACTTGATCAAAATGACATTTGAATCGCATGCAATAGTCTGGTGGAGAAAATAAGTTTATAAAACACTAGGATGCTAGATGCCAAGAAGGTTAGGTTAGTTCTTGCCTTGCTGATAGTACTGGGCGCGTTGATCGTCGAGGTATTGTGGTGGAACCTCGACTCCTGAATCTAACGAAACACAACAATAACGGAAACGAAATAAATAACACGAATACAAGGTGCAATGCACAATCATGATGAGATGGTCAATTATGCACTGAAATCATATTGGGCATGTCCCACAAGTTAAATGGAACCCCTAAATAAATATCGCAATTAACGGGTCAAACTCCATATTTAACTTAGTGAATTGTTATATATCCAAAATGTCCAGTACTGAATTATGGATCCAAATGCACGAAAATGACATTATAGATAGTATTGTCCTACTGATCGTTTTGGTACTTCGTTTGCAATTTCTCCGATTAACGATGAGAAACGGTGATTTAAACGGTTATGCCAATTTAAATAATTTAACCAACTCGAAAATGACATCAAAGTAAAAGTTATTTTCATGCTGTGAAATTAACATGGCTAGATAGCATTTGTTTTGCTGGTCAATTTGGTATATCATTTGCCATTTTTTAATTAATATTCACCAAGTTATGATGTTTTTAATAATTGATTTTAATTCTGCCATTTTACCTATTTTTATTAAATAGCACCAAAAGTAGATCCTAAATTCTCTCAAATTACATAAACTTGTAGATCATTGTTCACTGAACATTTTGAGAGCTTATTCATAATTTTTGGATGAGTAGAACTCAAGTTATGCAATTTCCAAAATTTGAATTAAATCTGCCATCTCTGTTTTTATTAAATAAAAGGCATTTTATTTTGGTCAATTAATTCAACCAATGTCCATAACAGATAGATAATTTCTTCCTGAGCATTTTGATATATTATTTGCATTTTTTGGACTTATGGTTCAAAAGATATGCAATTTCAAAGTTCAAATTCATTTTTCTGCCATTTGTTTTTAATTCCAGAAACTGGCCGAAACATTTTGTACCCAGGTGTGGTCTAGCCACTGAGACGGACGGGTGGGGCAGTGACCACGCTGGAGTCCACGTCGGCCAGGAGGGCCACTGGCAGGTTGTGACCGGCGCGGGCTGCCAGGACCGACGCGGCGCGGCGCGGTGACCGGCGGCAACGGCGAGGACGCACCCGTTGCTAACGGGTCGGCCTAGATCTAACGGAGGGCACGGGCGTGATCTACGCGCTGAGGCGAACTAGGTGGCGGCGAGGCGTGACCAAAAGGGTCACCGGAGGAGCGCCGACGACGAGCCACGGTTGGCGGCACGGTTTCGGCCTAGCTAGCTACGGCGAAGCAGAGCGGGAAAAGGCGAGGGAAGAGGTCCAGGAGGACCGTGAGCTCACCCTGAGTGCGTGGGTGTGCTCGGGCGGTGGCAGAGGAGGGCCGACGACGACAGAAACGTGACGGCGGTCGTCGGTCGGAGGCGGAGAAGGCGAGGTCGATTGCGGCGATTCCTTGCTCCCGAGCTCGATTGCCTGGAGGGGGAGGAAGAGGGAGACGAGGCGGAGAAGATGGCCTGCCTTTGATCTGCTTCGGGCGGGCCCGAGTCGACGGCGGCGACGGCGGGCAGAGCGGCTAGGTCACGGGCATGGCGCGGCCGCTTCTAGGGTTCCTACAACGGGAGGAAAAGGAGGGGAGGAGGAGCAGGTGGTCGAGGGGGCCTCCTATCATCCTTGGGCGGCCAGGACGCGAGGGAGCGATGGTGGAGGCCGTGGGGGGGGCGCGGCCATGGCGCCAGGGTTTTCCCTATCGCCCCTAGGGATGATGGTGCTGACAGGTGGGTCCCCCTGTCAGGGATTTCTCTTTTTGTTTTTCTAGAAAAACCAGTAGGGTTGTGGCATTAATTCAGGCCCTTAAACATTTTGAAAAAATCTGGAAAATTCACAGAGTCAATATATATTATTTGGAACCTGTGATAAAATTTGCAGCCCAATTGAAAAACATTTCATGTGGTAAAATTTCAGAATTTGATCTCTTGCATTTAGGGCTTTATCCAAATATTTGAATTTGCAATTGCATTAAATTTGGCAACAATTATATTTGTAGTTGTTGGAACTTCTTCTGGACAATATGAGAAATTAAATTGAGAGTTTGTTCATCATTCACATCATCATGTTTGGTTTCTTAATTGTTGCTCCTTTATTTCATGTGCTGCAAATATGAATGAGGGATGCCATGATGCAAATGAGATGCAAAAAGTGGAAATTTTACTCATATTTTGTGCTACCAAAAGTGGGGCTGTTACAACTCTACCCCCCTTACAGGAATCTCGTCCCGAGATTCTAGGCTTGAGTGAAGAAGGCGGGGTATTCCTGACGAAGACTAGTTTCACGCTCCCAGGTTGCTTCGTCTTCAGAATGGTTAGACCACTGGATTTTGAGGAACTTGATGGATTTATTACGAGTCTTCCTTTCCGCTTCATCCAAGATGCGGACAGGATGCTCACGGTAAGTCAGATCCTCCTGAATGTCCAACTCTTCATGATTAACCCCACGAATAGGATCTTTGAAGCAACGACGGAGTTGAGAGACATGGAACACATCATGCACATCCGGGAAATTCTCTGGGAACTCGAGCTGATAGGAGAGATCAGCTCGCTTACCCATGACAGTGGAAGGACCAACAAAAGGAGGTGCCAATTTTCCCTTGATTCCGAAACGACGAACGCCTCGGAGGGGAGAGACTCGAAGATAGGCCTTGTCACCAATTTCATAGTGAACTTCCTGATGATGTTTATCATAGTAGCTCTTCTGCCTGGACTGAGCAATCTTCAGATTGGCTCGAATGACACGGACCTTTTCTTCTGCCTCATTGATCACATCAGGACCGAAGAGTGACCTCTCTCCGGTTTCAGACCAATTTAGAGGAGTCCTACATTTCCGTCCATAGAGAACCTCAAATGGAGCCATTTGCAAACTGGCTTGATAACTGTTGTTGTAGGAGAACTCGGTGAGGGGAAGGTATTTTTCCCAACCCTTGCCGAAGGAGATAACACAAGCCCGAAGCATATCCTCAAGAACTTGGTTCACACTTTCAGTCTGACCATCAGTCTGGGGATGATAGGCTGTGCTGAAGTTGAGGCGGGTTCCTAGAGCCTCTTGGAAGCTTTGCCAGAATTTGGACACAAACAGACTACCACGGTCTGAGATGGTCCTCAAGGGAACCCCATGCAAAGGAACAATCCGGGCCATATACAGCTCCGCCAATTTAACAAAGTTGATATCTTCGCGGACAGGGAGGAAATGGGCGACCTTGGATAGACGATCAATGACTACCCAGATGGCATTGTTCCCCTTGGGTGACCTCGGAAAACCGGTAATGAAATCCATACCAATTTCATCCCATTTCCACTCGGGAATGGCTATGGGGCGAAGAGTACCCGCTGGCTTTTGATGTTCAGCTTTCACCCGGCGACAGACGTCGCATTCTGCAACGTACTCGGCGATCTCGCGCTTCATGCGAGACCACCAGAATTGAGGCAAAGATCTTGGTACATTTTGGTGCTACCCGGATGAATAGAGATGGGTGACTCGTGAGCTTCTGAGAGGATCAACTCTTTTGTGTTTCCACTCTTGGGCACCACTAAACGGTCACCGAAATAGACAACACCATTGTCATCAATCGAGAAACAGTTTGCCTTCCCCTTAGCTATCTTCTCTTTGATCTCTAAGATTTCAGCATCATTTTGCTGGGCGGCCTTGATATCATCCTCGAGAGTTGATTTGATCTCGAGGTTAGCCAAATATCCGGAGGGAACAATCTCCAGATTCAAACGTGCGAATTCTTCATGAAGAGCGGGCTGAGCTCGCTCAACCATCAAGGTGTTACAATAAGACTTGCGACTCAGCGCATCGGCAACCACATTTGCCTTGCCAGGCTGGTAATTGAGGGTCACATCATAGTCTTTGATCAACTCCAACCATCTTCTCTGTCGGAGATTCAGATCGGGCTGGGTGAAGAGATACTTCAGACTTTGATGATCCGAGAAGATCTCGCAATGGTTGCCCAACAGGTAGGGTCTCCATTGCTTCAGAGCATGAACTACGGCAGCAAGCTCTAGATCATGAGTTGGATAGTTGAGTTCATGCGGTTTGAGTTGGCGGGAGGCATAGGCTACGACATGGCCTTCTTGCATCAAAACACAGCCCAAGCCTTGGAGTGATGCATCACAATAGACGACAAAGTCTTTGGCGGTGTCGGGAAGGACAAGCACCGGTGTGGTAGTGAGCTTGACCTTGAGAGTTTGGAAACTCTCTTCAGCTTTGTCTGACCACACAAACTGTTTGATTCTTCTTGAGTAGGTCAGTCAAGGCTTTGGCTATTTTGGAAAAGCCCTCGATGAATCGGCGGTAATAACCCGCCAACCCAAGGAAGCTTCGGATATCTTTGACGGACTTGGGAGTTGGCCAATCCAGGATTGACTGAATCTTGTCAGGTATAATCGCTACTCCAGCAGCTGACACCACATGACCAAGGAAGATGAGCTCCTGTAGCCAAAACTTGCACTTGGAGAACTTGGCATAGAGACGATGATCACGAAGCTTGGTCAGAACTAGCCGAAGATGCTCAGCATGTTCTTCTTCGGTTTTGGAGTAGACAAGGATGTCATCAATGTAAATTATGACGAACTTGTCGAGATACTCGTGGAAGATGGAGTTCATCAGCCTCATGAATGTAGCCGGAGCATTTGTGAGGCCGAAAGACATGACGGTGTACTCATATAACCCATAACGGGTAGTGAAAGCCGTCTGTGGAATATCCTCCTTTCTAATTTTTATCTGATGGTAGCCTGACCTCAGATCCATCTTGGAGAATACCTTTGCACTAGCTAGCTGATCGAACAGGTCATTCATTCTGGGAATAGGATATTTGTTCTTGATGGTCACCGCATTCAGAGGGCGGTAATCAACAACCAAGCGAGGAACATTTGTATCCCTCTTCTTGACAAAGATGACCGGGCAGCCCCAAGGTGAGCTACTCGGACGGATGAATTCTTTTTCCAGCAGCTCATCAAGTTGCTTCTTTAGTTCAGTTAGCTCTTCCGTTGGCATACGGTAGGGCCTTTTGGAAATTGGGGCAGTTCCCGGAACCAATTCAATAACAAATTCCACACTTCGATCAGGTGGCATGCCAGGTAACTCCTCCGGAAAGACATCGGGGAAGTCACACACCACGGCAACCTCATGCATTTCAGGCGGTGTGGTGCCTTCCAAGAAACATAGGCTGATTTCCGGGGATAGAGGGGTGGCAGCGGATGGGGTTGCGGACGAAGGGGACCAGTAACTTACTAGCCCGACAGTTGGGTGGACCACTGTGACCGACTTGGCAGCACAATTCAAGTTAGCATGATATTTGACTAGCCAGTCCATACCCAAAATGACATCTATACCATCTGCCTTCAGGGCTATCAGCTGGAAAGGGAAAGACCAATAGCCTATAGTAATTTGGATGTCTGGAGCCATCCATTCAGTTCGCCAACTAGAACCTGGGGTTTTAACCACTAGTGGGTTGTCCATATTCACGAACGGTATCTGATGGTTGTGTGCATATGCTATGGACATGAATGAATGCGATGCTCCAGAGTCAAACAAGACTGAAGCTGGATGATCATTAATTCGAAGCATACCCATGAGGACACCGGGATCCTCTTCAGCTTCTTCGGCAGAGAGGTCGTTCAGGCGGCCACGGGTAGTACTCACAGCCTTGGCTGCGGGTGTAGAAGGTGCTGACACAGGTGTTGCGGCAGCCTGCGCCTTCCCATGGCAGTCCCTTGAGTAGTGACCGGGCTGGCCACAGCTGTAGCAGGTGAGCCTCGGCGGTGCAGGCAACTGGGGGCAGAAACCACTTCCAGTCGCACCCAAGGTTGAAGTAGCTGGGCGAGGCGGAGGTGGCATGAACCCGAAGACTTTGGCGTGAAGGGCGCCTTAGGCACAGCGCTGTAGGGCACAAATACCCGGCGCTTCTTGCCCTCGGAGAAGAGGAGCCCTGGTGGTCCACCTGCGAAGGCCTCTTGGAAACCTCCAGTTCCTTCCTACCCTGCTCTAGAGTGAGAGCAAGGTTGTACAGCTCCTGGTAAGACTGGAACTTGAAGAGCAGCAATTCATGACGGAGTCGCGGAGTCAGTCCCTTGCGGAACAGATACTGCTTGTCTTCATCATTGGTTACGTCCCGGGGGGCGTAACAAGAGAGGTGGTTGAACTCACGCCCATAAGCTTGGACATCCATGCGTCCCTGGGTCAGCTCCAGGAACTCCCTCCTTTTCAGGTCCATGATTGGCTGGGGTATGTAAGCCGCACGGAAGGCAGTGCGGAATTCAGTTCAAGTGAAGGTATGGCTAGCCGCAGCTGTGGACACATGGCTTTCCCACTAGGACCCTGCGGCTCCAGTCAGCAGGTAGGTGGCAAAGTTCACTTGTTCCGCCGCCGGAACATGCAAGGCAGTGAACTTGCGCTCAAGAGCACGAAGCCAATCATCAGCATCCAGGGGCTCCTTAGCATAAGCGAAAGTGGGAGGCTGGGACTTCAGGAATTCAGTGAGGTGGTTGCATTCAGTGTTCCTGCGTGCACCCTGCTGCACCAACTGCGTGAGCAGATTCTCATTGCGCACGCGGCCCTCTTCGATGATCATCAGAACCTCCGCCATAGTGGGTGGCGGCGGTGGATCAGGATTGCTTTGTTCACCACGACGGGTAGGAGCCATTCTGGAGATGTGAACAAGGACACAGTTAGTATCTCTCTCCGAAATGGATAGGAATCAAGTAAGCGCTTAGACCCGAACAAGCGAATATGAATGGCAACAATTTATCAGGATTGAGCGAGGAAGACAGGTATCATCACATCAACATGGCAGGGAAACAATTGTACTCGACAACACAAGCCAGTTGAAAAAAAACCCATCAGGTGGTTCAGATTCGAGCTTACAAATGCCTTAGTCTGCATTACACGAATGGAAATTACTGATGATACAAGTCTTTTAGTTCGATACAACAATTAGAATTCGAAAGGCAACCAATACAGATGGTGTGTATCTTGCTCATCACGTAGGAAGGCAAGGATACTATACAAGGTACCCGTAGATACCGAACTACTAGAAGTACTGGGCACTCGCTGGGAGACGCATAGAGTGAGTGCGGAAACGGCGGGCACTCGCTGGATGGCGGTCGTAAGGAGGCGTGTGGACGTCGCCACCGGTGTCTCGAGCAGGTCCACGTGGTGGAATGGTGCCACCCACTCTCGGGCTGCTCATGTAGTTGGGCAGCTCCATCGATAGCGGCGCGAGGAGATCTGGGGAAAGTATCTCGGCATGGACATAAGGCTCCAAGGCCATTAGGGTGCTCCGGTGACTATCACGAGCAGCCACCATGTATAGGTACCACTGACGGGCATGAAGATCCAACGCCCTAACCATCTCGATAAGAGCTCGGTGGCCGTGGTCTGGCTCGGTCGCTGGGTCGGAGTACCTAGCAACATAGCAGCCCTCCAGACTGGCCTCGGCAGCTGGAAGTGATAAAAATCAGAAATAGGGTTGTCCAGGTAGTCACAGTCTCCGCGGTACACGGAGAGGCCGTTGAATGCAGCCTCCTGAACAGCCTGCTCCACGGTCATGCCCACACCGACACTCTGGTGCTGGACCCCGTCTCCATCCGGAGTCAGGACACGGGCCTCGCAGAAGAATTGCCCCTGTCCATACGGCATGTGCTCCTCGTACACGACGTACTCAGGGTACCAAGGGCAACCCTGGCTGGCTAAGGCCGTAGCAAACAAGGCGGGAAGCCCGCGGACACCCTCACAGCGAGTCAGACAACAAGTCCCGACGCGTCATCTGTAGCAACAACAGAATAGTTCAACAGTTAGGAACGGAATTGAGACTCATGAAGTAATCTAGACGGTAAGAACCCAATCCCGATGAACCTTAAACTTTGACCCAACTTTAATACAAATAGAGGTAAGGTAACTCAGAGTTAGAGCGAATTGGGTAAGAAGTAAAAAGAATCCTAAGAAGGTTTTCACAAATCATTTTTAAGTTATAAATAATTTTCAACTAGACTCGACATCGACCAACAGAACGGGTTTCCTACAGGCAGTACTGCTTTGATATCAATTTGTAGCGCCCCGACCCTAGAGCTATACAGTGTAACGTTGTGTAACCGGTCATGCTACATAATCAAGGGTTACTGGGTTTACCAAGCCCAGGCTAAAACTCATTGGCAGGCGTGCTCGGAATACATCATCGGCACACAACACCTCGATCATGCCATAAGCTCAGACATCGCTTTCACGTATAGCAAAGAGACCAAGACTGCGGAACAACTGGCGCATAACAGACTCTACGACACAAGAGATCATAGTTAAACTCATATATGAGAAAGATAGCAAATGTCACAATCAGAGGTCGCAGACCCATCATTACATCATGCGGAAAGCAAATATAGTTGTCTAACAACAAGATCCAAATTATGGCCTAAGAGGCCTACAATAACATATCCCAGCCAGCCTATTCCGAGACGTCCCAAGCTGCCACCTGGGAACCCCAGACTACTCGTCGATGTCGATAAAGAACCCACCTTCTAGTTCGGTGGCATCCTCCTCTGAAACAAATAATAATCAACAAAGCAAGGTTGAGTACGACGTACTCGCAAGAATTAGTAGGGCGATATAGGCCCGATGCTGATGGAGGCTCTAATGCTGTGTAAGGTAGCTGGTTTTGCATAAATCTAGTTTTCCATTTTAGAAGACATCAGGACCCTTTGCATCGTCTACTCAGAATGTTTTCCGAAAAGGGATAAGAGAGTAAACTTTCATCTGTGGTTCTCAACGAACCCTTTTGTAACCAGAAACACCTCATATCCACCAAGGCACTCCCTCGAATCACCCTCGAGGAAATGAACCTTTTATCACACGTTGTATTGCAACCTCTAGCTGCCAATTCATTTATTAGGTTCAGGTTCTCTATGAGCTAATCCGCCTTTCCCAAGAGTTCGTCCATAACCGCAGACACGGCTTTCGAAAAGATTAAACCCTACAGGGGTGTACTGTTTTTATCCATTGGTACCGTCCGACCCCTTGCCTGTACAATTAGCTCTCTTCCTAGGAAAGCCGGTAGGGCGGGCGCGGTTAAACCTTTACCTCGCATGAGACTATCCAAGGGTCATCGTGACGACAGGACAAGTTCAGTGCCTATTTCAACACCCTGCCCCATCGCCACTCCTATCACCACCATCGTCATCACATCATCATCATCATCGTCATCATCACCGGCCACACACTCGCAAATGGAAAGCGCAAACTAGAGAACCCTTGGATACGCCCGCACAAGTTATTCAGTTAGTAAGGGGCCCATACCCCCACCGATGGTAGCACGCTCGGTTCTTGGTTCTAGCTAAAAGCACTTTCAGCCTAGGCGACAAGAATGAGGCAAAACACCATCCCCGATGGCAACTCATCCAAGCCTTTTAACAAATTAATTAAGTACCAAACGTAACCACCATGTCCGAACCATTCCATCAACATCATCATCATCATGGAATTAAATCACCGGACAACTAAGCATTTAACTAAGCATGGCTAAGCATATAATACAACAATTATATCTTTATCTCAGGCCAACACATCAACCCTAGGTTTCATAGGAGGGGAAGCATGTGATGGTTCAGGGAACAATGCATATCATAGGATTTCCTACTTGATCAAAAGTGACATTTGACTCGCATGCAATAGTATGGTGGAGAAAATAAGTTTATAAAACACTAAGATGCTAGATGCCAAGAAGGTTAGGTTAGTTCTTGCCTTGCTGATAGTACTGGGCGCGTTGATCGTCGAGGTATTGTGGTGGAACCTCGACTCCTGAATCTAATGAAACACAACAATAACGGAAATGAAATAAATAACACGAATACAAGGTGCAATGCACAATCATGATGAGATGGTCAATTTATGCACTGAAATCATATTGGGCATGTCCCACAAGTTAAATGGAACCCCTAAAATAAATATCGCAATTAACGGGTCAAAACTCCATATTTAACTTAGTGAATTGCATTATTATCCAAAATGTCCAGTACTGAATTATGGATCCTAAATGCATGAAAATGACATTATTAGATAGATATTGTCCTACTGATCATTTTGGTACTTCGTTTGCAATTTTCCGATTAACGATGAAGAAACGGTGATTTAAACGGTTATGCAATTTAAATAATTTTAACCAACTCGAAAATGACATCAAATTAAAAGTTATTTTCATGCTGTGAAATTAACATGGCTAGATAGCATTTGTTTTGCTGGTCATTTTGGTATATCATTTGCCATTTTTGAATTAATATTCACCAAGTTATGATGTTTTTAATAATTGATTTAATTCTGCCATTTTACCTATTTTTATTAAACAGCACCAAAACTAGATCTAAAATTCTCTCAAATTACATAAACTTGTAGATCATTGTTCACTGAACATTTTGAGACCTTATTCATAATTTTTGGATGAGTAGAACTCAAGTTATGCAATTTCCAAAATTTGAATTAAATCTGCCATCTCTGTTTTTATTAAATAAAGGCATTTTATTTTGGTCAATTAATTCAACCAATGGTAACAGATAGATAATTTCTTCCTGAGCATTTTGATATATTATTTGCATTTTTTGGACTTATGGTTCAAAAGATATGCAATTTCAAAGTTCAAATTCATTTTCTGCCATTTGTTTTAATTCCAGAAACTGGCCGAAACGTTTTGTACCCCGGTTCCCTTCCCCGTCCATGGCCCCCTCGGGCCGGCTCCCCTCCACCCGAGCCCGGTCAGCCCCACCTCCCTCTCCTCTCCTCGCTGGCCCTGCCTCCTCTCCTCTTCTCCTTGCTGGCCTCCTCCTCCTCTGGCCTCCTCCTTTGGCTCGTCCCCGTGCGCGAGCTGCCGCGCCGGCCCGGCCCTTCACCGTCCTCGTCTCCTCCGGCCTTGCATCGCCGCCGGCCGCGCGCGTCTTCCCCCGGCCCGTGCCCCTCGTCCCGACCTCGACCTCCACCGGTCGGCCACCCTCGCCCTCCGCGTCGTGCCGTCCTCCTCGCCTGCACCTCCTCTCTCGGCCGGCCTGCTCTGCCCGCGCCGGCCGCGCCCCGTCCTTCCCGACGCCCATGCTCGGGCCGGCCGACCTCCTCTGCTCCCCTCCTGCTGTGGCCGCGGCCGAGCTCTGCAGCCGACCGTCGCTCCTCTCCGACCCTCAGCTGCTCCATCCGGTGAACCCCAGCCTCGACCGTGTCCTGCACCGACGGCCACCTCTATGGCTGCTCGTGCTGTTGTCTCCGATGTGTAGCGTGGCTGCCATCTCGTGCCTCCGTCGTGGACGTCTTCGTGCGTGCACGTTCCCTTCGTGAACCAGAGCCTCCCCGACGTGAGTTCCTTGTTTCCGTTCCCGACGTGAAGCCGATGCCTCCGTGCCAAGTTCCCCGATGACGAATCCCCGAGTACGTCCCCGTCGTGAAGCCACCTCCCGACGACAAGTTCCCCGTGCGCGTCCCCGGTGCCGTGCTATGACAAGGTCGACGACCGTGGATGCGCCAAGCTCTCCGTAACGTGACCCCGGCGACCGTGGACAGATACGACAAGATCTACCCCGACCGGAACCCGCCGAGTTCTCCGATGCCGTGTACCCCGACCATCGACAAGTTCTTCGTGCACGTTTGTGCCGGCCGCCTTCGTGCACGCCGTGAAGACCGAACCCCGACGCCGAACCCCGTCGACCCCGAAGCCCGGAACGCCAAGGTCCGCCACGACGACGACCCGATTACGACTACTTCCACGACGTCGACTACCTCGACTACTTCGACCCCGGATGGATGACTACCTCGACTACTTCGACTCCAGACGAACGACGACGGTTCCGAATCCGGAGATCCTTGATCCGATGTGTGACCCCAACCCTAACCCTATACCATATATATTCGTATCTTCTAAAATCATGCATCATTAATCAACATCGCACCTTTATCCATTTAGTCGAATTAAATCAACTAATTATGGGATTTGTACGGTGCATCTATATTGTGCTCCAATCCCATTTAAAATGATTTGCCATGTGTTAAGGAATAAAATTGGATCGCATTTAATTTTTCATGCATTATGTCATCAACATGCCGCTTCTTTTGCCGTAGTAGTAAAATGCATCTTTTATGTTTCCAGTGTTTGTTGCTTCTTCGGGAATAGGCCGTTGAGTTCATGTGAGCAACGACAGGTTCTGCTACCTCTACCGGATTGTAGACAAGTGATACTCCCTTGCTATCTTTGCTTGTTTTCTGTCTCTTACTCGTCCTATCTTTTGTTCCTTGCTAGCCTTATGTCACGATGCTTGTGTCTCGATCCTATATGCATGTTTCCCTTGCAGCCATGATATAGCCACACCCCCACATCCTAATACCCTGTTGTTTGTTTACCTCGTTGGCCTTGCGAGTTCTAGTGCATGCTTAGGTGCTTTGCTTGAGTCATGTTATCTTTTATCTAGTCTTGATGTTAACATGATAGCTCGGCTCAACTTAAATGGTAATCTTTATTTTCTGTTGCGATGGGAAAACTTAATAAAGATAAGGCACCGGCGGAAGGCCAATCGTGGCGATTTGTTCTGCTAGTGTTGCCTAGGACCCGAGTTCTTTTCCGCTGATCCAAGACTGAGCGCACTAACCACATGTGGGAGTTCTATGGGCCTCCCCGCAATCTATTACCGGATCCTCAAACCTGTCCAGGTGCCACAAGTAGTTCGGGTGTTTCTGTAGGTGTTGCGGTACGTTCGTTTATCGAGTGTGGAAGGAGGGGCAATCGTATGAGTGTTCCCTCCCGAAGCCGTCCACGCAACGGTTAGGCCCACCTCGAAGCTTCGGCCGGACTCTCAAGGTGGATCAGACCTAGCTAGGTGGCTCCCTGGACTTGTTTGTAGAGAAGGGAAGTATTGCGTCGAACGCTCCACCGGTTGTAGCGCCCCGACCCCCGAGCTATACAGTGAAACGTTGTGTAACCGGACATGCTACATAATCAAGGGTTACTGGGTTTACCAAGCCCAGGCCAAAACTCATTGGCAGGCGTGCTCGGAATACATCATCGGCACACAACACCTCGATCATGCCATAAGCTCAGACATCGCTTTCACGTATAGCAAAGAGACCAAGACTGCGGAACAACTGGCGCATAACAGACTCTACGACACAAGAGATCATAGTTCAACTCATATATGAGAAAGATAGCAAATGTCACAATCAGAGGTCGCAGACCCATCATTACATCACGCGGAAAGCAAATATAGTTGTCTAACAACAAGATCTAAATTATGGCCTAAGAGGCCTACAATAACATATCCCAGCCAGCCTGTTCTGAGACGTCCCAAGCTGCCACCTGGGAACCCCAGACTACTCGTCGATGTCGATAAAGAACCCACCTTCCAGTTCGGTGGCGTCCTCCTCTGAAACAAATAATAATCAACAAAGCAAGGCTGAGTACGACGTACTCGCAAGAATTAGTAGGGCGATATAGGCCCGATGCTGACGGAGGCTCTAATGCTGTATAAGGTAGCTAGTTTTGCATAAAGCTAGTTTTCCATTTTAAAAGACATCAGGACCCTTTGCATCGTCTACTCAGAATGTTTTCCGAAAAGGGAAAAGAGAGTAAACTTTCATCTGTGGTTCTCAACGAACCCTTTTGTAACCAGAAACACCTCTTCTCCACCAAGGCACTCCCTCGAATCACCCTCGAGTAAATGAACCTTTTATCACACGTTGTATTGCAACCTCTAGCTGCCAATTCATTTATTAGGTTCAGGTTCTCTATGAGCTAATCCGCCTTTCCCAAGAGTTCGTCCATAACCGCAGACACGGCTTTTCAAAAAGATTAAACCCTGCAGGGGTGTACTGTTTTTATCCATTGGTACCGTCCGACCCCTTCCCTGTACAATTAGCTCTCTTCCGGGGAAAGCCGGCAGGGCGGGCGCGGTTAAACCTTTACCTCGGATGAGACTATCCAAGGGTCATTGTGACGACAGGACAAGTTCAGTGCCTATTTCAACACCCTGCCCCATCGCCACTCCTATCACCACCATCGTCATCACATCATCATCATCGTCATCATCACCGTCCACACACTCGCAAATGGAAAGCGCAAACTAGAGCACCCTTGGATACGCCCGCACAAGTTATTCAGTTAGTAAGGGGCCCATACCCCCACCGATGGTAGCACGCTCGGTTCTTGGTTCTAGCTAAAAGCACTCTCAGCCTAGGCGACAAGAATGAGGCAAAACACCATCCCCGATGGCAACTCATCCAAGCCTTTTAACAAATTAATTAAGTACCAAACGTAACCACCATGTCCGAACCATTCCATCAACATCATCATCATCATGGAATTAAATCACCAGACAACTAAGCATTTAACTAAGCATGGCTAAGCATTCCTAAGCATATAATACAACAATTATATGTTTATCTCAGGCCAACACATCAACCCTAGGTTTCATAGGAGGGGAAGCATGTGATGGTTCAGGGAACAATGCATATCGTAGGATTTCCTACTTGAGCAAAAGTGACATTTGAATCGCATGCAATAGTCTGGTGGAGAAAATAAGTTTATAAAACACTAGGATGCTAGATGCCAAGAAGGTTAGGTTAGTTCTTGCCTTGCTGATAGTACTGGGCGCGTTGATCATCGAGGTATTGTGGTGGAACCTCGACTCCTGAATCTAACGAAACACAACAATAACGGAAATGAAATAAATAACACGAATACAAGGTGCAATGCACAATCATGATGAGATGGTCAATTTATGCACTGAAATCATATTGGGCATGTCCCACAAGTTAAATGGAACCCCTAAAATAAATATCGCAATTAACGGGTCAAAACTCCATATTTAACTTAGTGAATTGCATTATTATCCAAAATGTCCAGTACTGAATTATGGATCCTAAATGCATGAAAATGACATTATTAGATAGATATTGTCCTACTGATCGTTTTGGTACTTCGTTTGCAATTTTCCGATTAACGATGAAGAAACGGTGATTTAAACAGTTATGCAATTTAAATCATTTTAACCAACTCGAAAATGACATCAAAGTAAAAGTTATTTTCATGCTGTGAAATTAACATGGCTAGATAGCATTTGTTTTGCTGGTCATTTTGGTATATCATTTGCCATTTTTGAATTAATATTCACCAAGTTATGATGTTTTTAATAATTGATTTAATTCTGCCATTTTACCTATTTTTATTAAACAGCACCAAAACTAGATCTAAAATTCTCTCAAATTACATAAACTTGTAGATCATTGTTCACTGAACATTTTGAGACCTTATTCATAATTTTTGGATGAGTAGAACTCAAGTTATGCAATTTCCAAAATTTGAATTAAATCTGCCATCTCTGTTTTTATTAAATAAAGGCATTTTATTTTGGTCAATTAATTCAACCAATGGCCATAACAGATAGATAATTTCTTCCTGAGCATTTTGATATATTATTTGCATTTTTTGGACTTATGGTTCAAAAGATATGCAATTTCAAAGTTCAAATTCATTTTCTGCCATTTGTTTTAATTCCAGAAACTGGCCGAAACGTTTTGTACCCGGGTGTGGTCTAGCCACTGAGATGGACGGGTGGGGCAGCGACCACGCTGGCGTCCACGTCGGCCAGGAGGGCCACTGGCAGGTTTGACCGGCGCGGGCTGCCAGGACCGGCGCGGCGCGGTGACCGGCGGCAACGGCGAGGACGCACCCGTTGCTACGCGTCGGCCTAGACCTAACGGAGGGCACGGGCGTGATCTACGCGCTGAGGCGAACTAGGTGGCGGCGAGGCGTGACCAAAAGGTCACCGGAGGAGCGCCGGCGACGAGCCACGGCGGCGGCACGGTTTCGGCCTAGCTAGCTACGGCGAAGCAGAGGGGAAAAAGGCGAGGGAAGAGGTCCAGGAGGACCGTGAGCTCACCCTGAGCGCGTGGGTGTGCTCGGCGGTGGCAGAGGAGGGCCGACGGCGATGGAAACGTGACGGCGGTCGTCGGTCGGAGGCGGAGAAGGCGAGGTCGATTGCAGCGATTCCCGGCTCCCGAGCTCGATTGCCTGGAGGGGGAGGAAGAGGGAGACGAGGCGGAGAAGATGGCATGTTTCGATCTGCTTCGGGCGGCCCGAGTCGACGGCGGCGAGCGGCGGCAGAGCGGCTAGGTCACGGGCATGGCGCGGCCGCTTCTAGGGTTCCTGCAACGGGGGGAAAAGGAGGGGGAGGAGGAGCAGGTGGTCGAGGGGGGCCTCCTTATCCTCCTTGGGTGGCCAGGACGCGAGGGAGCGGCAGTGGAGGCCGTGGTGGGGCGCGGCCTTGGCGCCAGGGTTTTCCCTGTTGCCACAGGGACGATGGTGCTGACAGGTGGGTCCCCCTGTCAGGGATTTCTCCTTTTTGTTTTTCCAGAAAAACCAGTAGGGTTGTGGCATTTAATTCAGGCCCTTAGTCATTTTGAAAAATTCTGGAAAAATTCACAGTGTCAATATATATTATTTGGAACCTGTGATAAAATTTGCAGCCCAATTGAAAAACATTTCATGTGGTAACATTTCAGAATTTGATCTCTTGCATTTTAGGGCTTTATCCAAATATTTGAATTTGCAATTGCATTAAATTTGGCAAGAATTATATTTGTAATTGTTGGAACTTCCTGGACAAATATGAGAAATTAAATTGAGAGTTTGTTCATCATTCACATCATCATATTTGGTTTCTTATTTGTTGCTCCTTTATTTCATGTGAAGCAAATATGAATGAGGGATGCCATGATGCAAATGAGATGCAAAAAGTGAAAATTTTACTCATATTTTCAGGTACCAAAGTGGGGCTGTTACACCGGTACACCTCTAAGCGAGTGTTTCGATGCGTGTGGGTTCATTGGTGCATCCCTGCAGGGTAAAATCTTTTCGAAAAGCCGTGTCCGCGGTTATGGACGACTTGGTGAAATGCGCTGGCTAAAAAGATCATAGACAACTTGCACCTAATGATTTATAACTTGACTAGTAAGATAGATTACTTGAATAATAACTCATAAAACTTGTCCACCGTGTGAGTGCCCGGACTTCTTCCTCGTGGGCTGAGGATACGAGGGAGTCATTTTAGGGCGGGTTTGTTTGGTGAGTAGTATAGTTGGTTTCTTATGCGCTCTCTTACCTTGTCTCTGTTAGACGAAAGTTGTAGTGTGTCTCTATAAGTTGTTAGTGCTGCTTGCCGCCGCCTCAATCGCTAACCCTCTTCCCCCGGAATTCCAGCTTTGATATCTTGTGAGTATTACTTGCCAATACTTCTAATAGTACTGACCCCTTCGGGGCTGCTATTCCAATGCAGCCAACAGGTATGAAGTGTGACGACGTTAGCTTGGGAATCCCTCCGGTTTGGCCTGGGCAGGGATATGGTGCCTTCGTTTATCTTCAGGACTCTTAGTCCAATTTGTTTCTTGTCCGTAGCCGGACGCTACCTGCTTCCGTTGTTATTTGGATCTTTGTATTGTATCTTTGCTCTTGACTCGGTGAGTTGTTGCATATATGTTCTTTTGTGGGTTCCATCGAGAACTGTTGTAATGTTATCACAATTCCACCCGCATAACGTGTGTGTTGCGACATGCACGTTATGCCTGGTGGGCGTCCTTTAGGATCGTTATTATGCGGATTGGCTGGAACGCTAAAATCTGCATAGTACCGATCTTGGGGCGTTACAAAGATCATGCAAGCACTTCTTTTCACACTTCCTACATGATAATTCCTTTTCAACCAAATACCAATCAACTTATTTGAAACAACTAAAAGTGAAGACACAAGAGATTACTTCCTAAATACAAAAGCTAATAGCTCTGAACAAGAGATACATGAAAAAAAGAGCTAGAAGCAAGAATAACAAAAGCTAAACACTCAGCACATATAAGTGAAGAACAGGAGTGTTTTATGAAAAAGCGGAGCGTGTCTCTCTCCCAAACAAGCATGCAAGGATCCAAATTATTGCAAAGACCAGAGAACAAAACATAAACAAACTGGTAATAAAAACAAACTGATGCTTCAAGAACAACACATAATGCGTAAAGGAATAAAAGTATAGTACCATGAGTAAAACTGACAATTGTTGATTAAGAAGGGGATGCCTTGGGCATCCCCAAGCTTAGACGCTTGTGACTTCTTAAATATTGCAGAGGAGGGTCCATGGGGAGCCTCCCCAATCTTGAACTTTTATCCCATCTTGATCTTCATTCATCACCTCGCTCCTGAATACTTGAAAACTTCCTTCTCCCAAAACTTATCGCAACTTCATTAGAGGGGTTAGACCACAAAAATAATATCTTCCTTCAGTTACAAAGCACATATCATGAACTTATTTTTAAACATTAGATACTTTCACCAAGATCCAAGTAAAGCTCTTAACCTCAAAAGAACTTCACTTTGCCCCTAAAATAAGCAATGCAAAACTAAGACAGAATCTGTCAAAAACAGAACAGATTGTAAAGATGAATTTTTTCGGGGTACTTCTGGACCTCAAATAAGAAACCGTAAAACTAGAGAAAGGTATACAAAACCCTCATGCCTTCTTTCAAAAATTTGCATCCACAGATGAAGCTCTGTGATTTTTGGGAATTTTGAACAGTGAAGAACAGAAATCTGTTTGTGGACAACAAATTCACAAATTAGTCTCCCTCTCTTTAGAGGCTATTCTTGGCACAAAAAACTAAAACAAAAAGATACAAGGGAGTTGTTACAGAGGTAACATTACCAAAACTCACACAAAACAGTAGGTAAAAATAAAACCGGTCGCCTCCCATAAGTGCTTTTCTTTAATGCCTTTTAGCTAGGCTTGATAATTTTAATGATGCTCTCGTAAAAATAAGAGTTGAAACACAAAGATAGAATCAAGAAGAAAATATGGAATACATTTAAGTCTAACCCGCTTCCTATGCATAGGAACCTTCTAAACAAATAAATCCATGAAGAACATAGTGATAATCATAGGAAGATAAAATAAGAGCAATTTCAAAACTTTCAACATAAAGAGAGGTGTTTTAGTTGTTCCAAAGAAAAGAGGTGTTTTAGTGACATGAATTTTTTTATAACCATATTTCCCTCTCTCAAAATTATTTTCAGTAGCATCTTGAACAAACTCAACAATATAACTATCACATAAAATATTCTTTTCATTATCTACAGACACATAACTTTTATTAAGCTCCAAAATAATATGATCAAAATAAACAGAAGTCATGACCTTTCCAATCCCATTTTCAGTAGTAGCATAATTAATATCATCAAGTAACACAGGACCATCATTAACTTCATAGCATAAATAATCATAAACAACTGTAGGACAACCCATTTTTACCTTCACTTTGCTTTTTGTTTGGTTGTGTTTTGGGTGATGTTTAATAGGGGAATCGTGGTCATAAGTACAGCAAGCATCAATTTCCTCAAAAAGGGATATTTCAAGAGAATCCATAGGAACATAACATTCATCCTCCTTTGGCAAGCATGGAGCGCAATCAAATAATGTAAGAGTTGAATACTTACTCTCATTAGAAGGTAGGCATGGGTAGCTAATCCATTCTTCCTCCTTTTGTTCGTCACTCTCTTCCTCTTTTTCATCCAATGAGCTTCCAGTTTCAGCAATTTTTTCCACGATTTCCTGCAAGGCATTAGTCTCTTATTTTGGAGGATAAGTTTTCTCAAGAAATTCAGTAATATAAGTATTATCATTGTAATACTCAAGGCAATATCCAAGTATAACAAAATTTTCAGATTTGTAAGAAGCATCATTAATATCTTTAAGCACAGAAGTAATTTCATAGGCACCCATAAAAACAACAAATTCTTCAATTTGTTCAAGATTATCAAAATCATATTTTCCTTTAGCATAAGAAAGGGAGGTGTTTATGCCTCCTACAGAAAAAAGATTCATTAAAGCACCAGGATTCATCATATGTAGAGCAAAAGTTTTTAACAAGACTATTCAATTTATTTATTTGTGCCCATAAGTGTTTCCCTTTTTCAGACAAGCGGTATTCCTTATAATAATTTTGTTGTTCCTCCGTGAACCCACCTTGCCAATAAGATCTAGTCTCAAACAAAGTAACCATTGATAGCAAGTAAAGGACTAGATATAATATCAAGCAGAACGATAAAAAGACTAGTGCTGGAATTTTTAATTTTTGTGTGTTTTTGAGTTTTAGAGCAAATGAAAAGGAAAACAAGACTAACAAAAAATATACTAAGCAAGACAACAAAAAAGTAAAGTGAAAGGATGTGCGAAACTCCCCTAGCTGAAGCTTCCAAGTCCCCGGTAACGGCGCCAGAAAATGTTGATGGCGTGTTGATGGGAAACTTGGTAGTTCAAGAAGTCTTCTTCAAATCCCCGGCAACGGCGCCAGAAAAAGTTGCTTGATGGCGTGGATCACACGTCCGCTGGGGAGCCCAAGAGGAAGGTATGATGCAGTGTAGCAACAGTTTTACCTTGATTACAAAACCAAGGTTATCGAATCCAGTAGGACTTGGAGAAGGCTTAGCAAGGTGTCAACAGCGTCGTTTACGATAATTGACGTGGACCTGCATACAATCACAAACAAACTACTTAGCCCCAACGAAACAGAGATGTTGTCAATCTCTCCGGCTTGCTGGATACAAATAATTAAATGTGCAAGTGTAAAATATGATGAGAGCGAAATATGACCTGCGAGCAAATGAGTACGGACAGTTATTAAAACGGTTGTAAACAGTGTAGGAAAATAGGACCGGGGTCCACAGATAACTAGTGGTGTTTCTCCAGAAGATATGCATGATGGGTAAACAAATTACAGCAAGACAATTGATAAAATTGTGGGCGCATAACAAAGCTATCATAAAACAAATATAGTTCACCGTTTCATCTAATATGGGCATTACGTCAAAATACATAGACCGTTTTCCAACTGCATCTATGACTAATAATCCACCCCCGAGATCGCTATCCAGCATGTCTCCCAAAAGTATTAAGTTGCAAGCAACAGATCATTGCAATAAGCAAAGTGCCTAATGTAAGCAATGTAACAACACAAGGAAATTACACCGCTGTTTACTCCCTAGTGGCAACAACACAGACTTGGCATGAGCGTTTCAGTCAGTCGCACTCCGCGCAAAAAAGGCATGAACCCACTATCTAGCATAAATACTCTCTCTGAAGATACTAACAATTACTTGGCCAAAGCATCCACTAGCATTGGAGAGCATGCAAGATCATAGATAAAACATAACATATAGATGAACAAGAGTAATGATTTCCACAATTAATTGGATCCAAGCAAACACATCATGTAGCAATTATAGATATTGTGACCTTGATCATGTAGGGCAGCTCACAAGATCTAAACAATGGAGTACAAGGAGAAGATACAACCATCTAGCTACTGCCATGGACCCGTGGTGGACTACTCACGCATCACTCCGGAGGCAGGCATGGTGGTGTAGATGCCTCCGGTGACGATCTCCCCCTCCGGCAGGGTGCCGGGAAGGGCTTCAGGACCCTCCCGATCTAGGGTTGCGACGGCGGCGGCCTCAGATGTTTTCTGGAAAATATGATTGGGTATCAAGGGTTTCCGAGACGAAGTTGATTTATAGGCGAAAGGGCGACTCGAGGAGGTGGACCAGTCATCCAGGTAGGACCCACCCGCGGCCAAGGCTTGGGCCGCGCCTAGGTGGCGTCTGGGGGCTGTTGGGCCCCCTGCAGCTCCCCTCCTGGCTCCGTCTTTAATTCTTCGTAAAAATAAATCATGTAAATTTGCAGCTGATTCCGAGAAACTTCCCCGAACAACTTTTCTGAAACAAAAGACAGCAGAAAACAGGAACTGGAACTGGCACTGGCCATCTTGTCAATAGGTTAGTTCCATGAAATATGCCAAAATGATGTAAAACATTATAAAAACATGTGGCAATGATATATAATCAAGCATGGAACATAAAAAATTATAGATACGTCTGAAACGTATCAAGCATCCCGACGAGAGCCCGTCCCTCCCGGGATCTTTGTGGAAAGGCTCTGATGCCCGTCCATCGAAGCTCGGATCGACATACAAGGCTCGCCCAACAACAGGGCAAAAGGAATACTCGGGGAGGTAGAAGCTTCCGGTAAGCGCCCCGTCCTCGCAGCTAGGCCCGCCATGCCAGTCTGGGCAGAAGATATTTGGAAGTATCTACCTCATCGGTACTTTCCGAACGATGATAAGAGTGCAGAATGCATTGCCAGAAGGGCCAATATGTACGCCTTAGTCAATGGGTGTTGCTCTAAAAACGCGTCACACGAACACGTCCTCGTGTACCCACGGAGCCGGGGGAGATACTCCGCAACTCGCCCCACGGGAGGCCGACTTGTAGCGCGATACGCAAGACAACAAGCCGGCGCCATTTGGACCAGACGCCCCAGCTCCTCGGGAGGGACCCCGTCAGAGGAAGCCGGCGACGATTGTTTGAACTAAGCCAGATTTGACCGCTCTTAGCTCGATTGTCGATACTCGATGAACTCACGTGAAGTCACCGAATAACGGAAGCAGGAACAAGGGTTTGAGGGTAAAAAGTAGGGTTTGTATTGATTGTCGATTGCTTGCTTAATTTCAATCGGTCGTCACCTCCTACATATATAGTGAGGTGGCTGGACTTCCCGTACAAGCATTGTACTTCTACAGTATTACAACTCATGATATAAGTCGGTTTCCATCTCTAAACTAGGTAAAAGCCTTGGCCGGCTTCGTACTGGACCCGGACTCCAAGCATCCTTTTTCGGCTTCTTTTGGAAAGTCGCCTTTCGTCCTTCCGTGTTGACCTTGAACTCGTTCTATCATCATCCGACTTCTGTTTTGGGCTTTGCAAGCGTTAAACAACCTCGCGTTCGGCTTCTCTGGTGCGGCTTCTGGAATCGTCAGGAACCTCAAGTCTAGCCTGCGCCGGGTTCTGGCTAAGCCAAGTTGGCTCCTGCCGGGTCATCACTTCAGGTCTCTTCCGGGTCGCCAATTCTCCCATGAATGAACTTGAATCTATGACTTACCAAAAACGGGTGCTAACACATGCCCCCCCTGTTTTCTAGTAGAGCTTGTGTACAAGAAAATATTCAATGTAGAAGATTTATCTAAGGGCGATGCTTAAGCTCATCGGCCATATGCTAAGGACGATATATTTATATCGGCCATATGTGCGGCTCATGCAGTTTGCCACACGCTTGGGCAGAATTTCTTCAAGTATTTTCCATTGATAGCTCGAGGCAATATGCTGCCCTCCAATGTTTCCACCAGATATGAGTTGCCGGGTACAATCCTTACGACTCGTAATGACCCTTCACAACTTGGCCACCACTTGAAGAATTTCCGGCTCCTAGAGCCAACTGGCAATATAACTTTCCAGACCAAGTCGCCGATTTGAAAATCCTTAAGTCGGACTTTCTTGTTATAAGCTTTTGCCACCCGCAACTTCTCCTTCTCAATGTCCTTCAAAGCCCTTATACGTTTGTCGGCTACCTCGTCTATGTTATCCATCATCAAATTGTAATAGTCCTCAGCCGACAAGTCGTTTTGCTTGGCGAACCTCAAAGCAGCCAGATTCACTTCTACTGGTAAAACAGCTTCTTGTCCATATACCAACTCGAAAGGAGTCACCTTAGTTGCACCATGCCTTGAGATTCTATGAGCCCACAATGCCTCGGACAGTACCTCATGCCACCTCCTCGGGTAGTCTTGTACTTTCTTCTTAATCAACTTGATCAGAATTTTGTTGCTTGACTCGGCTTGTCCATTGGCTTGAGCATAATATGGAGATGAGCTGAGCATCTTGATCCCGAGTGATTCGGCAAACTGTTTCACCTCCTTGGCCATGAAGGAAGTACCTTGATCTGTGGTAAGGGTCTGCGGGATACCGAATCGGTGAACAATATGCTCTGTAATGAATCGAATTACCTCCTTGTGGGTCATATTCCTGAGGGGTACTGCTTCAGGCCACTTGGTGAAATAATCAGTAGCAACCAATACAAACCGATGCCCTTTGGATGAAGCCGGGTTGATCATACCGACAAAATCTAATGCCCATCCTCGAAATGGCCAAGGCTTTATTATAGGATTAAGAAATGAAGTCGGCACTAACTGAATATCTCCGAACTTCTGGCACGCTTCACACCCTTTGTAGTATCTGAAGCAGTCATTAATCATCGTCGGCCAATAGAATCCGGCTCGTCTGAGCATCCACTTCATTTTGTGAGCCGACTGATGCGTCCCGCATAAGCCGTCATGTACTTCTCCCATGGAGACTCGAGATTGATCTTCATCCAAGCACTTAAGAAGAAGACCATCGGCCGTTCGGCGATATAACTCGTCGTCTATTAAAGCATACTTAAAAGCAAGCCGCCGAACAGTCCTATCCGTTTTCTGACTTGGATTCCTCAAATAATCAACAATAGGTGTTCTCCAATCAGCTGGCCGGTTTCCACCAGGTTCCTCCGGAGCCGATTTAGATAACCCGGCTTCTTCTCCGGTTTCAACATTGTCGACAACAGCTAGGACTGGCTTCTTCGCTGTGAAAAATACTCCTCTACTGACATGATAGCCCGATGCCTGCTGTGCCAACTCGTTGGCAAGCCAGTTGTCCTGCCTAGACACATGAGATATAGAAAAGCAATCCAAAGTTGATATGATGTCCAAGCATCTGCCAAGGTATGTGTTGAGTGATCCACTGTTGCACTGAAAGATCTTGGCCACTTGCTGGACGATAAGCAGCGAGTCACCATATGCCTTAACATGAGTTACCCCTGCGTCCATCAAAATTTCCAACCCGAATAGAAGAGCTTCGTATTCGGCTTCATTGTTAGTGCAAAAATAATCAAGACGACAAGAGGCCTCAAAGATAGTACCGTGGGGCGAAATATACACAATGCCGACTCCTTGTCCACTACTGCAAACTGAGCCGTCAAAATAAAGTTTCCACAGTACAGCCGACACGACATTCAAGTCGGCTTCTTGCTCCAGGTCAATCCGATGTTCGATGATGAAATCGGCTACAATTTGGCCATTCATAGATTTGAGAGGTTCATAGGCCAAATCATATTCAATCAACCCATACGCCTATTTGTCGATTCGTCCACTGAGAATTGGCCTATGTATCATGTGTTTGATGACATCGGTCTGACTAAGAACTTTGCACTCGCCAGATAAAAGATAATGGCGCAATTTGGTCCAAGCAAAATAAAGAGATAGGCACAAACTTTCCACAAAGCTGTACCTGGACTCGGCATCTAGCAGTCGCTGACTTAGGTATGTGATGACGTACTCATGTCCTTCAGCTTCTTGAGTTAAGGCCGCTCCAATCACCTTTTCCTCGGCAGCAATGTAAAGCCGGAATGGTGGACCACGAGCCGGCTTCCTCAGAACTGGAGGTTTAGACAAACCGACTTTTATTCTATCAAATGCCTCTTGCTGTCTTGTCCCCCAAGTGAACTCGTCATCATTCTTGAGCCGAAGAATCTGTGTGAATGAATCAACTTTCCCAGACAAGTTAGTAATAAACCTTCTCAAACAATTTACCTTGCCTAGGAATTTATGCATGTCCTTTTTACAAGTCGGCGCCTGCACTTTCTGAATAGCCTCAATCTTTGTCGGGTCGATTTCTATGCCGGCTTCTTGTATGATAAAACCAAGAAACTTCCCAGCCGACACGCCAAAGGCGCGCTTCAATGGATTCATCTGGAGCTCGTACTTCCTCATCCTTTCAAATGCAAGTCGTAAGTCGGCCAAATGATTTAACTTGCCGTCCGACTTGACGACCAGGTCATCAATGTATACCTCCAGTACGACTCCAAGAAGATCATGAAATATTAAGTTCATCGCTCTCTGATATGTGGCACTAGCATTCTTCAACCCAAAGGTCATTACTGTCCACTCGAATAAACCAACGAACCCGAGGCAGCGAAACGCGGTCTTAGCCGAGTCCTCTTCGACCATGAATATTTGATTGTACCCCGTGTTTCCGTCTAGAAAGCTGATGACTTTGTGTCCCGAGGCATCGTTGATAAGCATGTCGGCTATTGGCATAGGATACTCATCTTTGGGCGTGGCTCGATTTAGATCTCAGAAATCTATACATGCACTGATCTTACCGGATCCTTTCTTCTCGACTGGCACAATGTTGGAGATCCAGTCGGCATATTTGCAAGGCCGGATAAAATTAGCCTTTAGAAGCCGGCCAATCTCTTCTTTGATTCGGTCATATATTGCCGGGTTGAATTTGCGAGCCGGCTGCTTATGTGGTCTGAAGCCGGCTTTTATCGGTAACCGATGCTCGACGAGCTCTCGGCTCACCCGGGCATCTCGTGGTACTCCCAAGCAAAGCAGTCCACATATTCCTTTACTAGCGCGATTAACTCGGATTTATAATCGGCTTCTAGATTCCTGCTTACAAACGTCGGCCTGGGAATAGTGCCATCCCCAATATCCACTTCTTCGAGCGGGTCGGCCGACGTAAAACCTTGTCCCAACTTGTCCATGTTGTCTGGTTCTTCAATTGCTTCACACATATCGTTCCTCTCGGCCCGATACTTATCCAGACATTTTTGCATCCATTCATCCTTGGGATTCATTTCACTTGAGCCGCAGCCAATTACCACCAATCGGCTTTAGAGATACTGGCACGAATCCGTCCCTGGTTGCACTCAGGAAATCGAACCCGGACAAATCACGCCCCGAAAGACATGTAGCATTTGAGTGTTGCCAATCAACAATGGACTCGGCTAAAGCAATACATGCCGAGTTGTCAGCATGGATGACCTCAATCTCATCGTCGATCCATTGTACAAGTTGCTGGTGCATGGTGGACGGTACACACTGATTTGCATGGAGCCAATCTCGTCCGAGTAGCACATTGTAATTCCCTTGCACCTCAGCAACAAAGAATGCAGTAGCCAAAGTTTTGCTTCCCACTGTGAGTTCCAAACTGATGACTCCTTTGGCCTCTACTCTTTCTCCTCCTTCGAACCCGTTCAGCACCATGTTTGTCTTCATTAGATCATTGTCCTCTAGCTGTAATTTCTTGAAGACGGAATATGGCATCAGGTTTACTACAGCACCTCCATCAACCATCATCCTAGTAACCGGTTTCCCGTTGATATGTCCTCTAACGTACAAGGGTTTAAGGTGCTTAACCGGTCCCTCAGTCTTCTCGAAGATGGCATTCTTGGGTCCAAAGTTAAGCTGTGCTACTTCGCCTTCTTCTTCTACAGCACGGAATTCAGCAGGCAAATAATATACCATGTTAATATCCATACCTACCCGAGTCGGTGTGCTTTCATAGTCCAGCAAATCTTCATCTGTTGGAATTTCCGACTCGTTTATTGCCGACTCCAGTGTTTCTGACTCGTCTCCTGCCAGCTCCTCGCTCGTTGAATTCTCTGCTGAGTCCCCATTTGCCAACTCGTTATCCGACTCGTTTATTGCCGACTCTAGTGTTTTTGACTCGTCTCCTGCCGGCTTGTCCCCTGCTTCCAAATCCGCTGCTTCCACCTCAACTACCCATGATGAATAAGTAATGGCCGGTATGGAAACCGGCTCCATCTCATTGCGTATAGCAGGACTTGGTGCGATCATCAAAGGAGTCGTCATAGGAGTCGGCTTTGGTACCCATACTTGATCCGACACCATTGGTCTTTCAGCATTGAAGTCGGCGTCTCTAGCTTGCTCAGCTTCCTCTTCTGTTTTTTCCCGGTTGCTTGCCCTCTGTAGCTTTCGCCTCTGCATCTTTGTTATACCTGGCGGGCACCACTTTGGCTGGGTATACTTTGGGTCCCGGGGTTTAGCTGCTACGGCTTGGCTGGATCCGGCTTCGTGGTCACTGGATGTCACCTTGGGCATGATAGCAAATAACGGCTTATCGTTTGCCAACCCGATGTCCGGGACCTTCAGTTTCAACACGTGCATTCCAATGACCAATGAGCTATTCGGGGTCAACCCACCTTCTAGGTCAGCTGCTTTAGCTCCTTGTGCCTTGACTCACCAATATAAGGAATCACCAGGATACACAAGTCGGCTCTGCACAATTTTCCGGGTTGCGTGCCGCTTGGACTCCCCAGCCAACTCCTGGTACTGGCAACTTCCCTCGATAGATGGTGACCTAGGCCACTTCCCATGTGGCTGGTTTACCTTAGACCCGGCCTGGCACACATATTTGTTCAGCAGAATGTCGAAAGTCGGCTTGATCTTCTTTGGCTTGTATTCAACCTGATTCGTCTTCCACTTGCCGACTTCCGGGTTCCTGGGCTTCATGAACCTGGGTGGTGATTCTCTTGCTCGTGGTTGTTGCCCCCCGAGTGTGGAGTTTTTGATGGTGATCTTGATAACCTCCTGTCTACCGGGTTGCCGGCTCAATGTGATCTGCCTCCTTACTTCCCTGCTGCTGCCCATGATGAATAAGTAATGGCCGGTATGGAAACCGGCTCCGTCTCATTGCGTATAGCAGGACTTGGTGCGATCATCAAAGGAGTCGTCACAGGAGTCGGCTTTGGTACCCATACTTGAGCCGACACCATTGGTCTTTCAGCATTGAAGTCGGCGTCTCTAGCTTGCTCAGCTTCCTCTTCTGTTTTTTCCCGGTTCCTTGCCCTCTGTAGCTTTCGCCTCTGCATCTTTGTTATACCTGGCGGGCACCACTTTGGCTGGGTATAATTTGGGTCCCGGGGTTTAGCTGCTATGGCTTGGCTGGATCCGGCTTCGTGGTCACTTGATGTCACCTTGGGCATGATAGCAAATAACGGCTTATCGTTTGCCAACCCGATGTCTGGGACCTTCAGTTTCAACACGTGCGTTCCAATGACCAATGAGCTATTCGGGGTCAACCCACCTTCTAGGTCAGCTGATTTAGCTCCTTGTGCCTTGACTCGCCAATATAAAGAATCACCAGGATACACAAGTCGGCTCTGCACAATTTGCCGGGTTGCGTGCCGCTTGGACTCCCCAGCCGACTCCTGGTACTGGCAACTTCCCTCGATAGATGGTGACCTAGGCCGCTTCCCATGTGGCTGGTTTACCTTAGACCCGGCCTGGCACACATATTTGTTCAGCAGCATGTCGAAAGTCGGCTTGATCTTCTTTGGCTTGTATTCAACCTGATTCGTCTTCCACTTGCCGACTTCCGGGTTCCTAGGCTTCATGAACCTGGGTGGTGATTCTCTTGCTCGTGGTTGTTGCCCCCCGAGTGTGGAGTTTTTGATGGTGATCTTGATAACCTCCTGTCTACCGGGTTGCCGGCTCAATGTGATCAGCCTCCTTACTTCCCTGCTGCTGGCTTCTTTTCTGGGCTCACCAATAACCACGTTAGATTTGTTAGCGCCTTCGGCCGCCTCTGGCCGAAGAAGAACTTTCTTTCCCTCCAAATCTAGCACGTTCATTGGGAACAGATGTGTGTCAATGGCCATGCCAGCAAAGCTCAATCGTCCATCGTTGAGGGCCGATTGAATCTGTCGACGAAAGACATTGCAATTATTAGTAGCATGAGAGAAAGAATTGTGATACTTGCAAATAAGCACGTCGCCTTAACTCATCAGGTGACGGTATAATATGGTTAATTCGTGTCACTTTGTCTTTTAACAAGGCATCAAATATTCTATCACATTTGCCGACGTCAAAGCTACACTTCACCTCATCGTCTCGATTCTTACGAATCGGCTTTAGATCATCACACATATAGGGTTTGGCTTTACTAGGCCAAAAAAACTCGGCTACATAAACATCGGCTTCATCACCGGAGTCGGCATCGTGTTCAATAGTGTTAAGCCGACTCCTGCTCATCCGATGCGAATCCTTGGACTCGTTAACTCGGCTTTCATGAGCTAGAGCTCTCTCCTGGACCTGCCCGACAGAGGAGAACTCGTGTCCTTCTAGCTTCTCTTTTAGATACGTTCTCAACCCGTTAAAAACTAAGTCGGCCATATCTCTTTCAGTTATCACCAAGCTATAGCAT
The DNA here is from genome assembly GCA_012064385.1 of Puccinellia tenuiflora. Classification (NCBI taxonomy): domain Eukaryota; kingdom Viridiplantae; phylum Streptophyta; class Magnoliopsida; order Poales; family Poaceae; genus Puccinellia; species Puccinellia tenuiflora. The sequence goes on from QRDG01000096.1 coordinate 2,339,136, forward strand.
CGGTTTCTTGTGTTTCTAAATCTCTTGACATAATCGGATACCGATTCATCATGTTTTTGCCTAACCGATGTAAGATGGGACAACTTTAATTTAATTTCTCCGGCAAGGAAGTGCTCATGAAACTTTTGCTCCAAGTGAAACCAAGTGTGTATAGAATTAGGAGCTAAAGCCGAGAACCAAGAAAAAGCAACCCCAGTCAACGACAAAAAGAATAAGTGAACTTTGATGTGATCATGATTAGCTTCACCTAATTGAGCCAAATATTGACCAATATGTTCCCATGTCGACTTGTTATCCACCCCATTAAATTTAGAAAACTCAGGGACTCTATAGCCAGGTGGATAGGGTTGTAGATCAAAATATTCGGGGTAGGGTTTAACATAGGTCCTATGCTTAGGCATGACCCCGAATTTTTCATATGCTAACTGGTCCAATTTTTTCCTGAACTCGACCACTAAATCGTCCATGTTGGCCGATTGAGCCGGAACAGGAGAAGAATTGGCCACAGGACCGGCTTGCATCCAAGGAGCCGAATCTGAATTCGGCATTGACCCATGTCCCAGAAGTCACACCGCTGGTCCCGTCTGTCCTGTCGGGTAGGATGAACTCAGGATCGGAGTCGGACAAGGTAGTGCATTAACAAGCCGGTTTTCTCTGTATAGGCTCATCGGTTGTGTGTCCGATGTCTGGCCTTGAATGGTGTTTTTCTTAGCATTTTCATGTTCCAGCATAAGATCATAAACATTGTTCGTACCTTACGAAACATGAAACTGAATTTTGGCTAATTGCTCAGGAGAAAAGATATTGTTACTTACAGCGGGTTTGTCGGTGTTGATGCTCAGAGGTACATATTCCGGCTCCTTGATCGGCGTGGTTATGCCTTGCCTTCCTGCTCCCGCTTGAGTCACAGCGCCTCGAACTCCTCGTTTCTCTTCTTCTTCCACTCATCCAGGCCTTGGCGTTGTGCCTCCGACAGATCCTTGAGTGTAGGCTTGATGATGTTGTCGGTGGTGATGGTGGACTGATCTGTAGTATTAGAACAGGTCATTGTTGCCCGATTTAAATTAGAAATCTTCCCCGGCGGAGTCACCAAAAAGTATGTTGCTCTAAAAATGCGTCACACGAACACGTCCTCGTGTACCCACGGAGCCGGGGGAGATACTCCGCAACTCGCCCCGCGGGCGGCCGACTTGTAGTGCGATACGCAAGACAACAAGCCGGTGCCTTTTGGACCAGACGCCCCAGCTCCTCGGGAGGGACCACGTCAGAGGAAGCCGGCGACGATTGGTTGAACTAAGCCGAATTTGACCGCTCTTAGCTCGATTGTCGATACTCGATGAACTCACGCGAAGTCGCCAAATAACGGAAGAAGGAACAAGGGTTTGAGGGTAAAAAGTAGGATTTGTATTGATTGTTGATTGTTTGCTTAATTTCAATCGGTCGTCACCTCCTACATATATAGTGAGGCGGCTGGACTTCCCGTACAAGCATTCTACTTCTACAAGGATTACAACTCGTGATATAAGTCGGTTTCCATCTCTAAACTAGGTAAAAGCCTTGGCCGGCTTCGTACTGGACCCGGACTCCAAGCATCCCTTTCCGGCTTCTTTTGGAAAGTCGTCTTTTGTCCTTCCGTGTTGACCTTGAACTTGTTCTATCGTCATCTGACTTCTGTTTTGGGCTTTGCAAGCGTTAAACAACCTCACGTCCGGCTTCTCTGGTGCGGCTTCTGGAATCGTCAGGAAACTCGAGTCTAGCCTGCGCCGGGTTCTGGCTAAGCCGAGTTGGCTCCTGCCGGGTCATCACTTCAGGTCTCTTCCGGGTCGCAAATTCTCCCCGGAATGAACTTGAATCTGTGACCTGCCAAAAACGGGTGCTAACAATGGGGAATTATATCGCCGCCGAGAAAATGGTGTTCTCCTTCGCTGCATATCCCGGGAAGAAGGACAAGAACTATTAGCCGACATCCATAAGGGGTTGTGCTCTCACCATGTTGCCTCACGTGCGATGGACAGAAAAGCGATGAGTAATGGCAGAGTTGGGTGGTGCCCCAAGCGAACGCGTGGATGTAGTAAGTAGAAGTTTTCCCTTAGTGAAGAACCAAGGTTTAATCGAACCAGTAGGACTTTGAAATCAATAACGAGGTGCCCGTCACCCATCGGTATTAATCTAGCTATTACAAAGTGTTCATGGAATATTCATGTAGGCATCACGACAAGAAACAAAGACCGCCATCCGACTGCATCTTTGTCTAAAAAGTCCACCTAGAGATCGCTATCCAGCCTGTCACCCATTGGTATTAAGTTGCAAGCAACAGACAATTGCATTAAGTAAAGTGTATAATGTAATCAATATCTATAATCATGTAGACATAAACACCGTTGTTTTACCCTTAGTTGCAACAACACACCCTCGTCCTTAGACATCTCTGTCACGCGTGCCCAGGCACAAGAGGGGGCATGAACCAACTATCTAGCATAAATACTCTCTCTTGTAGACATAAGCAATCACTTGAAAAAACCAACTACACACATCGGAGAGCATGCAGGAACATAAATTAACATATAAGAACCATGCACAATCTGATCATAACTTCCTAATCCATCGGATCCCAAAAAACACATCATATAGCATTACAAATAGTCGATCTTGATCATGTAGGACAACTCACAAGATCATAAACATGAAGCACAAGGGAGAGAGACAACCATCTAGCTACTGACATGGACCCGTAGTCCAAGGTGGAACTACTCACGCTTCATCCCGGCGGAAGGCATGGCAATGTAGAGCCCTCCGAGATCAATCTCCCCTCCGGCAACGTGCCGGGAGCAGCTTCAGAATCTCCCCGAATTAGGTTTCGACGAGGTGGCGGCTTCGGGTGGAGTTTCTAGAAAATAATCATCGCCCCCAGTGTTTTAGGGTTTTAGGGATTTTATAGGTGTCGAGGGGGCCGAGGCGGTGCCTAGGGGGCAGGGGCGGGTCCCACCTGCGGGTGCAGGTGGGGCCGCGGCCAGCTGCCGCCCCTGGCCTCTAGGTGCCCCCCCCCCCAGGTCGCCCTTTGGTCTCTGACTTTACTTTTGTCGCATTAAAATCCTCGTAAGTTATCGTCCAATTCCGAGAATATTTCCAGAAGTAACTTTTCTGAAATACAAAACAGCAAAAACAGGGAACTGGCACTGGGCCTATAAATGATGTAATAAGAGGTTAGTCTGACAAAAAGCCTAAAAATGATGTAATAAGATAGTAAAAACATGTAACAATGGCATATAACTAGCAAGGAACAATAAAAAATTATAGATACGTTTGAGACGTATCAACATCCCCAGGCTTAACTCCTACTCGTCCTCGAGTAGGTAAGTGATAAACAAATAATTTTTGATGAGACATGCTACTAGCATAAACTTGATCAAATAGTAATGTAAAGCACATGATATGAATAATGTGATCCAAAACAATTGCCTATATTTGATAATCAAGCAAACAATGAGTAAACAAGTTGCATCATCTAAGCAAAACCTTTCATGAATAGTACTTTGGAGACATGAAAGCATAAAGATTAACATAACATGAAAGTCTTCAAGGTACTATCTTCTTGTCAAAAGTGTTTGAAGTCAACACAAAGGAAGATGCAAGTTTCAGCGTTGCTTCAACTTTCAACGTGCTTATCTTAAAGGTAAAGTCAACATAAAGAATCATGACTAAGTGTAAAGATGCAATATAATCAACTGCACCCAGAGTCAGCGTTGCAAGCTTGCTTTGAGTAGATAGAGAGAAAAGGAAAACTGACTCAACATAAAGTAAAAAAAGGCCCATCGCAGAGGGAAGTAGGGATTAATCATGTGCTAGAGCTTTTTTATGAAACAAAAGTAAAACAATTTTGAGATATGCATGCTTTCGTCAACGAATCTATAGCAAAGAAATCCGTTAGTCCCCCATACCAAGCAAGGTTTTTAGACTTGTGAGAGCGGCTCCCTCTTTCTCCTTTGTATATCACTAACCAATGTTTGACTGATTTCTCAGGTTGCACTGTGTGAAGGAGATATTAATGATTGGTTGAATTTATATTTTGCAGGCTGGGAACTCTTGGCCATCTCTCGACAAATTAAGTGAGCACGTAATCCACGCTCACTAGGTGAAAGGGGGAAATGACCTTGCTTGACACAGGATATAACAAACTTCCTTACCACTTCCTCATGAGTTAAAAACAGAGACACAAATTAGAGTATTTTGAAGGTTTAAAGGTAGCACATAACAAATTTACTTGGAATGGAACGAAATATCATGTATAGGTAGGTATGGTGGACACTGATGGAAAGATATTTGGCTCAAAGAGTTTGGATGCACGAGCAGCATTCCCGCTCAGTACAGAGTTTTTGGCTAGCAAAGGATATCAAAGCAAACAAGCACCAGCAACCGGAACAAGAATTACTATAGAACATACATTAAGCATAAACACAAAACCTCTACATTGTCTTCCTTGTTAACCAAACTTTCATTTGATGAAAATACTTGACTGTCAAACTTGCAAGTATGAAGAAACTTTATAAATTCAAGCTTTAACGATAGTTCTTCACTAATGAGCCATAACTTAAATAACCAGCAAGTTTAAATATTAATCCACTCAACATCTCAAAACAGTTGGCAAGTTTCAAGTTATTCAAACATGAAGATCTACAAGACTATGCAAGTTTTTCATCACACCACTACCACATGCATGACATTTTTGTCATTCCAACAAATCAAGCAAGCAAACATAAACAACTCTCTAAACAAATATAAGTGAAGCACAAGAGAGTAAATAACAACAACTAACAGCTCTTAAAATAATATAAGAGAAGCACAAGAGCTGATAAGAAAAACAAAACTAAGAATACTCAACAAAATATAAGCGAAGCACAGGAGTATTCTAATAAAAAAGCAGAGCGTGTCTCTCTCCCCCACAAGATAGCTAGGATACAACAAAGTACATGACCAGCAAACAAACTGAAAGAAAAATAAAAATGACGCTCCAAGAATAGCACATAATATGTGAAGGGATAAAAACATAGTTTCAACGGAGACGACCTGATGATTGTCGATGAAGAAGAGAGGATGCCTTGGGCATGCCCAAGCTTAGATGCTTGAGTCTTCTTGAATATTCAGGGGGGTGCCATGGGGGCATCCCCAAGCTTGTGCTTTTGTCCATCCTTCAATTTCTTTCATCATCTTCCCTCGTGGAACCTAAAAACTCTCTTCGCACAAAAATTTTCATAAACTAATTAGAGGGTTAGTTCCAATAAAACAAAATTCACTTGGGTTCCACCAACAAAAATTGCACAAACTTGATTTAGCATTAGCTACTGTTTACTAAGCCTCAAGGGTGGCACTCCTTCCACAAAGTACCACTAATGATGTTAATAAAAGAGGCAAACACAAATAAAGGCAGAATCTATCAAAAATGGACAGTCTGTAAAGATCTATTTTTTAGAGACACTTACGTTGCTCAAAACAGAAAACTTAAAACTAATAAAAGATAGATAAAAGTATAAGGCTTGCTGTCAAACATTTCCAGAAAAAGATAACGTTCTGGATTTTTTCCAAGATTTTCTACAACAGGAACTCAGAATCTATTTCTGGACAGCAAAACAAAACTTCGCACTTACTATGCATTAGAGAATTCTTGGCACACAAAAACTAAAAACAAGTATACAATGAAGTTGCAATAGAGGAAACAACTCCATGACTCAAGAAAATAAAAATCTAAATTGGGTTTCCTCCCAACAAGCGCTTTTATTTAACGCCTTTTAGCTAGGCGCAATGCCACATATCAAGTTTTTTTCGGAGGCCTTAGCAAAATCAAGAACATAGCTAGACCTTATGATTGATTCAAAAGGTAGCTTCATTCTCTTTCTAGGTAAGTGTTCCATCCCTTCCAAGAGGAAACTGAAATCTTATGTTTCCCTCTTTCATTTCAATAATAGCACCAACGGTTCTCAAAAACGGTCTCCCTAAGATAATGGGACAAGAAGCATTGCACTCAATATCCATAACAATAAAATCAATAGGAACATAATTATTATTAACAAAAATAACAACATCATTAACTCTACCCAAAGGTTTCTTCTTAGAGGAGTCAGCAAGATGCACATACAAGTGACGTTCTTCCAATGGTTTAAATCAAGCATATCATAGAAACTTTTAGGCATAACAGAAACACTAGCACCAAGATCACACAAAGCAATGCAATTCAAGTAATTTATTTTCATCTTAATAGAGGGCTCCCAACTATCTTGTAATTTTCTAGGAATAGAGTTTTCAAGTTGGAGCTTTTCTTCCCTAGCTTTGATAAGAGCATCGGTAATGTGTTTAGTAAAAGCAATGTTTAACTTACTAGCATCCGGTGACTTAGCAAGTTTTTGTAGGAACTTTATGACTTCAGTAAGATTGAAATTATAAAAATCAATTTCATCATCTTTAAAGAGGCTAGGAGGATCATCATTAGTAGTTTGGATAGTATAAATATTAACAGTTTTACTATTCAGTTCGGCATTTTTAGCTTCTTCTTTCTCTCTAGACCACCTAGCATGCAAACGAGCTAACATCCTTTCATTCTCATTAATTTGGATAGAAATAGCATTTAAAGATTCAATAGGTTTGTTTTGAAGAGGAGTGGTTCTAATTTTTAAAATTTCAACATCATGAGCGAGATTCTCCACTTTAGAGACAAGACTATCTAGTTTTTCAAGTTTCTCTTCAACAGTTTTATTAAAAGCTCTTTGTGTAGTGATAAAATATTTTAAGACATTTTCAATATCAGTAGGTACACTCCTATTAGCATTGTAAGAATTACCATAAGAGTTGCCATTATTAGGAGGATAAGGTTTATAGTTGTTACCACCAGAATTATTTCTATAAGCATTGTTGTTGAAATTATTTCTATTAAGGAAATTAACATCAACTTGATCCTTTTCTTGAGAAATTAGTGAAGCAAGAGGAACATTATTAGGATCAATAGGGGACTGATTGGTAGGAAGCATAGACATGATCATATCAACCTTCTCATTCAAAGAGGAAATTTCCTTGACATAATTTACCTTCTTACCAGTTGGAGCTCTTTCGGTGTGCCATTGTGAATAATTTGTCATCATCTCATCCAAAAGTTTATTTTATGCACCTAATGTGGTGGACATGAATATACCACCGGTGGCCGAGTCCAACAAGTTCCTTGAAGAAAAATCAAACCTGCATAAAATGTTTGGACAACCATCCAAGTAGTTAATCCATGAGTGGGACAATTTTTAACCATAGATTTCATTCTTTCCCAAGCTTCAGCAACATGTTCATTATCAAATTGTCTAAAGTTCATAATTTTACTCCTCAATTGTATAATTTTAGCAGGTGGATAGTATTTTCCAATAAAAGCATCTTTGCATTTAGTCCATGAATCAATACTATTTCTAGCCAAAGATAACAAACATTCTTTAGCACTCCCTCTCAAAGAGAAAGGAAAAGGTTTCATTTTTATGATGTCACTTTCAACCTCTTTATATTTTTGCATATCACATAACTCAACAAAGTTATTTAAATGAGAGGTGGCATCATCAGTACTAGCACCAGAAAATTGCTCTTTCATAACAAGATTAAACAAAGCAGGTTTAATTTCATAAGATTCCGCTTTAGTGGCGGGTGGAGCAATTGGAGACCATATGAAATCATTATTATTAGTGCTAGTAAAGTCACACAACTTAGTGTTCTCAGTAGAAGACATATTGAAAAAACAAACTAATAAAGCAGGAAGAAAGGCTACACTAATTTTTTTGGGTTATGAAATTTTTGAACAAGTAAATAACCAAAACAAGAAGTAAACTAAGCAAGACAAAAACAAAGTAAAGTGATTGAGAGCACGAGACTCCCATTGCTCCAGCTTCAAAGTCCCCGGCAACGGCACCAGAAAACTACTTGATGAGTAATGACAGAGTTGGGTGGTGCCCAAGCGAAGGCGTGGATGTAGTAAGTAACAGTTTTCCCTCAGTGAAGAACCAAGGTTTAATCGAACCAATAGGACTTTGAAATCAATAACGAGGTGCCCGTCAACAATCTCTGGCACTTAACCGTCGAAGAACATGGACCTGCACACACTCAACCAATTACTTTGCCCCAACGGCAAGAAGGTTGTCAATCTTCCTGGTCTGCTGAAAACAAAGCGGTTAAACGTACTAGCTGAGTGCCCGCGCGTTGCCACGGATCCTCTTGTTTGGTATATGTTGGTTGATGTAACAACAAATACTTGTAATATACTCTGAATCAGTCAACTAAGCTTTTGTTGTCATGTTTTTCTGCATTAATTGATATACCCATTCTAAAGGTAGTATAACCACGCCTCTGCATCAATTGATCTACCCATTCATCTCCTTGTCTATTTGATTCCTCTAAACCATGTATCTTCTTCTCTAGCCGCACCTATCAAGAAGGTGACATCTTTCATACTATCTCTTAATTTTTCCATCACCTTTGTCTCTGCTTCTCTCAAATTGTATCACCCCTTTGATACAATATCATTCAACTGCACATAATATTTTGGTCATGTATGCATTTCTACCTACATTGTGGAATCTTCCCATTAGTTCACGTCAGTTTCACCCACCCATAAGGTCGTCCACTGGCTTTATAGGGCCGTCCACTGGCTTTCGAGACAAGCCTGTCACCTTTTGCCTAAGCGTCAACACATTTGCATCACTACACGAGTTCACAAGTACACCTTCCTCCCCACGTTGTCGGCAATGAAAACTCAGACATGGACGATGAACGCTTTATGGATATGAATCCATGCTATCCTCCTTGTCGCTGGTAGCATGACTTACCGGGGATCGTATCTTTTTCCGTAGCGCGACGCAACAGGATGATGACATAGTTTGGACCTTGACACAAATAACACGAGGATGCGATACCAATTGTTGAATTTGAATCGCTCAATTCCTCTCATCTCTCGGTAAACTCTCACTACTAGGAAACAGGCTATAGGTGGAACCACCTTTTGTGGCGCACTTGGCACAGTGCACCACGGAATTGCTCCACTTCCTGAGGCGCATGGCCGGCGCATGCGCCACTGAAATCCTTCTTTCTGTGGCGCATGCTTGCCCGTGCGCAACAGAAATGCTGTGGGCCCCACAACCAACGGCTGGCTTTGCATCTACGTCACCCTTTCTGTGGTGCACGTAGCTAGATGCGCCACAGAAACTGGCTACGTGCGCCACAGAAATATGGTGGGCCCCCGGCACCAATGATTGGGGGGCCTTTTCTGTGGCGCATGCGTCCTCATGCGCCACAGAAATGCTTATTTCTATGGTGCATCTAACTCCATGCGCCACACAAATAAGCATTTATGTGGCGCATGTGGACGCATGCGCCACAAAATTTATTTCCAGATATACAAAAGGTGGCAGCCCCCACCCACCACCCCCATTGTCTTCTTCTTCCCCTCTCCTCCCCACCTTGCTAGCTCGTGTTCCTCCCTCCCATCCCACTTTGCCCATACTTTTCTCCATTTTTTTGTAGTTAAAGCTACTTTGTTTGATAGATAATTGGTGAGGGCCGGGGGAGGATCCATATATACTCTCCTCCTCTCCCAATACATCTCCTTTTCTCTCCAACACCCCACACTCTCTCTCATCGATCGCGGTCACGTCTCGGTGACAAACCTACTAGGTGAGTATAGTTGGATGGACATGCATATGCATGTTTTGTGGGCCGGCGATGTGTATGGTTGTAGGTGAAGCGCTTGTCGACGGGCGGTTTGCATGATGGCGAGACGATGCTTATTGTACATGAAACTTGTGTGGTGTGCATGAATTTTTGCATGTGCGAAGAAACTTTTTGTTGTTGCCTGCGCCGGCGTGGTGCATGGATGTTTGCCGAAATGTCGATTAACTTCCGTTTCGGCAAATTTTTGCACTACCCATATGTCCTAGATTTAAGAGAGGTCATGAAAAAAATTTCCGGAGACCATGCATGTGTGTGTGCGCGTGTGCATGTTTCTCATTTCTGCTTTATCTATAGCAACCATGGTCATCATGATGAGCTCCAGTCAAATCGGTAGATACAAGGAAGAAGCGAAGGCGGACATGATTCGGTGCAACAGGCACCAGATAAGATGTCCGTGTCGAACATGCAAACTCATGAGCTGGATCGACCATGATTCCGGACAATTGGAGGAACACTTGCTCAGGCGCGGTTTCTGGATAGGCTTCAACAAGGCGCCGACAGCAAATGGTGCGCATGAAGATGAGGGCGGGCAAGAAGATGAAGAGTCTCCCGGACATGGTTATCATGATGAAGGAGATGCCGGCATACAAGATCATCATGACGAAGGAGATGCCGGCGGACAAGATCATCATGATGAAGGAAATGCCGGCGGACACGGTCATGATGAAGGAATAGATGGTGGTGGAGAAGACGCGGACACGCAGACCTTGCTAACTTCGGCCTTGCGGGACCCTCATGTTCAAGAACTCCTGCTCAAGGAGACGAGCAACGCCAGAGGTGCAGCCAGAGAGAAAGCCAAGCTGGAGCAAATGAAGAAATACGTGATGACTCCGTTGTATCCTGATTGCCGGCCCCAGGATATGCGCTTGCATGTAACGCTTGATGCTCTACAGATGAAGGAGGAAAACAGATGGACCGACGTCAGCTTCAGCAAGAACCTAAAATTCTGGCACGATCGTCTTCCCGAGGGGAACACATTGCCAAGAAGTATCGAGGAGGCCAAGAAAGTTGTGTGCCCTCTTGACCTACCGTACGAGAGATACCACGCTTGCATTAATGATTGCGCAATTTATCGGGGAGTGTACAAGGACAGAACCACATGTCCGGTGTGCGGCCAGGGATGGTACAAGAGTGGGAACAAGAATGTTCCTCGAAAAGTGGTATGGTACTTTCCTATCACTCCCCGTCTGCAGCGGTATTTCGTGGACCCTAAGGAAGCAAAGCTCATGCAATGGCACGCAAAAAGGGAGAAGCCCGAAGAAGATCCGGAGAAGGGCGTGATCCTGACACACCCTTCAGACGCTTGCTAGTGGGAAGCATTGGACATGGCCTTCGAAGATATCGGGCGCGACGCAAGGAACGTCAGGCTGGGTATGAGCACCGATGGACTAAATCCATTCGGCAACCAGAGTAGCACGCATAGCACCTGGCCCGTATTTGTATGGCCTTACAACCTTCTGCTAGATTATCTGAGCACCGAGAACCAGGATGTTGGTCTGCCAACCAGGACGCACCTCAGCAGGCTCAAGGGATTTGGTCACCGCGAGTGCTACCGTGTAACAGCCCCAGCTTTGTAATGAAAAATACCAAAAAGATTTCCATTTGCGTCATTGTTTGCATCATGGCATCCATATGAAATTGCTACTTCTAACTATCCACATATGAAAGCATTTAAATTGGGGAAGCAAAACCTTCTCCAACCACAACACCAAATGCAATTGTTTAATTTGGCAAACAAACTATTCTTGGACTTCCAAATTGTTTAGGAAGTTCCAAGTTACATCTTATAACCAATTGTCAAAGTCCAATTGTTGACAAGCAAAGATATAAATTTGAGAATTCAAAATTGGCTTAATTCTATTTATATTTTTGGAACCAAGTAAACCTTTCCAAAAATTCAAATTAAAATCATGGGGTGCTTCAATATTATTGTGAGAGCCTCCATGAATATTTTCATTATTTTTGGAATTGCTTAAGTGCTCCAATTAATTACAATTTGGAAATTATCAAAAATGACCATAAATATAGCCTGTGAACAAAGGTGGTCCAAAACATTTTATTTTGGGGCACAAATTTTTGAAGAGCCTCTAAAGGTCAAGGGGAGGCCACTTGAATTTTGCAGATTTGTTAAAAATGTTTAAGGGCCTCTTTTAAATCACTAAAAGCTGTTGGACTTAAAAAGAAAAACAGAAAATATTGGATATGTTCAAATCCCTGACAGCGGCCCCCCTGGTCAGCTCCCTCTCTCTCTTCCACACAGTGGCGTGCTGCACTGGCACCATGCCGCCATGCCGGCCGCGCCGCACCCATGCCGCTGACCCCTGGTGGTCAAGAAGACCCCCCCCCCCCCCCCCCCCGACGCTGTCCTCTGCTCCCCATGCTCACCTACATCATTTCCCTCTCTCCCCGTGCGCTCCCGCCACTGTCAACCTCGAGCTCGCGCCCGTCGTCGTAGCGCCGCCGATAGGGTGTTCCCCGAGCAAATCGACGCCGGCAAGCGCCTCCGCCGTCTCCTCCTCTCCCTCCCCGTGCCAGGAATCGGACCGGGGAGCCAGGATTCGACGAAATCATCCTCGACATCATCCGCCCCCTTCCGCCACTCGCCGGGCCCGATTCCGGCGTCCCCGTCCCTTCCCCGCCGTCGCCGACCTCTCCACAAGTTCCTGGTGAGGCCCGCGTCCCCTCTAGCCCTCTCCCTCGCTCGCCGTCGATTAGCCGGCGGTCGCCGCCGTGTCACCGTCACCATGCCCCGGCCTGAGCACCAGCTGGGCCGGCCTGAGGCCGGCAGCCTCGGGCTGGTGCCCGGCCTGGACACCCGGCCTGGGCCGACACGAGGCCGGTGGCTTCGGCCACCCCCCCCCCCCCCCCCGGCCTCCTAGCCCAGCCTGGGCCGGCCAAAGGCCGATGCCTTCGGGCTGGTGCCCGGCCTGCAGCCCGGCCTGTCTGGCTATTTTTTTGAATTTCCTTTTTGGAAAATAAAAGCATATTTAAATAATTCATATCTTTTTAAATAATGCTTCAAATTCGGCAAATCAAATATCAATTTGCTCAGGAAAACAAACTCTACAAGATGGAATCATTGTAACATTCTTTTGAAATTATATTCTTGTTGTTTATTTAGGAATCTTTATATTAAAANTGGAAATTGGGTTATCCAGATAATCACAGTCTCCGCGGTACACGGAGAGGCCGTTGAATAAAGCAGCCTCTTGAACAGCCTGCTCCACGGTTAATGCCACACCGACACTCTGGTGCTGGACTCCGTTTCATCCGGAGTCAGGACGCGGGCTTCATAGAAGAATTGCCCCTGTCCGTACGGCATGTGCTCCTCGTACACGACGTACTCAGGGTACCAAGGGCAACCCTGGCTGGCTAAGGCAGCAGCAAACAAGGCGGGAAACCCGCGGACACCCTCACAGCGAGTCAGACAGACAACAAGTCCAGAATGCGTCATCTGTAGCAATAACAGAACAGTTCAACAGTTAGGAACGGAAATGATACTCATGAATTAATCTAGACGGTAAGAACCCAACCCCGATGAACCTAAAAAGTTGACCCAACTGCAAATCAAATAGAGGTAAGGCGACTCAGAGTTAGAGCGAGTTGGGTAAGGAGTAAAAAGAATCCTAAGAGGGTTTTCACAACTCATTTTCAGTTCATAAATAACTTTTACTACACTAGACTCAACTTCGACCAATAGAACGGGTTTCCTACAGGCAGTACTGCTCCTATACCAATTTGTAGCGCCCTGACCCCAGAGCTATACAGTGAAACGTTGTGCAACCGGTCATGCTACACAATCAAGGGTTACTGGGGTTACCAATCCCAGGCCAAAACACATTGGCAGGCGTGCTCGGAATACATCATCGGCACACAACACCTCGATCATGCCATAAGCTCAGACATCGCTTTCACGTATAACAAGAGACCAAGACTGCGGAACAAGTGGCACATCACAGACTCTACGACACAAAGATATCATAGTTCAACTCGTATAATTGAGAAAGATAGCAAATGACACATCAGAGGTCACTGACCCATCATTACAACAGCGGAAGCAAATTAAAGTTGTCTAAACAACAAGATCTAAATTATGGCCTAAGAGGCCTACAGATAAACATCCCGTGCCAGCCTGTTCCAAGACGTCCCAAGCTGCCACCTGGGAACCCCAGACTACTCGTCGAAGTCAACATAGAACCCACCTTTCCAGTTCGGTGGCGTCCTCCTCTGAAACAAATAATAATCAACAAAGCAAGGCTGAGTACGACGTACTCGCAAGAATTAGTAGGGCGATATAGGCCCGATGCTGACGGAGGCTGCAAAGCTATATAAGTGGTTGTTTTGCATAAAGCTGGTTTTGTTTCCTTCCGAAGACTAGGACTCATGGCATCGTCTAATCAGAAGGTTTTCATAAGGGGATAAGAGGGTAACACTTTTCTCTTCGGTTCACGGGGAACCTACTGTATTCAGCAACTCCACTTATCTCCACCAAGGCACTCCCTCGAATCTCCCTCGAGGAAATGAACCTTTTATCACACGTTGATTATGCAACCTCTAGTTGCCATTTGATTAAAGATCAGGTTCAGGTTTTCTATGAGCTAATCCGCCTTTCCCAAGATTTTGTCCATAACCATGGACACGGCTTTTCGAAAAGATTAAACCCTGCAGGGGTGTACTAATTTACCCAACGGTACCGTCCGACCCCTTGCCTGTACAATTAGCTCTCTTCCGGGGAAAGCCGGTAGGGCGGGCGCGGTTAAACCTTTACAAAGCGTGAGACTATCCAAGGGTCATCGTGACGACAGGACAAGTTCAGCGCCTATTTCAACACCCTGCCCCATCGCCACTCCTATCATCACCATCATCATCATCTTCTCTTCATCACCAGCCACACACTCGCAAATGGAAAGCGCAAACTAGAGGACCCTTGGATACGCCCGCACTAATTATTCGGTTAGTAAGGGGCCCATACCCCCACCGATGGTAGCACGCTCGGTTCTTGGTTCTAGCTAAAAGCACTCTCAGCCTAGGTGGCAAGAATGAGACAAAACACCAACGACCTTGTTGGCAACTCATCCCAGCCTTCTTAGCAATTTATTATCAACACAAGTCTCCACCACTGTCCGAACATTTCATTCAATTCACAATTATGGAAATAATCAACGGACAACTTAAGCATTCGACTGAGCATGGCTAAGCATATCTAAGCATAACATACAACAGATATGATTGATATCCGGCCAACACATCGACCTATGGTTCATAGGTGTGGAAACAGGTAATGGTTCAGGGAGCATGCAATGATAGGATACTCTATATACTGACCAAAACTTGTTGCTAGAAACGAATGCAATATTATGGTGGATAAAATACTTGGGTAATAAGAGATATGCCAAGAAGGTTAGGTTAGCTCTTGCCTTGCTGGTAGTACTGGTCGCGCTGGTTGTCAAGGTATTGTGGTGGAACCTCGACTCCAGAATCTACCGAAACACAAACAATACAAGAAAGGAATAAATAACACGAATACAAGGTGCAATGCACAATCATGATGATATGGACATATTATGCCTTGAAAAGGTATTGGGCATGTCCCACAAGTTAAATGGAACCCCTAAATTAAATATCACAATTAACGGGTTAAAACTCCATCTTTAACTTAGTGATTTGCGTTATTTATCAAAATGTCCAGTACTGAAATATGGGTCCTAAATGCATGAAAAAGACATTATTAGATAGATATTGTCCCACTGATCATTTTGGTACCTCGTTTGCAATTTTCCGATCAACGACGAATAAATGGTGATTTAAACGGTTATGCAATTTAAATCATTTTAACCATTTCGAAATTAACATCAAAGGAAAATTGGTTTGCATGCTGTGATATTAACATAGGTAGATAGAATTTGCTTTGCTGGTAACTTTGGTATATCATTTGCAATTTTTGAAGTAATATTCACCAAGTTATGATTTATTCAATATGGGATTTAAATCTGCCATTTTAGTAATTTTTGGTAAACAGCACTAAAATTTAATTCTCCAACTCTCTCAAATGGCATAAAGTGGTAGTCCATTGTCCACTGATCATTTTGAGCTATTGAACACAATTTTTGGACAAGTAAAACTAAAGTTATGCAATTTCCAAAATCAACATTATTTCTGCCATTTTAGTATTCAGCAAATAAAGGCAATTTATTTTGACAAATTAAATTAACCAATGGTACTAACAGATAGACATTTTATTGCTGAGCATTTTGACATATTATTTGCAATTTTTGGACAAGTGGTTCAAAAGTTATGCCAATTCAAAGTTCATATTAATTTTCTGTCTTTTATTCATTTTCCAGAAATTGGCCGAACGTTTTTCACCCGGGCCGGTGCTAACCACAGAGGCTGACCGGCGGGGCCGGGCCAGGCTGGCGTCCACGTCGTCGCACAGGCCCAGTGGCAGGTTTGACCGGAGGGAGGCAACGACCGGCACGCCAGCGAGCGGTGGCCGGCGGCAAGCCGTGCACCGATCCGTCGAACGTGTGCGACCCAGTCCTAACGGAGGCTACGGATGTGATCTACGCGTGGAGGCGACCTAGGTGGCGGCGGGCCGTGACCAAAAGGTCACCGGAGGGGCGCCGGCGACTGGCTATGGCGGCGGCGCGGCTCGGTCTAACTAGATACGGCGATGCAGAGGGGAAGGAGCGACGGGAAGATGTCCAGAAGGACCGTGAGCTCACCCTAAGCTCGCGTGTGTGCTCGTCGGTGAAGAGGGAGGGCTGCAACGGCGGCGATTGAGCTCGGCGACCGTCG
The DNA here is from genome assembly GCA_012064385.1 of Puccinellia tenuiflora. Lineage (NCBI taxonomy): Eukaryota > Viridiplantae > Streptophyta > Magnoliopsida > Poales > Poaceae > Puccinellia > Puccinellia tenuiflora. The sequence goes on from QRDG01000096.1 coordinate 2,355,675, forward strand.
GTTGGAGGCGGAGGAGACGGAGATGCACGCGTCGATCTCGGGCTCCCGAGCTCGATTTCCTGGAGGAGGAGGAAGAAGAGGACGAGGCGGTTCTCCTGGTGCAGATCGATCTGCTCCTGGCGGTCTCCAACGGCGGCGGCGAGCCGGCGAGCGGCGGCGCACAGCTAGGGTTCGGGCATGGCGCGGTTCGGTTCTAGGGTTGCTGCACGGGGGGAAAAAGAGGGGGAGGAGGAGCACGCGGTCGTGGGAGATGCTCTTAAGCTCCAGGGGGCCAGGGGAGAGAGGGGGCCGCGACAGTGGCGACGAGGTCCGTCGGCAACGGTGGCAGCCGAGGACGCGGTCGCTACAGCGTGAAGAAGACGGCGATTTTGCAAAAAAAAAAACCCGCCTGTCTTTTTCTTTTCTGTTTTTGTTTCTTTAATTGAAACAACAGTATTTCCTATTTAATTGAGGCCCTTAATTAATTTTAAAAATTCTGCAAAAATTCACAGAGCCAACATATGTTATTTAGAACCTGTGGTAAAATTTTCAGCCCATTTGGAAAATATTTCATGTGGTAACATTTCAAGAATTGCCCTCTTGCATTTTAGGGTTTTATTTAAATAATTGAATTTGCAATTGCATTAATATTTGCCACAAACATATTTGTTATTAGTTAGAACTTCCTGGACAAATATGTTTAGTTGCTTTGCAATTTTGTTCACCACTCACATCATCATCTTTGGTTTCTCAATTGTTGCTCCCTTATTATTTCATGTGAAGCAAATTGAATAAATATGCCATGATGCAAATGAGATGCAAAAAGTGAAAATTTTACTCATATTTTTTGGTACCAAAGTGGGGCTGTTACAATGTGACAAGGATGACTCAGTCCTGAAGGAATTTTTAGCGAGGGTTCGAGAGTCTGGAGTGAAAGAAGGAACTACTCTTATGTTCACAGCATGCAAGCTTGCTGTGAAAAGGGAGCATAGAGAGTTGTTCGCAGCCTTGGAATCAATTGAAGGAAGGTTTCATTATCTCGAGATGATGCACGATGAGATGAACACGTAGTTGGGTGTTGCCATTGTTGTACTATTTATTTGGTTTGAACTGTCACGTGTACTATTTATTTGGTATTTGTTGTAGACTATTTGTGATCATTTGCTATGAACCATAAACAATTATGTGTGTTATTTGTTATGAACCGTAAACCACTATTTGTGATCATTTGCTATAAACCGTAAACCACATGTTCCTGTTTTTGACATTTGTAGGATGGATGGTGGTGGTGACAATGGAAGTGATGAGGAAAAGATGCGGCATCTTCTTGGGGTGGCACATGACATGGCTGTGTTGGGCTACATTGGTAATCTCTATTCTGAAAAGTATTTGAATAAGGCACCTAGGAGGATTCCGCAACAAATAGGGATTGAATGTGTGTATGAACAACTTGCTGATAGAAAAAGATGTTACAAAATGTTTAGAATGTATCTAGATGTGTTTGAAAAATTGCATAACCTTCTAGTTGTTACGTATGGATTAGAGTCATCTAGAGACATGGGATCTGTTGAGTGTCTAGCTATGTTTCTATGGATGGTTGGAGGAGCTCAATCGGTGAGGCAAGTTGAGAACCGTTTCAGTCGGTCTCTTGAAACAATTAGGAGAAAGTTCCAGTTGGTGTTGAATTGTTTGTACAAATTGGGTAAAGATAACATAAAACCAGTTGATCGAGATTTCAAGGTTGTGCATCCAAGACTTCAAGATGCACGCTTTTGGCCTCATTTCAAAGATGCCATTGGCGCTATAGATGGCTCGCACATCCCCGTTGAAGTTCCTGAAGATGAAAAGGTTAACCACAACGGAAGACATGGTTACACATCACAAAATCTGCTAGCGATATGTGATTTTGGTCTTAGATTCACATTTACTGTTGCCGGATGACCTGGTTCTGCACATGATACACGCATTCTGCAACGTAGCATTGAGAAGTATCCACTTCAGTTTCCAACCCCTCCAGATGGTAATATTCTATTTTTAATTATTCACATGAGTTACATACATGCATTGTTTTTAATTATTCACATGAGTTTAATCATTCACATGAGTTTCCAACGTGTGTGCAGGTATGTACTATCTTGTTGATTCCAGGTATCCAAATAGAAAGGGATATCTAGCTCCGTATAAAAACAATACGTACCATTTACCGGATTTCCGTCGAGAAGGGCTACCTACGGGGAGGGAAGAAATTTTCAACTATGTGCACGCATCACTACGGAATTGTATCGAGTGCATTTTTGGGATCTTGAAAAACAAGTGCGAATTTTGAAGGCCGTCCCTTCTTACGGGTTGGTTACACAGAAGAAAATTATCCTTGCTTGCATCGCGCTTCATAATTTCATTAGAGACTCCAACTTACGTGATAAGCAGTTTGATAGATGTGATTCAGATGAGAATTACATTCCTAAGGTCCAAATGTAACAGCCCCACTTTTGGTACCTGAAAATATGAGTAAATTTTTCACTTTTTGCATCTCATTTGCATCATGGCATCCCTCATTCATATTTGCTTCACATGAAATAAAGGAGCAACAAATAAGAAACCAAATATGATGATGTGAATGATGAACAAACTCTCAATTTAATTTCTCATATTTGTCCAGGAAGTTCCAACAACTACAAATATAATTGTTGCCAAATTTAATGCATTTGCAAATTCAAATATTTGGATAAAGCCCTAAAATGCAAGAGAGCAAATTCTGAAATGTTACCACATGAGATATTTTCCAAATGGGCTGCAAATTTTACCACATGTTCCAAATAATATATTATGGCTCTGCAAATTTTTCTAGAATTTTTTAAAATTAATTAAGGGCCTCAAATAAATGGCTAAACCTTGCTGGAATTAAAGAAAATAGGAAAAGAATAAAACACTGACAGTGGGTCCCCACTGTCAGCACCATCTTCTCTGTGGCGACAGGGAGAACCCTGGCGCCATGGCCGCGCCCCACCATGGCCTCCACCACAGCCCCCCTCGCGTCCTAGCCACCCAAGGAGGATAAGGAGGCCCCCCTCGACCACATCCTCCTCCTCCCCCTCCTTTTTCCCCCGTTGCAGGAACCCTAGAAGCGGCCGCGCCATGCCCGTGACCTAGCCGCTCTGCCGCCGCTCGCCGCCGTCGACTCGGGCCGCCCGAAGCAGATCGAAGCAGGCTATCGTCTCCGCCTCGTCTCCCTCTTCTTCCCCCTCCAGGCAATCGAGCTCGGGAGCCGGGAATCGCCACAATCGACCTCGCCTTCTCCGCCTCCGACCGACGACCGCCGCCACGTTTCCATCCCCATCGGCCCTCCTCTGCCACCGCCGAGCACACCCACGCGCTCAGGGTGAGCTCACGGTCCTCCTGGACCTCTTCCCCCGCCTTTTTCCCCTCTGCTTCGCCGTAGCTAGCTAGGCCGAAACCGTGCCGCCGCCGTGGCTCGTCGCCGGCGCTCCTCCGGTGACCTTTTGGTCACGCCTCGCCGCCACCTAGTTCGCCTCAGCGCGTAGATCACGCCCGTGCCCTCCGTTAGGTCTAGATCGACGCGTAGCGACGGATCCTTGATCGGCAGGCCGCCGGTCACCGCGCGCTCGCCGCGCCGGTCCTGGCATCCCGCGCCGGTCAAACCTGCCGGTGGCCCTCCTGGCCGACGTGGACGCCAGCGTGGCTGCTGCCCCACCCGTCCGTCTCAGTGGCTAGACCACACCCGGGTACAAAACGTTTCGGCCAGTTTCTGGAATTAAAACAAATGGCAGAAAATGAATTTGAACTTTGAAATTGCATATCTTTTGAACCATAAGTCCAAAAAATGCAAATAATATATAAAAATGCTCAGGAAGAAATTATCTATCTGTTATGGCCATTGGTTGAATTAATTGACCAAAATAAAATGCCTTTATTTAATAAAAACAGAGATGGCAGATTTAATACAAATTTTAGAAATTGCATAACTTGAGTTCTACCCATCCAAATTTTATGAATAAGCTCTCAAAATGTTCAGTGAACAATGATCTACAAGTTTATGTAATTTGAGAGAATTTTAGATGTAATATTAGTGCTGTTTAATAAAAATAGGTAAAATGGCAGAATTAAATCAATTATTAAAAATATCATAACTTGGTGAATATTAATTCAAAAATGGCAAATGATATACCAAAATGACCAGCAAAACAAATTCTATCTAGCCATGTTAATTTCACAGCATGAAAATAACTTTTACTTTGATGTCATTTTCGAGTTGGTTAAAATGATTTAAATTGCATAACCGTTTAAATCACCGTTTCTTCATCGTTAATCGGAAAATTGCAAACGAAGTACCAAAACGATCAGTAGGACAATATCTATCCAATAATGTCATTTTAATGCATTTAGGATCCATAATTCAGTACTGGACATTTTGGATAATAATGCAATTCACTAAGTTAAATATGGAGTTTTGACCCGTTAATTGCGATATTTATTTTAGGGGTTCCATTTAACTTGTGGGACATGCCCAATATGATTTCAGTGCATAAATTGACCATCTCATCATGATTGTGCATTGCACCTTGTATTCGTGTTATTTATTTCGTTTCCGTTATTGTTGTGTTTCGTTAGATTCAGGAGTCGAGGTTCCACCACAATACCTCGACGATCAACGTGCCCAGTACTATCAGCAAGGCAAGAACTAACCTAACCTTCTTGGCATCTAGCATCCTAGTGTTTTGTAAACTTATTTTCTCCACCAGACTATTGCATGCGATTCAAATGTCACTTTTGGTCAAGTAGGACATCCTATGATATGCATTGTTCCCTGAACCATCACATGTTTCCCCTCCTATGAAACCTAGGGTTGATGTGTTGGCCTGAGACAAAGATATAATTGTTGTATTATATGCTTAGCAATGCTTAGCCATGCTTAGTTAAATGTTTAGTTGTCCGTTGATTTAATTCCATGATATTGATGTTGATGGAATGATTCGGACATGGTGGTGATGATCGGTACTTAACTAATTTGTTAAAAGGCTTGGATGAGTTGCCATCGGGGATGGTGTTTTGCCTCATTCTTGTTGCCTAGGCTGAGAGTGCTTTTAGCTAGAACCATGAACCGAGCGTGCTACCATCGGTAGGGGTATGGGCCCCTTACTAACTGAATAACTTGTGCGGGCGTATCCAAGGGTCCTCTAGTTTGCGCTTTCCATTCGCGAGTGTGTGGTCGGTGATGATGATGATGAGGTGATGACGATGGTGGTGATAGGAGTGGCGATGGGGCAGGGTGTTGAAATAGGCACTGAACTTGTCCTGTCGTCACGATGACCCTTGGATAGTCTTATGCGAGGTAAAGGTTTAACCGTGTCCGCCCTGCCGGCTTTCCCCGGAAGAGAGCTAATTGTACAGGCAAGGGGTCGGACGGTACCAATGGATAAAAACAGTACACCCATGCTGGGTTTAATCTTTTCGAAAAGCCGTGTCCGCGGTTATGGACGAACTCTTGGGAAAGGCGGATTAGCTCATAGAGAACCTGAACCTAATTAATGAATTGGCAGCTAGAGATTGCAATCCAACGTGTGATAAAAGGTTCATTTACTCGAGGGTGATTCGAGGGAGTGCCTTGTGGAGATGAGGTGCTTCTGGTTACAAAAGGGTTCGTTGAGAACCACAGATGAAAGTTTACTCTCTTATCCCTTTTCGGAAAACATTCTGAGTAGACGATGCAAAGGGTCCTGATGTCTTTGAAAATGGAAAACTAGCTTTATGCAAAACCAGCTACATTATACAGCATTAGAGCCTCCGTCAGCATTGGGCCTATATCGCCCTACTAATTCTTGCGAGTACGTCGTACTCAGCCTTACTTTGTTGATTATTATTGTTTCAGAGGAGGACGCCACCGGACTGGAAGGTGGGTTCTTTATCGACATCGACGAGTAGTCTGGGGTTCCCAGGTGGCAGCTTGGGACGTATCGGAACAGGCTGGCTGTGATATGTTATTATAGGCCTCTTAGGCCATAATTTGGATCTTGTTGTTAGACAACTATATTTGCTTTCCGCCTGATGTAATGATTGTAATGATGGGTCTGCGACCTCTGATTGTGATATTTGCTATCTTTCTCATATATGAGTTGAACTATGATCTCTTGTGTCGTAGAGTCTGTGATGTGCCAGTTGTTCCGCAGTCTTGGTCTCTTTGCTATACGTGAAATAGATGTCTGAGCTTATGGCATGATCGAGGTGTTGTGTGCCGATGATGTATTCCGAGCACGCCTGCCAATGAGTTTTGGCCTGGGATTGGTAAACCCAGTAACCCTCGATTGTGTAGCATGACCGGTTGCACAACGTTTCACTGTATAGCTCTGGGGTCGGGGCGCTACACTAAAGGCAAGCAGTTACCTTGGCCGGTGATGTTGTTCTGGGTGCACTACACATGAGAAGCATGAACTCAACACGTGACGACATCGCCGATGCGTTGTTCAATGCTAGACAACATTAGAGTTTGTATGATGTAATGGAAATGTATTTTGGATAAATATACATTCGTATTCGTGATGGATATGTAATTTGGATAAAAACACATTCATGGTATCCATATGTTATTTGCTACATGTAAATCAGCAACAATACACCGTTTCATTATTCTGAGGGTGTTTCAGACAATTTCACAAACAACAGCCAGACATCCAGCTAGTTGACAAACACTTAGAACTTAGAACAACAACTTTTCCTAGACATCAGCTTTCCCTGTACAGCAGCACAGCCAGCCACAACCAGCCACAGCCAGCCCAAACAAACACACCCGTAGGAGTTGGACGAAAACGGACGACGAAAACGACGGACTACGGAACAAAACTTTCTTTTTAGATAGGAGAGATGTAAATCCACCTATAAATATACCCTGTCAGTGACTATTTTCTTAATCAACTCTGGATGATACCGAATGCCCTAAATAAATACGTAAAAAATTAATTTATGTATCCTACAAAGATCTTCTAAAATTCCTACAGTGTGGCCTAAACTTTACAAATTTGCAAATATTTCAAAAAAGGTTCAATTACAGAAATTCCACTCGAGAGCCACCGAGGCACTCCGTCGCCTCTGTTCCACCCCCAAACCCGAAGAAAACCAGCAGGCGCCGTCTCTCTCGGCTGTCCACTTCCGCCTCCGCCCCCCGCCTCGCTCCCAGTCCCACCCCAAACTCCTACACGCCCGGCGGCTTGAAGCCCTAGACCACCGCCGTCCGCCGGGACCCAAGCGCACGCATACAGCCGCCGCGATCGGAAGCAGCCGCCGCCGCCGCCATGCAGGGCTTCCCTGGCGGCACCCCCGATGCGCAGCAGCTCCAGGCCACCATGCTCGCCATCGAGCAGGCCTGCTCCCTCATCCAGGTCAGGACCCTCTCCAGCCCGCTTCTGCTCCCGCGGACGTTCTCGATGTTCCCACCCTGCCAAATTCAGTGTTCTCTGATCCTTCCCGCGGCTAGCGTCCTGTACTGTATCTAGATTTGGTCCTCATTTGGGCAGTGGGCAGTGGACAAGTTTTATCGGTCAATGAGTTATCGGTTTTGTAATCTAGTCATGTGGGCACTCTACTACGTTTACTGTGATCTGGTTTGCCACTCGTTGAACTATGTAAGAGTCTGCATTAGGCCATACTATTTGCTGCTTTTATCTTGCTCATCTTGTCTTCATTTTGACACTTGGATGCATTGTTGATTTTATGTTACTGACTAAGTTATCTCAATTATACGATAATTCTTAACCAGGTAAACGCGGTCCATTCCATATTCACCTAATGTCACATTGGGGCATTGTTTTAATGAACATAGAGCCATTTTCCTTTCTATAGATGTTTCATCCATTTACTATGAACTTTACTTAGGAGATAAGCAGATAACCTTTTGGCTCTTGGCATGATTTTGCAGGTGCACATGAATCCGTCTGAAGCGGAAAAAGTTCTAAGTTCACTCCATTCATCTCTGATGCCTTATCAAGCTTGCAGGTTTATTCTTGGTATGTTGTTGTATATCTGCGCAGTTGCGCCTCTACAAAGACTGGACTCGATTCTCGACAAGGCTTAAGATATTTTCAATTTTGACGTGGACTGCTTAGTAGGATCTAGGAGAGTGAAGATTTTTGACTCCCGTGCTCCAGTGCTCCCTCCTATATAAAAAATTCGAAAATCATATTTATAAGTTTCAATAATTTCTGAAAATAAATGTGGAGCGATTCAATGATATATCCCATGAACGTGTAAGATATCAACTTCAAATACGTTGTATTTTGAGCTACACAAAAATCACAAAAGTGTGGATCTAAGCATGCATATTTTCAAATCTCTAAATCCTATCAGATTTGTTATTTTTGTGTAGCCCAAAATATAAGGTATCTCAAATTAAAAATTTACACGTTCATGGGATATTTCATTGGCTACATCCGTATTTTTTTTCAGAATTTTTTGAAACTCATAAATATGATTTTCGATTTTTTTTAAGTGGCAGGAGCACTGGTGCCCGGGAGCAGAAGACAGTTTCCGGATCTAGGACTTCTTTTATTAGCAAAATTGCACAACTACGTAAACTTTGTACTGTGCAGTTTTTTTCTTCTTTTGATTTTGAAACAAGAATCAACTGAAAACGATGTTGCAAAATGCCCCTCATCTCATTTCTCCAAATTCAGTTTGTGGACCAACTCAATTCATTTGTTATTTATTTTTCCTGTAAGCTTATGCCAGCTGTACTTGTACTTTACTGTTTGCATAAATGTAGTGATCAGTACAGTGAGTTATTCTAATGGGAAGAGAGATTGTTTCCTCGGATAATGACAATCCAAGCTAGCGAAGTTGTGGACCTCTAGGCCTCTCTATGCTTCTGGAGTTGCCCAAGGCCATTTTGAGAAAGTGCCTACTACTCTCTTTTTAATAAAATAGTATATTTAAGAGTTATGTTAACTTTTGCTAGCTTTGTATACTCTGTAATTTCCTAGGAGTGTGTTGTGCTTGTGCAAGCATAAGCCCATAGGCCGCCAACCATCTACTTGGCGAATAATTTCTGAAAAATCCTTGGTCTGTGGAAGACTGGAAGCGTGCTAAACTTACTATTTGATATATTGCTTGCTAAGAAAGATTCGAGTTAAGTGGGGGCACGTTGGCTTGAAATATCGCACCAACTCAACAGTAATGCAGAGCTAAAATGAACAAGCTGGGATGTGATTGTATTTGCGTGCAAAATTTACTTCCTTAACGAAGATTGTCATATGCATTGTTTGTTCGAATGTCCTAACTAACTAATCTGTTCATATCTCGTCCGGATCTTTAAGAGCTATATATAACTATTACAGGGGTATATAGCAACATACATTTCTGAATTCTGTTATGCCATGTTAAAACCGTGATGAGCTGAAACTAACAAATTTCTTTTCTGGTTCTCCCAGAGACATCCCTAATGCCAAATGCGAGATTCCAAGCTGCTGGAGCAATTGGTGATGCTGCAATAAGGGAGTGGGGAATTCTAACAGACGAGAACAAAAGAAGCCTAATACTGTGAGCCTTTTGTGAGAAATTTTGGCTTGTACTTAATGTGAGACAGTTGCAACAAAAGAAGCTTGTGTTTAATATAATTCTCCTTATGTTGTAGATATTGTTTGAACTACATCATGGAGCATGCCGGTTCCCCTGATGGCTATGTGCAATCAAAAGTTTCTGCTGTGGCAGCTAGGTTACTGAAAAGAGGCTGGTTCGTTTTTGCTTTTCAGCTTACTGTGCCAGTGTAATTGTGGATATATCTTTTGCTTATGGCACTTTGCCTCTTCGTACTAGCATGTTCTTAGCTTCCATTTACAGAAAGGGTGTATTTTATTTACTTTTGTTTTCGTGTTCACTGTCAAAGAGGATTCCTTAGCTTGCTGAATAAATGTTTATTTGTGCATATTGTTTCTTTTATTGGGTTACCGGGTTGGGTGTGATTTTGGGCAGGTAGTTTTTTTATGATTGATGCAGCCTTCATAAAGATGAACTGCTGCAATAAGTGACCGATTAACTATCTATTTCGATTAGTAAATAACATTAGTTATTTAGCTTATCCTGCACCATCTCGTGCAGGACAAAGATTGGTTATGGTATTTGGGTGAATGAGTTGTATGATATCATCCATGATGATTAGATGCACAAAAGGTGGTGATGCAGGAGGATATCCGTTAATTATATGTTCATGGTGTATATAGATAATTATTTTCTTTTCAATGATTTTTCTGCTTTTTAGTATGCTTCAAGGCAATTGACTGTTCAAAGATTTGATACTCATAATGTAGATGTTTTGATATGGAATACATATTTGTAGGCTTGAGTTTCCGGACCAAGAAAAAGGTGCTATCTTCTTTGAGGTACAAATTTCTCTCAACAGTTAGACAGCTACAGCCTCATCAATCATGAGGCCTAAGATTTTTGGCTTTTAATCATAATGGTCATGGATCTTTCTATGCGAGAGACATCCAAATTACATTTTTTTCACAAATTGTCAATGCTGGAATCTAAGAAGAAATCGAAATTGGTATAACTCATAAGTGGGCCAGCTAAATTGGCAAGGATGTATGGCCTAACTTTTTTTTTGGCTTTGTAACGGTCATGTATCTTTCTACAGCAGAGACATCCAAATTACATTTTTTCCATAAATTGTCAATGCTGGACTGAAATATATGTCCATGACGAAAACAACCTGGTACTTCATAAGTGGGCCAGGTAGATGGAAGCTTGAGATAGTTTTTCCTTGTGATTCTTCTCCGCCCTTACGAGCAAACATATAGCCTCCAACCCCTCTAATATTTATTGATTGCCAAATCGATGTTTTAGTTTCATAATTGTGTTCTGTATCGATCCTTTATTTAAATTTTGATCAATTTCCCAATTGTTTTGTTTCTGAACATACTGATTGATATCCGTTTCAGGTTGAGCAGTCCATCCGGGGCACGCATGGGCCTAATCGACAGTTCACTGGGATCAATTTCTTAGAAACCTTGGTATGCTAATGTCCATGTAGGCTGATATGCTTGCTACCCTGTTTTTCTGTCCTGTCCCAACTGCCCCAAAATTAAATTTCATGTTTGAGCTAGGTTTCAGAGTTTTCCCCTTCAACTGCTTCTTCTATGGGTCTGCCTAAGGAGTTCCATGAACAATGCCAATGGTCACTTGAAGTGAAGTTTCTGAAGGTTCCAGCATACCTTTTTCAGAATAATATCGTTTACACCATGTCATTTGAAACTGCTATTATCATCGTTCTGACATGCCATTTCCTGTTGCAAAGGACTTCTATTTCTGGGCACAAGCTGCTGTATTCAATACTGCAGACAAAATCTTGAATTCAAATGTAACTATACCCGAGGAAAAATCATGCTCAGCGGCATTGCGCCTAATGCTTCAAATATTAAGCTGGAGCTTCAAGCCAGCTTTGGAACATGATAATTCAGATGCTAAGAGAAAGTCTGGTTTGAGAAGCGATGCCATAAATCTGAAGAAGTTTGAACGTTCATTGGTTAAGGTAAAGTCTTTTAGCTATTTACATCTTTGCTCAGTTCACCTGATAAATAGTTGCATTTTCTTTTGTAGCCAGGGTCTTCGTGGACTGATATTCTAATTACAAGTGCACATACTACCTGGGTTTTGAACTTCTACACTACCTTGCGCCAGAAGTACTCGTATGATACCCTATGGGGCGATTCTCCTATTGCTGTCTCTTGCAGACAGCTCATAGTGCAATTATGCTCCTTGGCAGGCGCTGTTTTTCCTAATGGTATATGCCCATTTAAAACATTTATTGTTTGTTTACTCTCCCGTGATTTACAAATTTGATGTTCATGGAAAGCTGCTTAATATTATCTCAACCAGCAAATGGCGAAATACGTTAACAATTTACAATTGTCTATATGACATCTTTACCCTCTATTTTCAGATAATGGTGATGCACAGATTGAACACTTTATGCACATACTATCTGCTGTTATCCTGTGGATTGAACCTCCAAATGTCATTGCGGAATCAATTCGAAGTGGAGGAAGCGAAAGGTCGTGCAACAACCATGGTCACAGTCTTCCTTGAATCCGAGCAAACATTAAGAAATGCTGATGGACATTATGATTTACTCTTTGTGCAGTGAGTTCATAGATGGTTGCCATGCCCTGCTTTCAGTGGCATCTTTGACTAGCAGCTCACTTTTTGACAACCTCCTGAAATCGATAAGGTTAGTTATTGAACCTAAAATTTTCCCGTTCTTGCTTATTCTTTTCTATAAGGCAGGATAAAGTGGTTATCTTTTGCGTTAATAAACACATACTAAATTGATAAATCACCACTGTTAGTATCTTCAGGGTTCTGTTTATACCATTTGTTTACCAGCTAAGATTTGACTTACTGTTTTCTTGTAAATATGGACATGCTTGCAGGCAATATGGCACAATTAACCTGCTTTCTGCTTTGACATCTGAAGCTGTCAAGTCCGTTCTGGATAACCAGAATGAGGAAGAAACCTGGGGTTCAGATGCTCTAGATATATTGTTAGAAACATGGAATGTTATTCTGGGGGTATTGTCGTTGATCTGTGCTTAACATTATGCGTTTATGTTTTTATTCAACTTCCTTAATCAGTGCTATTACTAATTCCCGTCCAAGATTTGTATGTGATAATAGTTGCTTGTTAGTAGTTGTGTATATTATTCCAATGAAGTATATGTCACCGTCTTCTAGGTTTACACCAGATTATTTGTACTTCTCTCGGACATCATTGGCCCTAAGTATTTCTTGATTAAACACAACTTTATATGTTAAAATGTAATTTAAATCTTTTTTGTTCGATGTGGACATTCAAGGAGAGAAGTTGATCTCTGTGATGGGTTATCAAGTGTTTATCACTTAGCAGCATTGCCGTATGAGTTGGGTATATGCATGTTAACATCCTGATTACACATCTGTATTTTGTATGGAACTGCAGCGTCTCTTCTCTTAAAAAAGTAGTAATTCTATGTGCTTTACAATTTACTTGACTTTGTAGAGCACGTACCTGATTATGTATAAGATACGAATCGCCATCATCAACGTTAGCAACATATTCCCTTCCAATAGGGAAATAAAAGATGTCTGATTGTTATCGGTGATTTCCTTGGCAGCATGGAAGTGCTTGGCTTATCTTACTTGGTACATGGAAAACCGAATTAACTATCACATGATTTTTATTACACGATGTTCCAATATACATAACAAAGATTAGGGTACTTAGGTTGGTTAAAATAGCATGCTGCCATTTTGACTATAAACCATTAATTACTGAATATGATTCATTTCAATCCTTTTTATACAGGAAGCTGATGCTGATAGAAGTCCTATGTCAGCTGATGGAGCACTTGCAGCTTCAAGTTTGTTTAAGATCATCGCGGAGTCACATTTGAAGGGTACATTCCTTTTTTTCCATTTAAACTTACTGCTGAAGATATTGATACTTGTGCATACATAGTACTTTGTCTGCCATTCTCAAGTCCAGCCGCTGCATATTGACTGCCCTTCTTTCCTTTGACATAGCTGCTGCTGATTCTGCATTCGAGGATAGTGATGACGCTGAATACTTTCATGTTTCTGTTTCAAGTATGTTGAAATTCCTTTTGAAATATATACTATTCTGAGCCCGTCCTCTTTGGCGTACCTTTATACTAATGAAGTACTGCTTGGTCCAGAGCGTGATGAGCAGTTGGCCTTGTATGCTCTGATTGCACGTGCAGCAGCTGACACCACCATACCCTTTCTTGAGCACTTATTTTCTGAGCGATTTGCATGGCTAAGTCAGGTCTCCTTGTTAGCTTCATCTTTTCCTTATCTTGGATAACATATGCATTCATGCTATGATACGCTTCATACTGTTCTTTATTTGACCGGTACGTCACACTACTCTTAGCAGAGAGATGTCGAAAATGACCCCACACGAACATTGGAAGAGCTGTATTGGCTGTTGCTGATTACCAGTCATGTCCTAACTGATTCAGGCGAAGGAGAAACACTGCTTGTAAATAATTCAAAGCTTCCTTCTTGTTACTAATGTTTCCAAATTTTATAAGTTATCATGAATATTATATTTGCACTTTCCATCTTCTTCTCATAGTTCCTGCAATCTTAAAGTCCAACTTGTTTAGAGGATTAAATGATGTACTAGATGCACTGTGTTCTTGCATATTGTTGTTGTGTTTATGCCCATCAGCTAAGATGCATATCTTTACTTTTTTCTCACTATTGGTTATTTTTGACAGATTCCTGAAGCTTTACAGGCTGGATTCCCCAATGTAGTTGAAGTAGCACAACATCCTGTAGTTACATTGTCATGGTAATAACTTTTTCCTATTGGTCACGTGACAGAGCTTGCTATTCTGGAGAATACATTCATTGTTGATCTTATACCTGTTTCTGTATTTGGCATTAACATACAAATTTCGGAAACTAGTTCCAATTTATGAACACTTCTAGTTCTATATAGTATAGAATTATTTGACACCACGGTTTGCTGTCCTTTTTTCCCCTGTTTTCGTAAGTTATCACTGACTAAATGCTTTCCCTGTTATACAACTATGTATATCATTAAACTGAATTCAGTTTGTAGTTATCACTGAAATAAGCTATAACATCAGCATGCCCCAAGTTGGCCCAATCCTTCGATGGTATCCAGAAACATATTTACGAAGGCCTCATGGTAAATATTTGCCTTCGATGTAACACAACTTCATATTATAGGCCTGTAGCCTGAATTTTCATCCACTCCAGTGATAATGTAAATTTAGGCCTATCCGTCCAAGTTTTAAGCTACTGTGATTGCAATGCAACATATATGTTGACTCTCTTTATCATGTAGGTCTATAATAAATTTTTCAAGACAATGTCTAGACCCAGGAATTAGAGGAAGGTACTTCAGTCCCCGGCTCATGGAGGTACCTGTCACCTTCATCTTCTATTATTTTCTTTTGCTCTGGATGAGAGTTATATCAATATTTTACTGTGCACAGTTATTTGGATTTTTTTCATCCCCAAATGTCCAAAGTTTTTCTATTGCTGAGTTTTGTTGCCTCAGAAGTATATTTCCCTTCAACTCTGTATGCTTTTGGACTTATCATTTATTAAGATGATGGACTTTCCCTAACTTCTTTGTGGCTGTTGGCAGGCGGTGATTTGGTTCTTGGCCAGATGGGTTGCAACCTATTTAGTACCGCTTGATGTGAGTAGAGAAATTGATAGTATGGGTACTCATGGATCCCAGCGTTCTAGAAAACTGCTAAACAGTTTTGCTTGGGAGAATAACCAAGGAGAGCTTGTTCTTGATTTTGTTGTTCGCATTTCAATGGTAGCACTTACTGCATATCAGGGCGAAATTGAGCTGCAGGTAACCTTCACCTTTACTAATAAACCTGCACGACTGCATTAATTTTGCTTCTGCCCGTCGTTGTTCTCATTTCAATGATTTTATCATGCTAATTATTACTCATGACCAGCCTGTGCAAAGTTTAAAAGTTCACGATGTTCTAGACTTTTCATGGTCTCTGAGATGCAACTTTGACCTTTAGTTTTTATCACAAGTAGTACTATAAAGAAACACAACTTAATTATTAGATAAGTATAGAAGACTGTTAATTTTTTCATGCTTGCTAAATATAACTATTAAAGTTGTCAATTGCCAAAAGGTTTAATTTAGAACATACTTTCAACAGTGACAAGAATTTGGGAGTAGACGGAGCATTTGTTATCGCATATTTCTGGTTGCCCAATGTGAAGGTTATCCCTAATCTTTTGCTTTGATACATGGTAACAGACACTCGCATGCCAAAAGCTACTTGCCACAGTTGTTCGACGGAAACACACATGTGCTTATATTGTTCAGTTGGTAAGTCCAAATCAGCAGTTACAACCAATGTTATCATACTGATAGTTGCGTGTTCTGTAGTATTATGCTATGTATTTTACTTTGCACGTGTTAATAATATTCGTAGCACTTCTATCATCTTAGGTAGTGCTTGCACCACCAATACAAGCACATCAGGTTCCATAGTAATGGCCAAGAATATACTAATGTACGGTAATGAAGTAGACCACAAATTTCTCATGCACTAGAAGTGTCATATAAAATAACTTTGCGCCTACTTATTCTTTAAGTGATTGTTCATTTGTGTACTCGCTTTGAAATATTAACGCAGGCAGCACTGCTTACACACTGAGCTGAATTTGTTCTGTTGTAGTAAACTTGAAAATAATAGGAAAGGTGGATACATCTGAAGCTATTTGCCAACAGAAATTATGTATGAATCCTGTGCAAGGTTCAATTAAGTGCTAGGCGCTAATTGAGAGTTGTGCCCCCGCTTTTCTCTTTTCTGAAGGATTAAAGCGCTAAGCGCAACTGAGCACTAGGCGTTTTTCTCGGCTCAGCGCCTAAGCGAGCTTAAGCGTGTGCTTAACGAGGTTTTTGTAACCTTGATCCTGTTATACCAGTGATGGTTTAATAAACACTAAAAAATATTTGTGCAATGGAACACAACATTATTTTCGTTTCATTAGCATCGTTGATTTTTCCCCTGTTTTTTCTTACTGCGCGTTTACCTTATTAGGACTCATGGCGTGATCTTACAACAGCTTTTGCAAGTGGGCGTTCTTTATTTTCATTAAGTGGACGTTTACAGGTAATTGTTATTGTGTGCACTCATCATGCTATTTTTTACCTTGTTCTTTCATATTGTGAAGACCTTATGCTTTTGCTACCACATACCACACCTTCACAGAGATCTCTAGCAGAAACACTTGCATGTGCAGCTTCCTGCATCAAGGATCCTGAAGCATCTGTGCAGTAAGCCCATTTTCACCTGCTGTCTGTTATCTTAAGGAATAGATACAAGAAATTTGACAATGCCTGTGTTGGTTTCAACAAAGGTATTTGAGAGACCTCATGGGACCAGTCGCAGGATGCCTAGTAGAAAATGCTAGCAGGAGTGATCTCAAATCTGTTGCACATCAACCAGATGTTATCTACATGGTGAGTCTGCATGTTCTTTATTTCAAGCTCTTTGGGGCCACTATAATGGGAAATAACTGTAGGTCTGTTGCCTATTGGAAAGGCTAAGAGGAGCTGCTAGAGCTACTCAGCCTCGCACTCAAAAGGTTCTGTTTGAGATGGGTCATACCGTGATGAACTCACTCTTGACTCTTCTGGAGGTGTACAAAAATCAGGTATTGTACTCATCTGCCTGTCATGCATCCTCTCACACTCAACATTTTACATAGAATCATGTCGCACATATACATGTGAACCTTGAAGATTATACAATAATGTTTCTTGTTCTTTAGTCGGAAGTCATATATATGATACTCAAGTTCGTGGTTGACTTCATTGATGGTCAAGCTGTATTCCTGGATGGTAAGGAGACATCAGTTTTGATGAGCTTTTGCTTACGACTGCTCCAGATATATTCCTCTCATAATATTGGAAAGGTAAGAACCGAATCCTTTACTGCGTTATTCTGTGTCAGAATTTTTTCTCCAAATGATGCCACTAATGGTTCATGTTCTGAAACACACACGTTTGCATGTTTAACGAAGTGGTTTGTGTTCACATGCCCGCTCCATACATTTTTCCATGTTTGCTTGGTACATGAGGTGTTAGCCCATTGTCGTGTTTGATTTTATGCGCCACATGGCTTTTGCTTCTGAAAAGCAGTATACAAAAGGATTGGCTCTACTCCAAACAAGCCATTAGGGAATCTTTGGAAGAGGGGAGTTGCTTTGGGATTTGGGATGTAGTTAAACTGTTAGTGGGAACAGAGTGGCATCGATTATTTGCTATTGGAGATGATAAGTTACGCAGTGAATATGATACTCATCAAGTTTATATTGATTAATGCGAACTTACCAATAAAACTTGGTGCCACGGGTGTAATATAGAGAACAGCAGATGAACTTTTGTTTTTCACTTTTGCAGTTTATAAATGTTGGGGAGTAACTTCCCGACAGTAAAGTTGCCATCTTGGGTTAAGTTGCAGAGACTGTTCTACAGGACCTGACCCTTATTGTGTATCTATTTTGTAGGTAATGCTCTCACTTTCTTCAACTCTGCGCAGTGAGTCACAATCTGAAAAATACAAGGATCTGCGTGCTTTGCTTCGACTTTTAACAAATATATGCTCAAAGGATTTGGTAACCTTCGCCCTTACACCCTGTTGTGCGTTATGTCTGTCCGAAGATCCCCAGATGACTAAGTGAGCTGTTGGCTAATGCAGGTGGGCTTCCTATCTGATAGCAACATTGACGGCTCTCCAGATATTGCAGAGGTATGCAGCCTGATGTTTTTATCAATATTTTCTGCTTCTTAAGTAAATTGAACCATACCTATATCTATCCAGTATAGATTGTTAACTGAGCGCTTGTGATCACCAATGGAAAAGTCCATAAACATAATTTTCCACCTCTGCCATCGGCACCGTACTCTTTTGTACTGGTCTCTCATGACTACAAAACCACAAGAAAAGTTTGGCCAGATAGGTAACCATATACCTATTAACCTTGATTTATAGTTATGCAGTTGGAGCTTTGCCAAGTTATAAGTGCTGCGCATACTGGCCTGTTATCGTGCCTGCGTTTGGCCCGCGAGAAATGACACAACAGGGCCATCCTGGACTTGAGCCAGATATATGGCCTTGAATAAACCCTTGTTATATTCAATGCTATTTATGTGTGGCCTAACCCCTAATAGGACACACGGTTGCCATACCTGAGGTTATATAAGGAAAGTTTCTGGAGGACAAACACTAGAAGAGCGTTATGTTTACATGACATTTATCATGTCTCACACTCTCACTTTAAGTATTTAACCACGGGTGCTGTCTGTTAACCAAATCGAGTTAACTGCATTTAATAGTTTGTTTGAAATAATTCACAGGTCATCTATGTTGGTCTTGATATTGTGACTCCCTTGATATCTTTGGACCTTCTTAAGTACCCTAAACTCAGTCGTGATGTAAGTGGATTTTGTTTCATTTTTCTTCCAGTAAAATAATGGCATTCAAATATGCTAATAATTAATTGGTTTCTTTGCAGTATTTTATACTAATGTCACACTTGTTGGAAGTGTACCCGGAGAAGGTTGCTCACTTAAACAGGGATGCTTTTGGAAGAATTACTGGTAGTCTTGAATTTGGCCTGCGCAATCAGGCAAGAGCATTTCACATGGCTGTGTTTACTACTCTGTTGTGTTGTCAATCAATCCTATGAATAGATTTTGGGCTAGATAAATTTTGGTTTAGCTGAGCGACACTACAAGCTTGTTCTACTTTTGCTTATGTTCCAAATAGCTGCAGCATTGCTTGCAGCGAGCTACTGAGGAGCTGGTACCAAGTGAACTTTGCTTGGTTATATGGCGTGCCTATATTACCTTCTGCTACCAAATGTCTCTTGCATTGTGGTTCTATATGAATATATGCTCAATTTTCTATATCTTTCTAATTTCCTATGGCGAGCACCTAAATGTGCAATCACTCTTGAACTGATATAAGGTGATCTGAGCAAGCCTTCAGTGTTTTAAAATCATGAAAAATATGATGCAAAATATAAGATGGCAGGATAAAACTTCTGTTTTGTCAAATGAGGTATAATCGGCGAATTACAATAATAATCAGATGTTTGTTGGGCTGCCACTTCTGATGTCTATACATTTTTTCTGATCTATAATATGTGAAACACTTGCAATTGTTGTGCATTCTATATATTGGAGTACAGTCTATATTCTTCAGCTGACATAGCTAGGTTTGTTTTGTCCATATTGCAGGACGCCGATGTTGTTGAGAGGTGCCTGAATGCAGTAAATGCTCTTGCTTCGTACCATTTCAAAGAAATAATTGGAGGCAGAGGAGGACTTAGTTCACAGCTTATGGAATCTGAAGGATCGAATGGCAAACTACAGGAAAGCATATCAAGCCACTTCTTGAGGCTTCTCCTGCAAGTACTTCTGTTTGAAGATTTTAGGTGAGCTCGGCATCTCAACAGTCAGTAGATTTAGGATCTCATAACTTTATTTTTCGTACTGTTTCAATTGCTTTTTTTAGTTGATCCAGATCTATGTACATGTCTGATATCTTGTGTGACTGTTGCAGAATGGTGGAACTAGCAGGTTCTGCTGCAGATGCTTTGCTTCCTTTACTTTTCTGTGAACAGGAGTTATATCAGGTCCATTTAAATTTTTTTTTTCTAATTGGCTAACAGTTATCAGATCAACTACAGTACTGAGGCTTAGTTTTTGTTATTTGCTGTGTCTTCTCATCATGTCTTTCTCTGCAGAGACTGGTCCATGAGTTGCTTGAGAAACAGCAGAACCAGACTGTGAAATCAAGGCTGGCAGTTGCTTTTCATAATCTTACAAGTTCTAACAATCTCTCAAGCACGCTTGACCGGACAAACAGGCAGAAATTCAGGAAAAATCTCCGTGCTTTCCTGGGCGAGGTCTCAGGCTTCATGCAGATAAAGTAATTGGGATGCCATGAAAGCGGTGATGTATGGTCGATCCCGGGAAGATTTTTTGTAACATTGCGGCACAACTCCCATGTGTGCATATTGCGGCGGAGCCATGAGCAAGAATGCTGGCACTGAGGTGTTGAAGTGTTCCAGGATTATATGTTGAAGGGATAGTTGAAAGTGAAATGACAGGAACATGCTGAAGTGTTCCAGGATCAGCGTCCGTGTGCAGAATTGAACGGCAGCACGTGAGGTCGTCGTGTAAATTTTAGTTGGTAGTCGATGTCATGTAGAAAAGGTGGGCATTTGTTGTGATCCGTACCTTTGCTCAGATTTCTCATTTTCCCAGCAGTCATGGGGGATACAACTTTGAACGAAGCGATTCGCCACCAGCTGGGGTGTGACTTGTGCCCGTCCCGTCGGACTGTATATCCAGCTCCCCAATGTCCGAAAACCCAAAATATTAGGTGCCTGCTGCTCGTTTCTTCCAAGATTACTTTTGAAAGCGAGTTGTTTCTTGTAAATACCTGCGTCCAGAGCAAGCTCTTTGGTAACCCAGCCGGGGTTCCCTAGGATTCCCACAAATAGCCTTTGCCTGGAACTACTCACGAGTGAAAACGATGAACAGTGGCATCATGGCTAAAGATCTAGTACTCCGTATTACGTTGGGCACCAAATTTGGATGGTCTTAATGGGCGCGCCATAACTCACTTCCATGTGTTGTCGCTGTGTCAGTGGGTGGGCGCTGGCATTTGTGGGGTTTTGATGCCCATTTGCTGTATGGATCCCTACACCGTCAACGTCTAGCTAGCAAAGCTGTCGCGTCGTGTCGGTGGCTGCTTGCCCGGGTCTGCCGTTAGAATAGATAGATCTCCGTTTGAACTTTCCGAGCGAATTAAGAACTCCTGGTAAGAAATCAGTTGAGGCCAAGTTTACAATGCGAGTATTTCTTCTGGTTTCAATTCCATTCCATCGTCTTCTACACTAAAAATCTGCTCTTCCAATTCTTTACTATATATTAATATAAAATGTCAAGAAGAAAAAGTATTTATACGGGCGTCAGAGCCTCTGTATTTCTTCAAGCAAAACAAAACAAAACAAAAGGAAGAGTCACGTGACAAGGCTGATTGGCCAATCGCGCATCAGCAGCATTCTACACTCTGCACTGCAGTCCCTCCCTTCCCAGTTCCCACTGGGCCGACGCCGACAGAGATCTCCCTAGTACTAAATTCCCAATGCTAATCTAATGGAATATTAGTACTCTCTCCTGTACAGTTTGCTAGGCACACTTTAAAAATCATGTAATTCCAAAACTCCTCCTCACATTTTAGGCGTATTAGTATTAAATACTGTTTGTGAACCAATCAAAAAGAATAGAAAGAGTTGATTACAGAATGGAGAGTCAATAAAATATCAACTAGGTTCTAGAGAATTCTCATGCATACCGGAAGGAGTACTACTACCCTATCTATTAAGACTACCCTAAAAAAACCAAAACTAAGGACTAGCGCAGGGCACGGGCACATTCCCTCCGCTTAACCGCGTCTCGTGTTGTACCGTGGCCTGTTAATAAAATGGTTAGAGCGGATCTTACTGGTGTCATCAACACGCGCCACCAAGAGTGCAGGCCTGCCCCCTCCCTCTCTCCGTGTTCTCTGCTTCGCTCTCCCTCTCTCTCCCCCTCTGCCATCCGCCCCGCCCTGCAACCGGCGGCGGCGGCAGCCAGGCGCACGGGATCCGCCAAGGTGCGTTGCCTCTCCGCCCTCGCATTATGCTGCCCCCTTCCTTCTCGGTCGATGTGCTGCTGGTGGGGCGATGGCGCCCCGCCCGTCGGTGCGATCTGGTGGCGACGCCCGATTATCTTCCTTCCCAAAGGAACGACGGCGGACTAGGAGCACAGCCGCTCGCTCCTCGCCGGCGAAAGCGCGCGGGTTTTGGGGGCTGACGCCTCGCTCCCTGTCGCGTCTGGTGGGATTCGCCTCGGGTTTTTGCGCGCCTACTCCTACTAGTTAGTATGTATTGCCGCGTTTGTTAGGATTTGGTTGGTTGTTTTGGACGAGACCCGCGTCCGATTTGGTCGTCGTTAGACACTCCGGGCGGGCCATTTTTAATCCGCCGCTGGCCTCGCGCCGGACGCACTGACTCAGCCATCCTCTCCACCAAGTGCTGGTAGGCTTGTAAGCGTAGCTGCAGTGCCCGTCGCTGTCTTTCATGTTGCTCGCGTCCCCATTGAGTCAAAATCGAAGCTTTTCTTTCTGGCTTATGCTTGGCTGCCTAATCCAATCGCGCAGGAGGCTTGTGTGCTCATGAACCGAATTCCAAGCCCGCTTCCTTGAACTGGAGAGTGGACACCACCCCGCAGATCAGAATCTGCGAGTAAAATACTACGTAGTAGTCCGCAAAGGGGGAGCTTTGTTTAAAGTAGTACTAGTAGTAGCAGTGCTGCTCTTTCCTCTTCGTGATCTGCCCCCACTTCACTC
This sequence comes from Puccinellia tenuiflora, assembly GCA_012064385.1. Taxonomy (NCBI): domain Eukaryota; kingdom Viridiplantae; phylum Streptophyta; class Magnoliopsida; order Poales; family Poaceae; genus Puccinellia; species Puccinellia tenuiflora. Next base: position 2,378,642 of record QRDG01000096.1, read on the forward strand.
TTTACGACTGCCGCTCGCTTGCGTACCATTGGCCAAACAAAGTTCGCGTACTTATACGGGAATTTCTCATCCTCCGTCTCGCACCAGTCTGTGGGTTCGGCGGGGGAGTTTAATTCATCCCAAGGATTTGCGTTCTTGGGAGGCTTCCATCTTCCTTTCCCCTTATCTCAGTTTTGGTTCGCTTTCTTCAACTGTCTTGGCTTTCTGCTACTACTTAGTTATTATAGCATCTGAGTGGTCTCATGGCTTGTTTTTGTTTCCTGCAGATCCGTGCATCCAAGAACACTAGAATTTCTCTGGTCCTTTATGAATCTTGAGGACAGTCTATGCTAGAGCGCAGTTAGGGTACTACTACTACTAGGAGCTGGGATCCTCCGAGATGAGGGGGAGAAATGACGTGGGGCAGAGCAAGAGGCCTGTGGTGCTGTTCTGCGTGATGGTTGTTTGCCTCTGCCTCCTCTTCCTGTATTTCTCGGACTCCAACGGGCAGGCCGGGAGTGCGGCGCTGGAGTATGGGACCAAGTTCTCACGCTCGCTCGGGTGGGCCAGCGATGTGGATGGCGACAATGGCTTGGACGAATCGATTTTCGGGACTGGCGACGCAGATGATGTGAAGCTCAAGAGCTTCCCTGTGAGTTCAGAACCAGTAATCAGTTGTCTGTCAATGGTCTCCATATGTTTTTATAATTGTGAATGTCTTTTTTTTTTCCTTTGGTGTGTAGGTATGCGATGATCGGCATTCTGAGCTGATCCCCTGCTTGGATAGGAATTTGATATTTCAGATGAGGCTGAAACTGGATTTAAACCTGATGGAGCACTATGAGCGGCATTGCCCTCCTCCCGAGAGGCACTTGAATTGCCTGATTCCCCCGCCACATGGCTATAAGGTCACAAGATTATCCTTTTTTGTTCTTGTCTTCTCTTTACGGCATTTGGATTCTGTAGCCGACTGAAAAAGTTGCTGGAGTAGGGTTCATACACTCATCATTTCCACCTATATCTTTACTTTGCCAACGCCTGTTGTGGAGCTGGACTTCCTTCAGCTGACCTATCAAAATTGTACTTCTTTATAATTAGATCTTGACTAAGCCACCACATTAGATTCATGAAACTGTGTTTTGCAGGTTCCCATAAAATGGCCCAAAAGTCGTGATATAGTGTGGAAAGCAAATATTCCTCACACTCACCTTGCAAAAGAGAAGTCAGACCAGAACTGGATGATTGATGCTGGTGAAAAGATTAAGTTTCCAGGTGGTGGTACACATTTTCATAATGGAGCTGACAAATATATATCAAACATTGCAAATGTAAGTATGTTTGAACTTCTTCAGAAGAATGCTCTGCTAAAAATACGCTACACATATTTGAGCCCCATGCGCTGTCAAGCTTCACTGTTGTGATTCATCTCTTCTACTATCTGACAGATGCTAAACTTCAAAGACAACGTTATAAACAATGAGGGAATGCTTCGTACAGTTCTTGATGTGGGCTGCGGAGTGGCTAGTTTTGGTGGATATCTTCTTTCGTCTAATGTCATAGCGATGTCTTTGGCACCAAACGATGTACATCAGAACCAGATCCAATTTGCTCTTGAAAGGGGAATCCCTGCATATCTTGGGGTTTTGGGAACAAAAAGGCTTCCATACCCCAGTAGATCGTTTGAATTAGCCCACTGTTCTCGTTGCAGGATTGACTGGCTTCAAAGAGATGGAATTCTTATGCTTGAACTAGATAGATTACTCAGGCCTGGAGGTTATTTTGCTTATTCATCTCCTGAAGCATATGCACAGGATGAGGAGGATCGTAGAATCTGGAAAGAAATGAGCTCCCTTGCAGAAAGGATGTGCTGGCAAATTGCAGAGAAAAAAAACCAGACAGTTATTTGGGTCAAGCCTTTGAACAATGATTGCTACAGGAGCCGGCCACGTGGTACAAATCCACCTCTATGCAAAAGAGGTGATGATCCGGATTCAGTTTGGGGAGTGACAATGGAAGCTTGCATTACTCCATATCCAGAACGTGAGTGCTTATCCTATTCCAATCGTAGATTTTTTATCTTTTGTTGCTTACCTAATGGCTAGACAAAAGGATGCATCCTTTTTTTTTTTGAGAGGCATCCCACTTTTGTATCTAAAAAAAAACGTGCACACACTTATACGCACACCACTCACTTGTCAGTACTGGTAAGCAAAGGATCTTCTTCTTTCCATCTTTTTCCTTCTCTCACCATGCTTTCCAGGTAATGTTGGAATCTGGGAATTAAAATAAGAGTAGACCAAGTAGGTTCATGGTTTCTTGGAGGTTTAATTACACTAAGGGGGTAATGGGATGATTTGTGATCATTTAGTGCAAAATGATCGTAGCCTTCTGATATCCACTCCCTCATTGTCCTGCCTGTACTCTGTCAGTAATAGAAAACACATGGAGTACCATTTCTTTTCTTTTTCTTCACTACATTTTGCAGCTAATTTGCATCTAAGTGAAGTAACGATTGATTTCATATTTGCAGAAATGCACAGGGATGGAGGAAGTGGATTGGCCCCTTGGCCTGCTCGATTAACAACCCCACCTCCTCGTCTTGCGGATTTGTATGTTACAGCTGACACATTTGAGAAGGATACGGTAAGTTGATCTTGTTATCATATAATGTCCTCATAACTTCAATTATGTCCTAAGTCCTAACAACTCAGCAAGGATTCTGATAAAATCTTTCTATGCAGGAAATGTGGCAGCAAAGAGTAGATAATTACTGGAATTTGTTGCGCACAAAGGTAAAACCAGACAGTATTAGAAACATCATGGACATGAAAGCAAACTTTGGATCATTTGCTGCTGCTCTCAAGGAAAAGGATGTATGGGTGATGAATGCTGTGCCCCATGATGGACCAAACACTCTTAAGATTATCTATGACAGAGGGCTCATAGGCTCTACTCATGACTGGTATGCTTCAGTTCACATTAGGATTTGCATTTGAGATGAATGATATATCTTAGGGCTAAGGTCTTGTTAGATTTTAGTACTTGCAATGAGCTTCTATTCTTTGTATCTGCAAGGCATTAATAAGGTTTTATCATGTGCTAAAAGAGAGGTTTTTATAATGAAAACTGTACTACTGCTAACCTTCTTCTGCTGGCTGAGGTGCTCATGTACCATTAGAACACTAAGGATTAAACTCCATTGCTTTGGCAAGAAATATTCCTCACTAAAATCTACCCCTTGTATTGTATTGTACTATGACACCGCAATAAGTTCCAGAAAAGTAAACCATGAGATCAGTAAGTCCATTATGTTACGGCGCTACCTGCCCAGCTTCCATCTTGAATATGTTGCTAGCAAAACAAATTGGTTGGGTTGCTGCGATGGTAGTTTGGCCAATACTGCTAATATGTTGGGTTTACTATTATTATGATCAATCTACAGTGGTCGTTAACCTCTGCCTTTTTTTTCCTTTAGCGTCTTCTTTTTTAAGCTACACCAGTACACCTTCTATGCTGCAGTTTAGCTGTTCCATTCGTCGTAGTGCTACGATGCACTTACTAGGCTTTCAAGAAATACAATCAATTTCGAAGATAATACAGTAAATGTTGAATACTCTCGATTTACAAACTCCTTTTTTCTGGATGGAGTGAAGGGTTCATGACTTCTCTGCAAATGTTATTGTTAACTATTTGCGTTTTTTTTTTCTGTGGTGAATTATGCAGTTTGTATTGTTGCTGGCAAGTATGTAACAGTTGTATTTGAATACAATGTGTTTGCAGGTGTGAGGCATTCTCTACTTATCCTCGAACATATGATCTTCTGCATGCGTGGACAGTCTTCTCCGACCTTGATAAAAAAGGTTGCAGCGCTGAAGATTTGCTTCTTGAAATGGACCGCATCCTTAGGCCAACAGGTTTTATCATTGTGAGAGACAAGGCCCCTGTCATTGTATTCATCAAGAAGTATCTTAGTGCACTTAACTGGGAAGCAGTAACTGTTGTGGATGCTGAGTCCAGTTCGGAATCTGAGGAGAACGAAATGATACTCATAATCCGGAAGAAATTGTGGCTGCCAGGAGGCTCGCAGGACACAACGTAATCCGCCTTTTGAGTTTCTTTGGCACCATCAGCATCTACAGCTCAGAAGCCAAGAAGCAAAGGCTCAGCTGCTCCCTCCAAACACATGATTTCAGTATTACTGCTCAAGAAATAGAATTTCTAGTCCTACCCACGTGAAGATAGATTATTTTTCAGCATTTGGCAAGCATCCAGAAGACTAAGCTCAAGCCTTTATTTTTTGTCTCTATAGATACTGCAATTGTCAGTCGATGGTTGTTCTCTAGTCTGGTTAGGAAATAAAGTTATTTTTGTATGTTGAGCTTCAGTTAGGAGCTTCCGGTCTATTTGTAAGTGTTCTTTAGTAAACAGATTTTGTGTTTATTGTAAGAAGTTTAAACTGTAAACATATTATGGGGATAGGGTGTGGGGACCCCGGACTAGCTGTCCGAAATACCCTTGTGCCTACATCAGCGATCCCATGATCAGTGTGTCGCTGAGCACAATCAAACTGGTAATCAAGGAACATCCATAATTACCGAAGGAATATACTTACTTGATTGAAGTCATAATCTTCAATAGGTACTTGCAGCGGAAATCACCAAACAACGTGGAGCCCAAGTCATTCGCCTTAACCCTACAGGCAACTGACTGGGAAGCGCCCTAATTCGCATTGACGTCAGTTCCGTCTCCTTCTTCAAGCTACTCTTCCTTAAAATCTGGCTAAGACAATAGCCAGGGACGAAACCATTATGAGTACAATGGGAATTGTACTCGCAAACTACCCCCGAAAGAGCATGCACTACCCCCTTTTTTTTTTATAGTTTGAGTAAACAATGTTTGCTTTGAAAACTCTATCCTTAGTGAAAAGAGAGTGATAGACTTTTGTTTAATAAAACTTTGTCTGAAAACTCTATAACTTTGGTTGAAGTAAAATAAGAGAAATTTTATAACTTTTCATAAACCTTGTATATTTTTCAAAAATCTCTATAGCCTTTGTTAAAGAAAACGAAAAGAAGGCTTTAGATTCCCTTTTTCCATAAAACTGTCTTTGTAAGGAGTTTTCTTTGAAAACATTTTTTTTCCCGAAAAATAGCTGTTTGTTAAAATAAGAAGTCCCTTTTTAAAAACGTTTTTCCCGGAAAATCACCATTTTGCTTATTTATCCAAAACTCCTCCTTTTTCCCGACCATGTCTCATCATGGTCCAATTATTTCCAACAACTCATACCAGCACATTGGCATAGTTGCATAAAACATCCTTCACATCATTTTCTCTTTCAAATCTCAAAGCTTTTTCCAAAACTTGCACATCTTTGTAAAACTTTGCACATGGTCTAGTAGGGCCTCCCAACTGTCCATATCCGAGGACTCGGCTATTCGAATAGTTTTACCCTCTGCAGAGGTAGCACGCTTTTCCCACACCCATCCGGTAACTCATCGTGTCTGCCACGTCCCGCCATACAAGGTGTATGCGAAGTTGAGCTACCGACCATAGCCTGTCCTTTGCTCATGCTAGTATAGGACCCTACCCTTACGAATTCATCATTCCTCCGACACCTAGTACAGGATCCCCCGTCGAGGAACCTAGATGTGAGGACTCGTAGTTTTCTCCGGCGACCCAAAGGTGGCGTCTTCAATCCCTCAATCCATCAGATTGCCGAGACCCGGGTCAGGGGTTAGGTCGCAATGACCCTCCCCTCATGCATAACGGAGTCATCTCCGTCGATGAGGTATCCCATACTAATATGAGCAAACTATATGACTACGCCCGTTCCCATATTTGGGTAGATGTGGTCGCACAGGTTATCGGCTGGTCGACGTAAGTACTAGGACACAATGTGCATTTTTCATAAACATCACCATTTATCACTTCTCCACTTCCATACCGACCATTCGGCATGTCATCATCAACTAGGTACTTTAAAAAGGAGTTTGGAATAAACCATATTTTTTTTTCCATACTATAGTTTGAAAAGGAATTTTTCCACCCAATACTTCCATATAGGGTGTCAAAGTAATATACTTGTATTTTTGGAAAAGGGTTTTCAAAATCATAGCTTTGGTGGCAAAAGCCACTTAAGTCATTTATGCTCTTTATGGGTAAAACATGTAAATCAAAATAGACGTATATAAATGCAAGCTCAGTGAAGTAGCTTGCCTGTTTTCAGCATAATGTCCCTGGACTTCTCCTCATTGATCAAATAAATAAACTCTGATTCTCCTCCAATGAATCCTTTCCAATATCGTCCCGGTAGCGTTTATATCTAGCGTCGCAAACAGGAAAGAACACAATCAACACACAGTAGGACACTCCAACAACAAACATCAAGCAACACTTAACAAACAACAAGCACGTGAGAGGATTATTATTTAACAAACAAGTTTGGCAATCACCTCACTACTCATGTTTAAAAGTTATGTTTAAAGTTGTGATGAAGCATCCTTATTCAATTAGGAAATACTTCAGACAAAAGTTAATCCACCAATTACTTTCTTTAATTCTAAATATCTTACCAAGCTATGGTAGAGATATTGCTAGATACTCAAGCTAGTACTCACTTAAGACAACCAAGTTTAACAAGCAAGGCAATTATATTAATCACACAAAATAATCTAATCATCAAAATAAACAAGCAATACATACCACTTCTAAACTACTCAATCAAGCATCACAACATCTCTCAAGCATCACACATAGCTATTGCACTCACAAAGCAACACAATTTGAATTCAATTTGATTTAATTACCCATTACTTAGTGGGGTCACAAATATGGCAGAAATTAGGGTTTTGTGTTTAATTGCATAACTTGAGTTCTGTTGGTCACAAAAATATGAACTAAAATTCTGTGGATAGCTACTGATTTGTAGAAGCTAACCCAATTGGATTTAATTCAATTTGAGTTATTAAACTCCATACATAAATGTTTTAATCCAGAATGTTGGTTTTCTTGTTTTTGCTACAACTCAAGTTAATTTTATTCAAAAATTAAATCCTTTTAGGGGTGGCTAGTATTGCTTAAATGTGAGCTAACCCAATTGGTTTGACCTCAATTGGATTAGTAGAGTATCAGAAACAAACAAGTTTAGGTTTTATACCTTCTGTGGCATTTTGATTATCATTATTTATTTATTAACCTAAATGGGGTGAAACCACTTTAGTTAGTTAGATAATTTCATAAGCTTTCCAGAACATTTTTATTTGCTATTTTTAGATTCCTAGATCTCAAGATATTGAATTTCAAAGTCTAATCAAATTTCTGACAGAGAAATTATCTATTCATTTTAAGGTTATCAATTAGCACATTTGGCATTTTCATTTTAAATCAGGGAATTACTCTCAATGATCATGTCTTGCATCACTGTGAAGATTACATGTTTTATTTGCTACAAGATTTTAATTTGCTATTTTTAAGCCTCTGGTTCAATAGCAATTTGCATGGGAAGTAGGCTATGTTCTGTTATTGCAGTGTTGAGCTAACTGATTAGCTATATTGTCCAATTTAAATCTTTTAGCCAGATTTTAATTCAGGGTTCAAATCACTTGCTCATGATAGTATGCTATCTATACTAACATGACATACCAAGGATAACTCCTAAATAAAATCAGGTGAATTAATATTAACAGCTAAAGACAGAACTAAATATCAGATTTCAGAAAATCCTGGAAACAGATATAACTTAGCATCTTTGCTTAGATCTTAAATATATCAAATCTATTCTAATTTGAGCAAAACAAGTTTCCCTGTATTCTAGACAGTCTATAGATTCTAACACAATTTATTTCACAAATTTTGGATCAAAGAAACGAGCAGATGATGCATGCAAACATGGCATCAGAGCAAGAACTGTCCAGGACTTGGCAGTTTTTTTAGAAACCGACCGAATCGGTACGCTGCCGTTGGATCTAAATCCAACGGCCCACGTTCAATTCAGCGGCGATGACCACAGATCGGTGGCGCCACCGCGCCGGCGGCACGGTGGTGGTCGATTCGCTCACCTCGGGCAGGTTCTGGTCGGTGGCGAGGGTCGGAATCGGCGGCGGAGTGCTTGGGCTGGCCGGGGGCGGAGTTATAGGTGCTGGGGCAGCGTGGTTCCTCGGCGGCGTGCTCGGGTCCTTCCGCGGTTCCCGAACGGTGACGGCAAGGCTCCGGCGGCGTTCCTGTGGAAGAATCGGGGCCAGGGTGAGTGTGCGGTGGCGGAGGGGCAAGGGAAAGTAGAGAGAGGGAAGAAGAGAAGGGAAACGGGGCGGCACGGCCGCGAATTCGGTCGCCGACCTCTGCGGGTGCAGCGGCGCGGCGCGGGAAGCCACGGGCTGCAGGAACGGTGGGGCGGCGATTCCTTCGAGCTGAGGACGTGTTATGGAGTGGTGAGGGTGCTGGAGGTGGAGCGGGGTGAATGGTGGCGATGGTGGAGTGCAATGGTGCGGCGGCCATTTATAGCCGTGGGCTGGCGCGGGGTGGAGGCAGCGTAGCGACGGCAAGGGCGAGTCTCGGGCGGCCTGGGCATGTCCAGGGTGTCGAGGGCGTGCGAGGGGTGCGTGTTGTGCCGCTCGACTGGTCGGGGTGCAGTGGAGCACGGCGGGTGGCGTGGAGGCGAGCTACGGGTGCTCGAGGTGGGGGACGGCCTCGAGAGCGTTTGGGCGGTGGGTGGCAGCGCGTTCCCGGCGGGCTTGTGCCCCTGCTGGGCGTGGTGAAGGCGTGAGAGGGGGCAGACGAGGTGTAGGGTGCGGCGTTGGGTAGCTAGGCCAGTGGGGGACGGCCTCCTCCACGGCGTAGCAGGGCGGCATGGCCACAGTGGCCGTGCTCCCTCGGGTGGCGGCGATCAATGCGACGACCAGGGTGGCTCCCTTGCCACAATGGCATGCTAGGCAGGTCCGTGAGATGATGAGGGGTAGAGTGGTGCTAGGAATCGAAGAACAACAACCCGAATCCATCGATTTGATTCGGAGTTCTTCGGTTTGGGGAAGAACAGGGTGGTGCATGCCACCTGTTCGACCAAATGCTTGAACAAAATTTAAATTCGAATTTTTGAAAATGGTTTCCACCACTGGTTCCATACATATTAATAGTGATTTGTGGTGCTATGATGGTATTTTTTTGATAAGTGCATCATAGCACATTTTGTGGTTTGAGATGATTAAAGAAAGAAATGGAATTTTATATTTTGGAATTTGAAAATATATTTTTAAGAGAGAAAAGTTATTAGAGCTAAGTGGGAGTGAGTACTATGTCACCCCACTGGTTTTTGATTTAAAAGAAAATATTTATTTCTCATTTAGAGAAATTTTTGTGTGGCACTTGTCCCATTATTTCATGTGGTGGGGTTGTTTTCATTTTCTTTCTTTTTATTCCCTTTTGCTTAGCAATCACACACATCAAAACACAACAATATTCATATCACAACCATTAGCACACAAATCAAACCACAAGAATTAATCACACCACCAATTCCATAATTCACAATACTATCTTAAAAAAAAAAAAAAAAAAAAAAAAAAAAATGATCACACTCAATTATGACAAGATGAGGTTTAAGAAATATCTCAACTCATAATTTAATTGTTTTCAAAAAGGTCTGAGAAAGGAAATATGTGGGGTTATATATTTCCCACTAGAGTTGTTTTCAAATGGAGTGGAAATCAGGGTTTATAAAATGGGAGTTGCATATACATGCAAAATATCATGGTTAGCTTTAGATAGGAGATAACATATAGATCTCCATATTTTTGGGAACACATAATTTTGGAAATACTTTTACTTTCTCAACTAAAGGGTATTTTATTTGTTGCTGAAATCAAACATCATTGAAATAAACTTTGGCCAAAATAAGATTGGAAAAGATATATGGAATCTACTCTTGTCATAACATGAGCACCAAGTTTGATATATTTTACTTGGGCTGGGTTCTTGGATTAATATTTACTAGTTAAACAACATAAACAACCAGTCACACAAGGTCAAACAGAACAATATAAAGGAAAACACAATCATTAGTGAAGTAATTTCAAAAAGTTTTTGTTGGTTCTGAATTTTGGGTCTTGTTAATTCTTATTATAAATTTGGGATGTTACATAGGGGTCTCAAGGCTGCTGGATGTTTCATCCACTAAGGAATGTTCTACAGGTTTCTTTACAGACAGAGCAATAATATCTAGTGGCAAATAACACGCACAGAAGATGGAGAGCATATATAGAAAAACAGATAGGGTCTCTTTGGTGTGCTGAATTCTTAAAATGCACGAATAAGAAGACTGGAATTAGGATGGCATATGCCATATTAAATCCTACGGGAATTAGAAACATAGTAATTTATAACAGAACCACCACAGACATGATGTAGTTATCAACTTGTCGTAGGAACAAAAGAACATTTTTATGAGACCGGACTGGATAGAAACTTCCATTTAAAACTGCATACAAAGTAGTAGTAGATCATATGGAATTTCTTATGGTTTTAAATCTTACAAACCAAAGAAGCTCTACAGGATGTTGGTGTGGCGGCCGTGGTTTGCGAGTGGTCTACCTTGTGCAGCTTGGGCTGCGGGTGGCCGAGTCGTGCGGCATTGCGGCATCGTGGCTCGAAAGCGAGTGATGGTACGTCGGGACGGCGGTTCCGGAAGGTGGCGTCGGCGTGGCGGAATAGCTGGATGTCGGGACGGCGGCCCCGAGTGTGCGTAGCCAGGGTGGCTGTGTTTGCCCTCGCGACGATCGTGTTCCATGACGGTCGTTGAGGGTGTTGTACCTGGCTTAGGCCCACTTCTTAATTAATGAAAATGGCAAGTCTTTTGCCTCAGTTCAAAAAAATAGGAAACGAATGACATCCTCCAGAAAACTCTATGAAATTCCTTTGTACCAAAGAGGTCCTTATAGCACATAGAGAAGCACTACTCACCATATTCTCAATTTGTTTTTTGAACGGAGAGATTGATTACTGGGATATTTATGTTATTACAAGCACGCACGATTAGCTCCAATACGTGTGAAACAACTGGACTATGCGACACCCCCACAACTCAACTATCTTGTATTAAGTTGTTGGCAAATTATACGCAACACTGTTCCCCTCTTCTTGATCCTTGGCACTTTGAGAGTATTGGCACTTAGACCTCAGGCAAAAGATCCCATCGCCTCATGAATCTCCCTGCAAATTCCCTTATCATCGAAAGGTCCTCTCTACTCTATGAGCATGGATAGGCTGGACAACTGAAGAACAGTCAGCCTCAAACAAAGTTGACTGGTTGCAAGCTAGCTGGCATTTCAGCCTCTGCAGTAGTCACCGTAGTCATAATGGCTAGTAATCTGCAAACCTTGAAGAAACATACGAATGCTTACATAACATATTCCGGGCTAGGGCAACCAGCTGTCCCGTCCAGGCCATCAACTACCTGTAAATCAACATATGAAGAGCATGGGACACCTCACCCCCATCATCAACAACCTATCAGCAGTACGAGCCAATCATGAAGTCCATGTGCGTGCTTTTACTGGATATCCGCGTAGTTCACATCTTCACTTCCCTTAATCTGCAACATAGTTCTGGCCATTGCCCCTTGTCGCCTCAGATCTTGGCAAAAAGCTCCAGGCTTCCAGCCTCCCTAAAGCACACCATAATTTTGCAGCTCAGGTGTTCAAGATGGCTCCCTTTTCTTTTTGACGGTCAGGATGGTGTCATTGGTTGTCCGTATCAACCGTATCAGATATTGTTGTAGTTTTTCATGATCTATGAGCCAGTATTTTCGTGTCAAACCAACTCTTGATCTACCACATATCTCCACAGCTGCATGAGCCATCGTTAAAATGGTGATAGGTGCAACCATCTGAAATTATTATCTCCTGGTTCTTATCCCTTGAGATAAACTTGATTGAGGAATGGCATTCTTTGCACATTCGAAAGTTCTTCAAGACCCGTATTGGTTGATCACCACACATGGAAATAAGTCCATAGCACACCGCAATTCGTTCGGTGTGGTGGCATGACAATGGATCAACTTCTACGTTGCAATAGGGTTCATTGTCTTGAGGAGCATACCCAGACTGTTCCATCCTACTAGCCAAGTCCCTCCATGTACTCAAAATATTCTCAAATGCAGGATGAGACGAATCTCCAGCCTCAAAAGAGTCGGCAGTTGAGCCAAGATATAGCCAGCTACATTGTCTGTCGACATGCAACCCTTGCTCTGCCATAGCATCTCTCACAGATTCAGTTGAATCCCACAAGCCATTGTTGGCATAAATATTGGAAAGCACCATGAAGTTTGAAGTATTATTTGGCTCAAGCTCAAAAAGAGATTTTGCAGCCTTAGCCGCAACCTCCAAATTCGAGTGAAGCTTACAAGCTTTGAGAACAGTAGACCATAGGCATGCGTCCAGCTCAATTGGAATCTTTTGGATAAGTTCTAGTGACTCCTCCAGTAAACCAGCTGTTCCCATGATGTCAACCATGCAGGTATAGTGTTTTAAAGTTGGTTTTATGCCATATAAATCTTCCATAATGTAGAAATAGTTCCTAGCTTCCTCCATAGAACCTTCTTGTTTACAAGCTGAAAGAAGTATGATGAAAGTAATAGGATCTGGTTGAATTCTAGATTGTTCAAGTATTTTGAACAATCTTTTAACATCTCTAGGCATCCTATGAAGCAAGTAGCAACTCATCATTGCATTCCATACTGCTACATCCTTTCCACCACTGCACTCAAAAACCAGTTTAGCATCCTCAATCTTACCACATTTCCCATACATATCTATTAGTGCACTTGCAAGAGTATTTGGACAACCATCAGGCCATATTTTCAGTATGTAACCATGCACTTCTCTCCCATACCCCAAAGCCATTGTCATACCGGAAGACAAAAGAGCTATCTGCACTGTAACCAAGTTAGGAAGTAAATCAGCCTCGAGCATTTCATAGATTAGTTTCAAAGCAACTTCTGGCTTCCTGTTATGCTTGTAAGCTGCCAGCAGACTGTTCCATGTGACAACATTCTTATTCCTGATTCCCTGGAAGACATTAGCAGCAGATAGCATATCACCGGTTTTACCATAAAGGTCAACCAATTTGCTGGAAACAAATATGTTTGACATCAAACCATTCCTTAGAGCATAGCAGTGTACTTCCTTCCCGAGACGGTCTGACTTGAGGTCTGTCAATAGTGAGAGGACACTAGTAATTGTAGTGCCGTTTGGCTGAATGGGGTGGCTATTATCAAGAAATGTCCAGTGCTTTGCATCCCCAGTGTTCAAGAGCTGCATGTATCTGAAAACTTCCAGTGCATCAGCACAAAGGCCAAACTGATGCAAACCGGATATTAAAGCATTCACTGATATCACGTTGGGCTTCAAGCTGACATTGATCATGCCTGACAACAGTTCATTTGCTAGTTCTTTCTGACCTGCCCTAGCATATGCAGCAACGAAACTGTTATATGTAACAGTGTCGGGCTTCAGTCCATCCTGCTGCATCAGGTTAAAGGCTTCACACGCTTTGTCCATCCTCCCATCATTCAGATATGACTGAATCAACTCATTCCATACCGTGACATTCTTCTCCTCCATAATGGCGTAAAACACGCTTCTCGCGTAAGCAAACTCTCTGCACTTGGAGTACATGCCAATCAAAGAAGAACCGATGTAGACATTTAATTTGATTCCACAACGTACAACATAAGAATGCAGTTGCTTTCCGACGCCCAGCGCCATCAAGCCAGTGCAAGCAGGGAGTATACTGGCAACAGTCACTGGGTCAGGCATCTCAGTATCGCGCATCTCCAGGAAGACGCCCAAGGCCTCATCATAACGTGCATTCTGCACACAACCAGAGATGATGCAATTCCAAGAACTGGCCCGCGGCTTGACACCCCTCAGCCGCATTTCGTCAAACAGATCCAGCGCTGCACCAATGTCACCGTTTCTCGCAAACCCGGAGACGAGCGTGTTCCATGAAATCACGTCAGGCTGCACGCCGCTCGCTTGCATCGATTCAAACAGCTCGAAGGCCTCGTCCAGCTCCCCGGCGTTGGCGTAGGCGCTGACGAGAGCGGTCCATGCCACGACGTCGGGTTCGGGGAGGGACGCGAACGCTGCACGCGCGGCGCCGACGTCCCCGAGCGCGGCGTACATCGCGATGACCGCGTTCCCCACCACGTCGTCATCCGCGAGCGCGGGCCCGCCCTTGGCAGCGAGCGCGTGCGCGGCGGCGGCGAGGCGGGGCGCACCGGCCCCGGCGCAGGCGCGGAGCACCTGCGGGAAGAGGAACCTGTCGGGCGCTGCCCCCGCGGCGCGCATGGCTGCGAACACCTCGCATGCCGCGCACCAGCGCCGCGCCCGCACGCATGCGCCAATCTCCTGCGCGTAGGCCGCGACTGCGGGTCGCGCGCGTTGCGCCGGGGCATGACGCCCCTGCGGAGCCCCGTCCAGCACCCGGTGCGCCTGAAGCGAGCAGCGCGGCGAGAAGACGCCGCGGGTAGTGGGAGGCGGGGATGGGGACGGCAGCATGGTGGTCGCCATTTTTTTATGGCGTCAGTACTGCGCTGTGTTCGGCATTTCCAAATGGTAAGGGAGAGAGAGAATCTGGGCGTGTGGACCATGGAGGTTGGGTATTATGGGCCAAGAGAGAAAATAACAGGAATACGTAGTAGTTGCTTTGTTGGACCGGATAGCGTGGCTAGCCTTTTACACAGAGGCCCAGCCCAAGAAGAAATCAGTCTCCCGTAAAAGAAAAATCGTAGCGTGGTTAGCCTTTTGCACAGAGGCCCAGCCCAAGAAGAAGTCGGCCTCCCGTAAGAGAAAAATCGGTCGATTTTGACGGCAAAAACCACCGCGCTAGAAGGAGGGCTTGAACCTCCGACCTTGTGGTTAACAGCCACACGCTCTGGCCAACTGAGCTATTCCAGCTTTTGATCATAATTCCTGCTTAAACATATACAACTAGAGCATCAAGCATACTAACCTTCAAGCCCTAAGTTTTGATACTGTTCACAAAGTACTCTAAAAGTGCATCAAAAACTTTTTAGATATTGTTCACAAAGTGAGGCTCCCTAAACTCGAGCCTCTAAAGCATATTTTTGTATTTCTCATATCAGTTATCATACAAGCTCCATTTGACATCTGAAATCAAACCAGAATGTTTCAAACTCTCAGGTTCGGACCGACTACATTTAAAAATATATATATTAGGAATTTTTGAGTGAAAATTAGAGAAAGGATAAACAAATACATAGATAATAAATAATACATAATTAAAGTTGTAGATGTCATATCATCTCAAACAGATTATCAACACAAATAATTCAAACATCGTCGAAGAATAAATCATCCAAACATAACATAGGTCTAGAAGGACCTAGCGCTTGTTGGGCCGTTTTTGCAAACTGTACTTTTTTTTTACTTTTGCATGTTGCACAACAACAAACCAACCACATGGGACCATGATTATGTATGGCCAAAGGTAGATGAAGGCAGACTATAATTGGCACATATATAAACCGTAGATTAGCTTACTAGATAGCAAGGTTGGAAAAAGCGCTAGGCGTAAGCGAGGCGGTTGGCATTCGCCTAGTGCCTAGGCGATGATTAAGCGCACTAGGCGCAACCTAGGCGGGCATATAGTTTGCACCATCAGGTGTTTATTTAGGTTATTATATATCCACCATAATTTTGACCATATTATAATTATTCTACAACAACTGGCATTGGATTATGGCCCATCTGATTCTTCAACGCGATATGACATGATTTCTTGGCGGAGAATAAAATTTATTGGTTGCACTGCATAGAGTACCGCTTATGTCCTAGGCGAGGCGTTTGCCCATCGACTAGTGCCTAAGCGAGCTAAAGTGTCGCCTAGACGCTGCCTAATCCAACACTGCTAGATAGCTTCGATCGCAAAGATATTGGATGGAAAACTTTAGTGATCAAAAGTCAGATTACAAAGGTCAAAGGGGCCAATCACAAGTAGAAACACAAGTAAAATAGGCAAGTATTTTTCTTGACGGTAAAAGTAGGCACGTTGCTGAAGTTTATATATACTCATCAATAGCTTTCTTCGACTCTATTTACCATGAATATAGGTAGAACATAGAATAAAGTGGTCACTCGTGACCTCACGCGAATCCTCTAAATATAGATCATGTGCTTGCAAGAGAAGGCCATAAAAGAAAATGGAACATTAGAAATACATACATACATACAACTATGTGTGAAGTTCTGAAAAATAATTAGAGTGACAGCGAATTAGTTAGGAACTACTCCTGCTAGATTGTATTGAATTGATGGGGTGTACAAGGTGTGCCAATGGCGGGTTGCGCAGGAGCATAGATCGGCTCCGGCGCAAGGTGTCTAGGTGGTGGAAAAAGATTCTCCTCTAGAGTTTCCCCCTGGCCGGTTTTATATATCCAGTCGGCTAGGATTTTATAGGGTGTCCGGGTCGGTTAAGATCTCATCCTACGACTGTGGGTGAAGCTAGGTTACTTGTAGAACAATCTTCATCGTCGTCGCCGTCTTCTACCGAGCCCGGACCTGAGTCGAGTTGGCCCACCGGGTTGCGGGCTTGGCCTCCCCCTGATATGATCCTCCGAGTGGGCTGCTTGGCCACCCGGGTCTTGTGGTCCAACCCGCACATCTAGGCCTACCCGGTTGGGTATTCCCCCATCATTAGCCCCCGAGTTCGTCAGGGATCTGCCTCCGGCTTGCTTGTCGTCTTGTCGAGTTTCCGGTGGAAGTCGCTGAACGAACTCCTGAAAGCATGAATCAAGATATCAAAACATATTAGCGACTTGACGCCCGGTCTGACTCGAGTTTATTCGATGTCGGCTTGTGCCCGTTGGGACGCCTTGTTTCGTCGACTTGCTCCAAGTCGAGTTGCCTCCTCGAATTCTCCGTGCTGACGTCAGAGCATCTTGACTGCTGATGTGCTGTCACTGTTGCTTGGCGTGCCGAGTTGCCAACGGTCAGACTGACGCGACAACTCGACGCTGCCGCTTCGAGTCCTACGCGCAATGATGGCGCCGCCTCAGATTTTGTGCGAGGGCATCGGGCCGTTGGGTGACATTGGTCGGGTGGACGCGGCTTGATCTGGGCCGCCCGTCACATTCCCACGTCACCCAAGATTGACGCGACGCATGTCCCGCGTCCGTCGCAGTAGTGGAGGGGCGCTGCCCCTTTAATAGGGAAGGCGAGTGAGGAGAGGAGGCACACTCTCCCTCTTCTCCTCATTTCCTTCGCTTGCCGCCGCCGCTCTCTGTGCTCATCGTCTCCATCTCCGCCATCGGTTCTTCCAGTTCCTACCTCTCCCACGCTCCGTCAGCCATGGTGGCCTCTAGAGGGGACTGGGCGAAGACGAAAGTGTCGGTCAGCACCCTCGAGGAGTGGGCCACCACTGGTGCGATCCCGGAGGCTTCCGCCGGCGCGTGGCGGACCGCCACCGGCGACGAGCAACCACGGACACGCGCAGGAGAGTTCGTGATGTTCATGAGCTTTCTCGACCGCGGGTTCGTGCTTCCATCGGCAGAGTTCTTCCAACGATTTCTTGCTTTCTACGAGATCCAGGTTCATGACCTGACCCCGAACTCCATTCTCCATCTTTCCTGCTTCGTCACCTTGTGCGAGGCTTTCCTTGGGTGTCCTCCCTATTTTCCCCTCTGGCTCCGGCTCTTTCACGGCAAGATGGGAAACCAAAAGGCGTTGTTGCCCTGCGGCGGACTCAACTTCCAGGTCCGTGGCGGGTTGCAATATCTGGATCTCCACCTCCCAAAGAAGGTGAACCAGTGGCGGACCGGAAACTTCTACCTCCGGGAAGCCTCCGCCGATGGAGAAGGCATCCCGGCCTACTCGCCAGGGGGAGGTCGCCCTCGTAACCTCCAGGAGCAGCCGCAGGAGGCGGATCTGGAGATGGTCGAATTGCTGCAGGTTCGACTCCAGGAGCTCATGGAGGCTGGGCTCACCGGGTTGAACCTGGTGGCGACCTTCATGCAGCGACGGATCACGCCACTCAATGATCGACCCACGCTCATGCATGAGTACACGGGCATTCATGACCCGTCGCGGCTAAGCCAGCTCACATGAAAGTTGAAAGAATTCATCGCCCATATTGGGAGGATGACCGGCTAAGCGCTAGAGAACAAGGCCATCCCGGGCTTCGCCGCATACTCTGCCAAGCACCCGGCTCCCACGGTAAGTCGTTTCCCCATGAAAAGTTCCTTTATAATCCGCAGACCTTTGTAATTCCTTGGTTTGTAATTTTCAGATCCTTTTATATCCGCAGACCTTCTGGCACCTGAAGGGCTTGCATCCGATCCACGAGAATGCTCCTCAGCATCCCACCGGGTCGGCAGATGTTGGTGAAGGGGACTACTCCGATGGCGAATCGGTGGAGGAGGACGCGACCCCTGTGCCGGGCCCAGGCGACGGCTCGTCCAGTCAAGCCGCTGTGGTGAGGTCGCCAGCTACGGGAACAGCGGACGAGGAGGAGTTTGAGTCGACTGACTTGGATGAGGAGGCGGCTTCTCTCGTGGCGAGAGGGAAACACAAGGCGGACGACCCACCGCGTCGCCAGCCGAAGCGCGCGAAAGGTCCTTCCCAGCCACCTGCTACGACCGGGCCCTCTGCGCACCGACGAACCTTGGCTCCCGAAGCTAAGAAGAAGAAGGAAGAGGCTAAGGAGGGAGTGACGCCGTTCACTCGCGACCTGATGCCTCCCCCTTCGAGCAGGGCGCCTTCCCCTGCCCCTTTGTTGACACGCGGCGGGTCGTTCTCAAGAGCCAGTCGTTCGCCAATGGGTAAGTGATCCTTCGGCTTCTTTGATGATGTATTGTGTTTAGCTGGTCTTGATGTAGTGCTTTCTCCAGGGTCGAGGCAAATGCCCCGATCGACGTGGAAGACCTTGACTCGCCTGTCGGGTCACCGAGTCCCGACGTCGTCAAGGAGTTGGCCTCAGGCGCTGCTCCCGAGCCCCCAAGAAAAGACAATGATGCCACTCTGCCCCCCGTGGATGTGGCCGTTATCCCCATGGCGGCTTCATCGTTCGCGGCGCCACCTGTCGCGGGAAAAACTCCCGTGGCCACTGCGGTGGTGCTGCCACCCGCCGAGGAGGGGGCGGGTCAATCAAGCTTCGTCGACTTAATGAAGCTTGTTGCAGCTGCGCATCAGATATGCCGTGTTCTCGTAGAATTCCAGGTAGATGTAGTCACCCGTAGCCCCCGAGGATCGAGTTGATGTCTTGAGATCGGCTTGGGTCTCCTGTAGGACTTTGCGATGAAAATCTCGCCCGTAGCCCACGAGGGTCGAGTCGTCTGTGATAACAGGCGGCTCTAATGTTCAAACTTTGACCTTGTTTTTTAAATTCGTCTTTTGCTTTTGAATCTCGCCCGTAGCCCTCGAGGGTCGGGTCGACTACGTAGTTGTCGGCTCAAGTCTTCTGTTTGCCCGTCCCCTGAGCGTTCTGCTGTTGCTGAAGAAAATGTGTGACGGGGGTTGTAACAAGTTTGAACACCTTTTGCAGAGGGAGCTTGACGACCTCCAGCGCCAGCTTGCCGAGGCGCGCAAAGGCTAGCTTTCGCACGAGTCTGTGCAGGCCGACATTGACAAGCTCAATGTCGTGCACTGCAAGGCGCTTAAGGAGCGGGAGACCGCTACATCCGCTCTCCATGTGGAGTTGGACAAAGCCAACACCCGGGTGGCCGAGCTGGAGAAGGAGCTGGAGGCGAAGGAGAAATCCTACACCGATGGTGTTAAGGCGTTGTAGAAGGAGAGCGCACGGGTCAAGTTGGAAATGTCCGACTTGACCAATCGCGCGTGAGCCGCCATCGGCGGCATCCTTGGTAAGATTGCAGCCGCCATTAGCTCAGCATCTTCTGAGTTACCTCCGTTGTCTTTGACATTTTTCGTCTTGATTGTGCAGGGAGCGACGAGGACTTTGTCACCCTCGTACTGGACACCCTCCTTGACCGTGCCGTCGTCTTCAGCCAGCGGGTGGTGGAGGTGGGAGCCTCCATCCTGAAGCATATGTCCGCCAAGGTCTGCACCATGCCGACGTAGGCGGCCGACATGGTGGAGCACCTGGCGCGGGTCCCTACTGTTGGCGACCGGTGGCGTTGGTCGGCGGCTTGGTCGGGGGCGATCCTAGCACTTGGTGCCACGGTCGCCCGCTATCCCAAGGCTGACTTCCGCAAGATCACCTCCGGCTTCCCGAAGGTGGACAAGGACGGGAAGGAGATTGACCCGCAGGCGGTGATGGTGTAGGTCAGCCCCTACTCCTGCCGACTTGCACGGCTCGTCAAGACGTACGAGTTTGTCAAGGACGAAGTTGTGCTTGAAGACGTCGACAGGGAGTACCTTGCGTTTGAGGCAGGTAGCATGGACCCCCTCCTCGACGTGGAGAACCTGCCGCACGTGTCTTCGGTCGAGTGGGTCCTCCAAGACCCAGCCCCTGAGCATGAGGATGGTGTGACGACTTTGGCCTCCTAGCGCTTCGTGCGGGTCGACAAGTCATTTCCTACGAGTTTCTCCGCACCCTCGAGCGCTTAGATTGTAATAGGTTAGTTTGTATTTTGTGTCAGAACAAAGTTTGTTTAACTTATGCGTGGTGCGACTTGCGCTTTTTTGATTTGTTTCGTGATCTTGTCACTTGTGTTGTCTTTAGCCGTTTGTGCGACTAGTCGATCATGCGACTTCCGTAAGTATGCTCTAGTGTGTATCTTTTCGCATACAACGCGGTACTTAATCGACAAGGTCCCGTAGGCCTCCGTTGTCGCGTTAGAGGTGCCGGCCAGCTAATTTGTACTTTTTAGTGAGTTGCTGATAACTTAGGAATAAACATCACATTTAGGTGTTTCGCCTCATGGGCTGGATCTCCCAGTGGTTAGTCGCGCGTCATGGCAGCCGACCCTCTCTGTAGACCCTTCAATCATATAACGTTAGAGTATGAAATAAAAACTTGAAAGCATTGAGACGAAACGGAAGCCCCCGAGTGGGTCGTTAGGTGCCGGCTTTATTTCATTGATTGACCACACAATATTACAAAGACACTATGTGTAGAAGGGGCGTAGCAGACTGATGTTCCATGGGCGATTCGTTTCCTCTTCCGACTTGCTGCTCTTGTAAGCCTTGCGGATGTCGATGAGGTAGTAGGAGCCATTACCGAGCACTTTGCTAATGACAAAGGGGCCTTCCCATGGAGCAGAGAGCTTGTGCATCCCTACCGACTTTTGGATTAGTCGGAGAAACAAGTCCCCCGCATTAAAGGAGCGACTTTTGACCTGGCGGCCATGGTAGCGGTGCAGGCCTTGCTAGTAAATGGCGGTCCTGGTGACAGCGAGCTCGCTTCTTCCTCAAGGAGGTCGACGCTGTCCTGACGGGCTTGCTCGTTGTCGTCCTCGTCGTACACAACGACTCGCGGCGAGTCGTGCTCCAGGACGGTCTCTTGATGGGTTTTGCTTCTACCCTTTTTGTGAACTTGTCGACAACCACCAGGAGGTGCGTCAAGCCGCCGCGCATCTTCTTGAAGGACCCCACCATGTCGAGCCCCCAGACCGTGAAGGGCCAGGTGTGGGTGATGGTTTTGAGTGCTTGTGCGGGTAGGTGGTCCTGCCGGCGCACTTCTGGCACCCGACGCAGCGTCGCACAATGTCCCGAGCGTCATGGTGGGCCGTCAGCCAGAAGAAGTCATACCGTAGTGCCTTAGAGACTAGGGAACTTGCTCCTACATGGTGACCGCAGTCGCCAGAGTAGACGTCGTTGAGGATGCGGCGTCCTTATTTGGGCTCCATGCAGCATAGGAAGACGTCGGAGGCGCTGCGCTTGTATAGTTCGTTGTTAATGATGGTGTACGCGCTAGCTCGGCGAACTATCTGGCGAGCTTGAACTTGGTCCTCAAGCAGATTTTTGGTGGTGAGGAACTCGATGTAGGGAACTCGCCAATCGGGTGCCTCCAAGGTGAGGGCCGCCATCGCGGATACCGGCGAGGGTGGGTTGGCGAGCTCGATCTTCGTTGGTGGTTTGAAGGAAGGGTTGTGGATGGAGTCGAGGAAGACGACGGGTGGAGCAGGGCTTCGTTTGGAGCCAAGGAGAGCCAACTCGTCTGCCTTGTCATTCTTCTTACTCGGGATGTGCTCCATCTCTAGGCCCTTGAAGTGTCCACTGATCTGGTCGACGAGCCGTCGGTAAGCCGCCAGGTTGGGCTTGTTGATGTCCCACGTGCCCATGGTCTGCTAAATGACGACGTCAGAGTCGCCATAGCAGTGAAGCTGTGAGACGGCGAGTTCCTTGGCGATGCGCAGCCCGTGAAGGAGGGCCTTGTACTCGACGACGTTGTTGGTGCAGGGGAACATGATCTGCGATGCGTAACGCATCTTGTCCCCTTTGGGGGAGACGAGGACGACGCCAGCCCCCGATCCCTCATACATCTTTGAGCCGTCGAAGTAGAGGGTCCAGCCTGGCGCCTCGTAGACAGGCGCGGGTTGGTTGGTCTCGGTCCAGTCGGCGAGGGCCTGAGACTTGATGGCTCTGTGCGGCTCGTAGGCGATGGTGAAGTTGTTTAACTCGACTGCCCACTTGGCCACTCGTCTGGTTGCGTATAATATCAGCCAACGGGTTAGGACTTACCACCATGATTTGGTGGCCCATGAAGTAGTGCCGCAACTTTCTTGACGCGAAGAAGACCCCATACACCAGCTTTTGGTAGTGCAGGTAGCACTGCTTGGACTCAATAAGGCACTCATTGATGTAGTAGACTGGCCACTGTACTAGGTGCTCCTTGCCTTCCTCCTTGCGCTCGACGAAGATCACTGCGCTGACGACCTTGTTCGTTGCGGCGATGTAGAGCAGGAGCGGCTCGTGTTCAAGCGGAGCCGCGAGGATGGGGGCCTTGGCGAGTGTCCTCTTCAGGTCCTGGAGTGCGGCGTCGGCTTCGTCGTCCCATATGAACTTGTCCGACTTCTTGAGGAGCCGGTATAAGGGGAGTGCCTTCTCGCCAAGCCAGGAGATAAAGCGACTTAGCGTGGCGATGCACCCTGTGAGCCGTTGGATGTCCTTGAGGTTTTCCGGTTTCTTTGGTGCCTCGATGGCCTTGATTTTGTCCGGATTGGCTTCAATCCCTCGGTGGGAGACGATGAAGTCCTGTATCTTGCCAGCTGGCACCCCGAAGACGCACTTTTCTGGGTTCAGTCGCATGTTGTATCTGCGGAGGTTGTTGAATGTCTCCGTCAACTCGGCGATCAGGTCGGATTTGGTCTTTGACTTGATCACGATGTCGCACGTATGCATGGACATTGCGGCCTATTTGCTCGTGCAGACAGTTTTGTATACACCGCTAGTAGGTTCCCCGGCATTTTTCAACCCAAAAGGCATGGAGACATAGCAGAACGCGCCGTAGGGCGTGATGAAGGACATCTTATCTTGATCTTTGGGTGCCATATTTATTTGATGGTACCCGGAGTAGGCATCGAGGAAGCATAGTGCCTCGTTGCCGGCTGTCGAGTCGATGAGCTGATCGATTCGGGGCAAGGCGAAGGGGTCCTTCGAGTAGGCCTTGTTGAGGCCGGTGTAGTCCATGCACATACTCTAGGACCCATTCTTTTTCAGCACTAGGATGGGGTTGGCTAACCACATCGGCTGGAAGACCTCAATGATGAACCCGACAGCTAGGAGCTGGGCTATCTCTTCTTCGATAGCCTTGTGTCGTTTGTCATTGAAGCGGCGCAGCGCCTATTTGACAGGACGCGCATTCTTGTCGACATTGATTCGGTGCTCTACGAGCTCCCTCGGGACTCTCGGCATGTCAGATGGCTTCCAGGCAAAGATGTCCCTCGATTCTCACGGAGGAAGTCGTAGAGCGCGCTTCCCTATGCAAGGTCCATGCCGGCTCCAACGACAGCCGACTTGGATGAATCGCCCTCGACCAAGGCGATGCGCTTGGTTTCCTGGGCGGCTTGGAACTTGTCGCGCGAGTCGAGCGTTGGCTTCTTCAGCATGGTGACGTCGTTCAGGTCGACTTGTAGTTTGACCTTTCCAGCTCCTTAGTGGCGATGACCAACTCGGCGAAGACGGCATTGCCCTTCTCGTAGTAGAGGATGTTAATGCTGCTCCCTCCGTCCATGAGGGTCTTGGTGAGGATATATCCCTTGACTTGCGGGGCGACTACCAAGGCGAATTTGCTGGGGTAGTCGATTCGCGGCGGATGGTCCTGGCGGGTCTAGGTGATGGCGTGCTCTGACCAGTTGAGCCACTGGGGACCGTCTGGTGCGGTAGCATGGACGGTGTGCTTGATCACCTTCTCATCGTGCTTGGTGTCGAGTCCCACGAAAGTGTGGAAGGCCCCGCTGGACGAACGCATCCCTGGCCCGCGCTTCTTGGCGTCGGGCTTGTCGTGGTCGTCTCCCTGTTCTTGGCATACTGGGCCAATGATGTCGTTGGTAATGCTGCAGTCGCTGGTGGTGTGTGCCACCGGCTTGTCTGGGCGACTGTGCCATCTGCAAGGCTGAGAGAGGATATCCTGAGCTGACCACTTCTTTCATGGGAGGTTACCTCACAAGCTCTTGAAGCCGCGTCCGTTGGCGGTGGCGGCGACGAGTTCGGAGCCACCGTTGTTCTTCCGATTGGTGGCGCTCCTGGAGCCGTTCTTGCCCTTGGAGGTCTTGTCGTCATTGTCCTCCCCCGAGTTGTCCTTTGTCGGGTCCGACTTGGCGTACTTGTGGATGATGCCCATCAACTCGCTCATGCTCATGCCGTCCTTCTTGGTACGCTTGAGCTTTCCACCGAGGTCGGCGAAGTTGGTGTTGTCGGCAAGATGCGAGTGCACCGTGTCGACACTCAGGTTCTCCGACGAGTTGATGAGGTCGGCGATGCGGTTGTACCACTTGCGGATGGACTCGCCTTCCCGCTGGACGCACCGCTTGAGGTCCTCGACGGTGGTTGGTCACTTGCAGGTTCCTTCGAAGTTCTTGATGAAGGTCTTCTTCAACTCGGCCCAGGAGCCGATGTTGTTCTTGGGCAGGTTGTTTATCCAGGTGCGCGCGGTCCCCTCCAGCATCAGAGGGAAGTAACGTGTGCGGACCAGAGCGCTGGTGTTATGGATGTTCATGGCGACGGCGTAGTCTTGGATCCAGGTCGCCGGGTTCATGCTGTTGTTGTAGGACTTCACCTCCCGTGGCGCCTTGAAGACGGGAGGGAAGCGCTCGTTGTGGATCGTGGAGACGAAGCAGCGCGGACCGAACTCGTCGTCATCGGCGTGTGTCGACTCAGCCCGCTTGTTGTTGAGGTGGCCGCGTAGGTCAGGAGCAGAGGCGTTGGAGCAACGCTACGCCTGGTTGTCGTTGATCGTTTGCTGCACGTCGTTCGGTGCGACTCGCGGTATCGGCTGGAGCGGGGCGATGTTGCTTGATGCGGCTTGCTCCTCCCATCCGCGATTGCGAGTGGTGTTGGGCCCGCCATTGCCTTCCTCAAGGTGGCGACGTGGGACCGACTCGGCCTTCTCGCTGATGTGCGACCTAGAGTACATCTTGCCGCTGGAGGTGGACATGTTCTCCTGCAGCTCCAGCACCTTGTTCACCAGCTTGACGGTGGTGCCGCACCCAGGATGGCCTGTTATCTACATATTGTTGAAGAACGAGGCGGCGGCGACCACGCAGTCCATCGGAGTGTTGAAGATCGCCAGATCGGGGTCGTCGACTGCGGGTGGAGCCTTCTTCTTAGGTGGCGGGGGCGGCATGCGTTCCCGCGAGTACTCCTGTCGGGAGCTGTTGCGGCGATTCAGCTCCCGCTCGCGCTCCAGAGCTGCGTCTTCTCACGCGAAGTCGTCATCGAGCACGCGTGTAGGTGCGCCGAATTAGAGGCGTGATTGTTGCTTCTTCCGGTACTCTGTAACGACGGACAGAGCTATCCTCTACGTCTCAACGAGTTGCTCCTGGCGGCGAATTTCCTCCTTCTGCTTTTCCATTGCAGTGCGGAGTGCATCGAGCTTTTTTGCCTGCTCGACGGTGTTTTTCGGAGTGATCGGAGTAGCGAGCGGGTTGTTGTTGCCGGTACCCGCTGTCGTGTTGGCGTTCCCCGCCATGCCAACCATGGACGGGGTAGCCGATCCGCTTGACACTGAACCCGCTGATCCCTCAGACTCGTAGTCAAGGACTGGCAGGATGGAGTCGGTGTCGGTGTCATTGCTGCTGATCGGCTCGTGGCGACGCACCGAGTCGAGCTCGGGGGCCACAACCGGGTTGTTGTTGTTGGCGGTGGAGTCGGCGGTGTCGATGTAGTCTGGGTCGCAGATGGGAAGCGTCGTGCCATCGCTGTTGGTGCGTGCGACCTCCTCAGATGATCCGCAGAACCTGATGAAGGCGTGACGGCCGTCCCGAAGGGGATGATTGCGTAACGCGCGGTCGGCGCACGAGCCGGAGCGCCATAGGTGTGGGCGTCAAGTACGTAGTTGGCGTTGTTGTGCTCGTGGAAGATGTCATAGACGACGTCCTCCGCGGGCTTGATTGCACCCTCCATGAAGTAAACTCCAGCTATCGCTGGCCCCACGGTGGGTGCCAACTGTTGGGGGGTTTTCGAGACAAATGCCATCTCGTGGCTTAGATGATTTGCGGAGCAAGGCGACATTGGAATCACGGGGGGGTCGACACACGCGAGTAAACCACGTTCGGCCCCTCTTGGCGAGGTAAAGACCTACTCCTGCTAGATTGTATTGAATTGATGGGGTGTACAAGGTGTGCCAATGGCGGGTTGCGCAGGAGCGTAGATCGGCTCCGGCGCAAGGTGTATAGGTGGTGGAAAAAGATTCTCCTCTAGGGTTTCCCCCTGGCCGACTTTATATATCCAGCCGGCTAGGGTTTTATAGGGTGTCCGGGTCAGTTAAGATCTCATCCTACGGCTGCGGGTGAAGCTAGGTTACTTGTAGAACAATCTTCATCGTCGCCGCCGTCTTCTACCGAGCCCGAATCTGAGTCGAGTTCGCACAGCGGGTTGCGGGCTTGGCCTCACCCCTGATATGATCCTCCGGGTGGGCTGCTGGGCCATCCGGGTCATGTGGTCCAACCCGCACGCCTGGGCCTGCCCGGTTAGGTATTCCCCCATCACTAATTATACTCACAAGCACATGTATGTGCACCCAACAAAGTACCACATGTCGCAGGTTCCACAAGGAGTTTCCAGTTCCACCTGATCCCCTAAATCAATTTCCTAGGTCTCAACTAAGTCACGGGATCCACATAAAGGATAATGTCAAGAAATAATATTTAGTATAAATTAAAAGGTAGTAACTTCAAATGAAGTTATCTTCACATCACTAGTCAAAGGTTTATATTACCATTTTCACAATTCCTTCAGAAGCACTCCTTTTAGCTTGTATTGTGGACAAACACTATACTTGAATGATTGCTAAGTACATAAATTATAAGGCTGTGTTTGGATGTGTCAGTATTCAGCCTTGGAATTGGCCATCTGGTATTCCCTCCCCCGAATTCCTCTGTTTAGGTGTATCTGGAATTGTGGCCTGGAAACGGTATGCAATTCCGCGGCCCAACCCCGCGTTTGTCCGCACCGTGAAGCCAATGCTGAGCTGCCCACCTCGGTATCGATTGTAATCATTTTAGTTGCTCAATATTTGACACTCATCATAGAACGATACATAAGCGCGATCATTCATATTTTTAGTTGACAACACTAAGACGGAAGGAGTTCCATAGGATTTGACACCGTTTAAGTAATCTTTTGACTTAGAGAATTGAGAGCGCAAATATTTGATATTTTTTTGTTTAAAAGCTAACATGCATGCTCTTTCAAAACCGTTTCACAATACATGGCTAGCCAAATTCTCAGGTTCCTTCAACAAATCCCATTCCATAAGCGGAGTCCACCCCTTTGTGATTTATCTAATTATTTTAGTAATCATTGTAATGGCATTTTTTCAAATAGGTAGATATGATGAACACTTTGGAACGGTGTTTGGCTCAAGGATATTGGAAATACAAACACTAAATCATGTCGAGTAGTAGCCTTTAGGCTAGCAAGGATGGTGTCATGTAAACTAAAAAGGAAGATACTAACAATCATATGTACAATTCTAGGGTGAGACTCACAATTTGAATGGGTGAAATGGTACCATGCCTAACTTCACTACTTGAAAGGCACAATAGAAATATATATTTGTTATTGAGTATGTGCCAGGTTTTAATCCAAGTATAATGGGATGTTAATATTGTTGTTTCGAACCACTACACATTTAATAACAAGGTTCAATACTATTTGAGGGTGATATCTGTTCCACAACCTTTGCCGGCGTGTCCGGTCCAAGGTCGTGGAGTGGGAGCGTAGTCGAAGTAGTCGTACACGCGGCACAATCACATATGCGAAAAGTAAAGGAGACACGGGAATATAGTCTGGACTGATCTTTTTTAATCAATACATGGCTATATATTGGCGAGAGGGGTAGGTGGAGAGGATCAAACACTAGAGGGAAAACCCCAACCCCAAGAAAGGGTGGGCCCGCACGAGCGCATGCGTGGGAGGTTTCCCAACACTCCCCCTTGGTCCGTCATCTCGTATTGTCTATGTCTCAAAACTCCGAAAAACCCAGTGGGAAAAATATGGAGAAAGAGCACATAGTTTACATCTTCTCATGTTGCACGAATTGCCTCATCAAAAACCTTAACATGAGAAACATCTCGAAAACTCACATGTAACAGCCCTAACTTGGTTATGAAAAATACGAAGAATTTTTCCACTTTTGTTTCTTTGTTTGCATCATAGCATCCATATGCATTTGGGCCTACCAAACTTACATTTAGCAACCAAATGCAATGGGGAGCCAACCTTCCCCAAATCCTCCAAGCAAATGCAATGCCCACCTTGGAAACCAACTAAATGAATTTCCAAATTGTTTATGAAGTTCCCATTTTTGCTTGAATGACAGTTTCTCCCTTTTCAGTTTTTGTCAAATAAGAAATGACATGAGAGTTGAAAATTGGCTGAATTCAATCCTTAATTTTGGAACCAAGTTAGGTTTTCCAAAAATTCAAAATAAAATCATGGGGAGTCTCCTTATGATTGTGAGAGCCTCCATGAAAATTTTCGTGATTCTTGGAATTGTTAAAATGCCCCAATTAAATGCATTTTGGAAATTGCTCCAAATTACCCTAAACAAAGGCTATGAACAAATTCTGAGCAAACTAATTTATTTGACCTCACCAAAATTTGCGGTGGTTCTAGCAGGTAGTTCTAGTCTCTATGAATTTTTCTGGGATTTTAGAAAATGTCCTGGTAATTTGTTTAAATGTTTGAAGGCTGCTGCTGGGCTTGTTTGCAAGCTTTTCAAAAATTCCAGGGGCCTTCTTGTAATTTCTTTTCCCTCTCTCCTCCACGGTGGCCAGCTCCACTGGCGCCATGCCGCCGCGTCGACGATGCCCATGCCGCCCGGCCGCTGCCCCCTGGTGGTCAAGGACCATGTCGAGGACGCACTGCTCCCCCACTTGCCTCCCTCCTTTCCCCCCTGGTTCCTGGATCGTTAGGGCGAGGAGCTTGTCCCCGTGACCAACGCCGACCGCCGCCGCAATCCGTCGCGTCACGGCCGAACGGAGCCGCCCCTCGCCGATCGAAGGCCGCCACCCATTTCGCCTCCTCNGAGTCCCCGGGTCGAGCTAATCGAGCCCGGCTTCCCGAGTTCGGTCCGTCGCTCGCCGTACTCGTCCCCGACGAAATCCGCCGCCGTCTCTCCCTCTCCGGCCTCACCAACCGCGCTCACGTACTCAGGGTGAGCCCGTGACCTTCTAGGCCTCCTCCCGCTCACCCTCTCCCTCTCGTGCTTGCTCGCGCCGAGCACAACCGCCGCTGCCGTCGTCTTTCTGCCCAGGGTCGAGCCGTCCGGAATCGCCCGGATTATTCCGGATCGATTCCGGGTAACTCGGAATTTTCCGGAACTTTCCGACGAAAATCCGAAACCCCAACCGAAAGATTTTGAGGTCACCTCGGATTTGGCTCGGAATTAGCCCGGATTATCCGGACCATCCGGAATATTCCGGACCAATCCGGATGAATTCCGAACCTCGCTGAAAGCTTGTGAACTTTGTAATTTAGCCTCCCTTCGTTAATCTTGCAACTGTTATACCAATTTGATCAGTGTTTCAAGTGCTATCTAAATATGCTAGTATCACCTCATGACAACACCTTGGGCTTTGATGCTAACTTTTGAATTGGTTACAAGACCTAAATCCCAATAACCTTTTAAATTGCTTACTTCATCGGTGCTCCGCAAATTACAAATAAATTACCGAAATGATCGAAATGACCAACCCTATCTTTTCATGTCATGTTCATGCATAGTTGAACCACTTATCTAATAATTTGATATTTATAAGATTTGTGGTCACTAAGATAAATATGGGGTGGATTTCAAATAATTGCACTAATTATTTGGCTCCCCGTTTAATGTTGCTTTTTAATTTATGTAATAATATCCTTGCATCAATTGGACATGTCATCATGTGATTGAGCATTGCACTTTGTGTTCATGTGATTTATGTGTGCCTTTTATTTCTTTTGAGTAACGATAGATTCCGGAGTTGAGGTTACCGATAACTACCCCGACGAGCGGTACTCCGCGCCAGGGCAGCAAGGCAAGAGATAACCTAACCTTCTTGGCATATAGCATCCTATGATTTATCAAATTATTTTATCCACCATAATATTGCATGCGGTTCAAATGTCTTTTTGGTAAATATTAGAATATCCTATGAATGCATGTTCTTCCCCGAGCCATCACATGTATCCCTACCTATGAAACCTAGGGTTGAAGTGTTGGCCGAGATAATTTAGAATTGTTGTATTCATATGCTAGCTATGCTTAGCCATGTTTAGAAATACTTAGTGGAGATACTAGTTATGTCCGTTTTAAATTCCATACTTGTTGATGTTGATGGAATGGTTCGGGCATGGTGGATAAATGTGATGCTTAATTAAAATGTTAAGATGGTTGGGGTGAGTTGCCATCGGGGATGGTGTTTTGTCTCACTCTAGCCCCTAGGTGCGAGTTCTTTACCTCTTGAACCAAGACTAGCGTGCTGCCATTGGTGGGTGTATGGGCGCCTTACCGACCGAATAATTTGTGAGGGGCTTGTCAAGGGTCCTCTAGTTTGCTATTTCCATTTGCGCGTGGGTGGTGTGAGTGGAAAAGGAACGAGGATGGTGATGTTTA
Organism: Puccinellia tenuiflora; assembly: GCA_012064385.1. Classification (NCBI taxonomy): domain Eukaryota; kingdom Viridiplantae; phylum Streptophyta; class Magnoliopsida; order Poales; family Poaceae; genus Puccinellia; species Puccinellia tenuiflora. The sequence goes on from QRDG01000096.1 coordinate 2,409,851, forward strand.
GGACGTGACGGTGGGGCAGGGCGCTGGGAGCGCTGAACCTGTCCTTCCGCCACTGATGGTCCTTGAGTAAGCCTCATGCATTGTAAAGGTCTAACCGCGCCCGCTTGCCGGCCTTCCCCGGAAGAGGGCCACTCAGGTGAGCCGGACGGTACCAATGGGTAAATTAGTACACCCCTGCAGGGATAATCTTTTCGAAAAGCCGTGTCCACGGTTATGGACAACTTGGGAATAGACGATAAGATCATAGAGAATCTTAACCTAATTGATATGGCAGCTAAAGGTTGCATTAATCAACGTGTGGTAAAGGTTCATTTCCTCGAGGGTGATTCGAGGGGGTGCCTTAGTGGAGATGAGAGTGGTTGGTTACAGAAGGGTTCGACGAGAACCAATGATGACAAATGTTACTCTCTTATCCCTTTTGAAAAGTATTCTGAGTAGACGAATGCCATGTGTCAATTATATGTCTGTTTATGAAACTTAGCTTTATGCAAAAGAGATACATATACAGCTTTAGAGCCTCCGTCAGTCATTGGGCCTATATCGCCCTACTAAACTTGCGAGTACGTCGTACTCAGTCTCTCTTTGCTGCCTCTATGTATTTGTATTTCAGAGGATGACGACACCGAGCAGTTAGGTGGGTTCTTCGTGGACGTCGACTACTAGTCTGGGGTTCCCAGGTGGCAGCTTGGGACCGTGGAACAAGCTGGCTTGGGTGATGTTTATCTGTAGGCCTCTTAGGCCATAAATTGCTTCTTGTTGTACTAGACAACGCTACTTCGCTTCCGCTTGTTGAATTGTTGGATCTGTGATCCTTTTGTTGTAATAAATGTATTCTCCTCGTTATATGAGTTGCTATATAAATGTTTTGTGTCGTAGAGTCATGCTTTGTGCCAGTTCTGTTCCACAAGTCTCGATCTTGTTTTATACATTGATGGTTGTGTTGCTTACATAGCCTCCCTGTATAATTCCGGGGTCGGGGCGCTACACTCGCCAACGACTACGACACCAAGGCCAAGATGCAGGAAGAGCGCTTCACTAAGAAGCGCAACGAGTTCCTGCATCAGATCGAAGGGCTCGAGAAGTCGGAGAGGGAGTTGACCTCTCGCCTCCAGCGCGCCAAGGAGGCGCTGACTCGCGCGGAGAAGGAGATCGCCGCCCTGAAGGCGGACCTGGGCGACCTCCAGCAGCAGGTGGGGCCGGCCGTGGACCGCACGGAGCAAACGCGAGACTCCGCGCAGCACGGCCGGGCCATGACGCGCCAGCGCCAGCTCATGCTCCACGAGCTGGTCCGCCCCGCGAACGCCATCGGGGACGACATGAGGATTGAGGTCCCCCACTTTCCCTCCGGAGGAATCGACGACGGGGCCGCACACACGCACTTCTTCGGGCAATTCCTCGAGGAGCTCGAGAAGGTCGCGAAGCGCTTCGATGAGCGCATCGTGGAGGAGAGCCGCGATCTCCTCGTCCTCGGCACCAGCCGCGTCTTCAGCAACCTCCTGAGGCTCTGGCCCTCGTTCGACCTCGGGGCCGTGATGGCGCGGTTGATATCCGCGACAAGGCGCGGAAGCCGCTGAGGTGCTCGCCAAGAAATACGACCAAGTCTTGGTCGATGAGGGCGAAGACGACGGCGAGGAAGGTGCGCTGGAGGCGGAAGCTGCCGTGGACGGAGCGGGCACCTCGGGTGGCGCGACGGCTTAAACTGCTTCCTGTAGCTAGGCGTGCATAGGCACATTATCTTAGTCATTTTGGTCGTAATACTTTTTGTAAAAACTTGTTAAGCTTATTGGAAGGTGCTTGTGAATGTCCTTCGGGAGGCTTTTGTCTTTCCCCTTCATGTCTTTTTCGCTCTACGTCTTAGGACCCTCTCTTAGCGCTACACCACCGCCGCTTCGGTATGTGAGAGTCAGTGCTCCACAAGGCCGGGGGGTGCGTGAGGCCTCAAGAAGTAAGAGCTCCTCGAAGCGCGATGCTTGGGGCCCCCCCTTTGACGTGCAAGCAGCCCATGAGGCATAGGAGAGAGAAAAGAGACTCGAGGGGCAAAAACCAGCGAGAGGGAACTCAAACAAGTGTTTAGACTTAGCTTGGCGAGGCGTTTCCGCCTTGGAGAGGGTGTTGGTTCCCTGGCGAGGCGTTGTTGCCTTGGAGAGGGTGCCTGATGCTTGTTTCCTGCACTTGGACAGATAGGCATACCCACAAGCAATAGATAGCTAGATAACTTGTGCTCGTAGGTTCCTTCATGTGTGTCTTACGAGGAGAACAAGCACCAAGGTTTTTGGTGATCCTTGGTGAGTTGACGTGCGCGGGAGCTGACCCATGAGTTCAGAGCTCCTTGGGAGTTGACATGCATGAGAGCTGACCCGCAAGTTCAGAGCTCGGATCCCTTGGGTTTGAGGCGCTGCCGGGATGCTCCCGTGGCATGGCACCATGCTAGCCCCCGCTCGCGAGATACACAGGAGGGATCATACGAGCGAGAATAAACAGCAACAACAGCTTACCGAAGCCGCAAAACATGCTGGCGCGATGCGCAAAGGTTCAAAATGACCTGAAATAGATGTCCATTACACTGGCGTGGCCAGAAACACAAAAAATCCGCCATGCTCTTGGCATGGGGTCCACATTCTGTGGCTGAGACTCTCGAGGGGCGTGCCTGAGGCAGACGCATGTAGAGAGAGCTCAGGGGGCCCCTATATGGGGGTGGCTTTTTAGCCTGCGTTCCACCATGACCGGCATGGGGATCCACCTCGCCAAGACATGGTGCCTGAAGAGGTTACCGTGCCGAGGCTTGGTAGCTTGGGAGTCTTCTCGAACGGCCCGCGGCAACGTATAGTAGAGAGGGGAGCCCGAAGTTTTTCCTCGTGGAGGATGATGGCGCGTGGCTCTCCCTTGATGCAAAAAATTGCTCGCCGAGGGCGATCAGGGGTAGAACTTGCGCAGGTGTTGGATGTTCCAGGGGTTGGTGACAGGGACGCCGTCCTCTGTCTCGAGTCGCGCAGAGCCAGGCCTGGCGATGTGCACGACTCTGTAGGGGCCTTCCCACATCGACGAGAGCTTGTGGAGGCCTGCCCTGGAGAGGATTCTCCTCAGGACAAGGTCTCCTGCTTCAAGAGTGCGCGGCCAGATGTGGCGGCTGTGGTAGCGACGGAGGTCTTGCTGGTACCTTGCCGCTCTCAGGGCCACATTTCGGCGGAGCCCTTCAAGCAGTAGCAGGTCGTCGTTGCGGAGTTCGTCCACCTCAGCCTCCTTGAAGGCCAAGACTCGCGGAGAGCCATGAGTGATCTCGCTGGGGAGAACGGCTTCGGCGCCATAGACGAGGGAGAACGGCGTCTCACCCGTAGGCTTTGTTGGCGTGGTGCGGATGGACCAGAGCACCGAAGGGAGCTCGTCGATCCAGTGCTTGCCGCTGGCCTTGAGGCGGTTGAAGCTTCTCGTCTTGAGGCCCTTGAGCACCTCGGCGTTGGCTCGCTCGGCCTGCCCGTTGCTTCGTGGGTGCGCCACCGAGGCGTAGCAGATTTGGGCGCCGAGGCTGCCGCAGTATGACTTGAAGGCGCCGCTGATGAATTGCGAGCCGTTGTCGGTGATGATGCGGTTGGGCACGCCGAAGCGGCATACCAGGCTCCTTATGAATTTTACCGCCGATTTCGCCGGGATGGTGCGAACGGGTTCCACCTCAGGCCACTTGGTGAATTTGTCGATGGCTACGTAGAGGTAGCGGTAGCCCCCGAGCACTCATGGGAAGGGCCCCAGCAGATCCAGCCCCCAGACCGCAAACGGCCAGGAGAGCGGGATGGTCTGGAGTCCTTGCGCGGGCTGGTGAATTTGCTTGGCGTGGAATTGGCAGGCGTCACAGGTTTGGACGATGGCAGCTGCATCTTGAAGCACCGAGGGCCAGTAGAAACCGCTCCGGAAGACCTTGCCTGCAAGGGTGCGCGAGGAAGAATGGTGGCCGCACTCGCCGCTGTGGATGTCGTTGATGAGCTGGCGGCCTTCCTCGACAGGGATGCACCGCAATGCAACCCCATTGGGGCGCTTACGATACAGATTTGGCCTGGCGAGCAATTCTCTCGGCCTCTGCGTCATCCTCGGGAAGGGCTCGGCTCTGCAGGTAGTTCTTGATCTCGTCGATCCAGCCCGTGTCTTGTCGTACCAGAGTTAGCAGCAAGCGATCGCCTGAGGGCAACCCACAGTTCGGTGCTCCGCTTGACGGGGCCGGTGGGAGCTCCTCGTCGATGCTGATGTTGACCACAGGTTGCTTGACCGAGGCCTTGGTGAGTCTCTCCTCGAACACTCCAAGCTTCTCGGCTTCTCTTCTTGCTGCTCGCCGAGCAATTTCATCTGCCTCTTGGTTTTCGGCCCGCGGGATGTGCTTGAGCTCCATGCCTCTGAAGTGCTCCAGCTTGCGTACCTCTTCAAGGTAGGCCACCATGTAGGTGTCCTTTGGCGTGTAGCTTTTGTTGGAGAAGTTGACGAGGAGTTGGGAGTCGCCCTTGATGAGGATGTACTTGATGCCGAGGGCGATGGCGGCTCTGAGCCCGGCGAGGAGGCCTTCATACTCAGCGATGTTGTTGGAGACCTTGTCGTTGTCCTTGAAGCACAGTTGGATGGCATAGTAGAGCTTGTCGCCTGTCGGTGAGGTGAGGACGGCACCAGCTCCTGCACTCCTGGCCGCGAAGGCGCCGTCGAAGTGCATGGTCCAGTGGCTTGGTGTCGTCCCTCCTGAGGCTGTAGCTTCCTCCTCTGGAAGCTCTTCTTCTGCGCGCGTGTCCGTCCACTCAGCCATGAAATCGGCCAGCGCCCTGCCCTTGATGACCCTGGTGGTGTCAAACTCCAGCTCGAAAGGTTGTAGCTCAATGCCCCAGCCTGCGACGCGATCTGTCGCGTTCGGGTTGCGCAGGACCTGCTCCAGGGGGTATGAGGTGACCACCTTGATGGGGTGACCCTGTAAGTAGTGGCGCAGCTTCCTGGAGGCGACGAGGAGCGAGAAGAGGAGCTTTTGCTGCATGGGGTAGCGCTCGCGAGCGTCCCACAGCACTGTGCTGACGAAGTACACGGGATGCTCGACGAGGGTAGTTGTTGGTGAGGCAGCGGCTGGCTCCTCTCCAGGCTCGGTGGAGTCCTTAGCGAGGTTTTCTTTTGGCTGGAGGCTTGACGAGGCTGCTTCCTTGTCGGGGGGTTCTGGGCTTGGCGAGGCGGAGTCCTGCTTGTCGAGGACTGGCTCTTCCCTTTCAACCACCAAGACCGCACTTGCCGTCTGAGGAGTGGCTGCAAGATACAGCTTCAGAGGCTCGCGAGGGCGTGGGGCAACCATGATGGGTGGGCTCGCCAGGTATTTCTTCAGGTCCTCAAAGGCCTTTGCTGCTTCAGGGGTCCACTTGAAGGGACCAGACCTCTTCATAATCTTGAAAAATGGCAGCGCCCTCTCGCCGAACTTGGAGATGAAACGGCCAAGGCTGGCCATACATCCCGCTAAGCGTTGCATGTCCTTGAGGCGACGAGGGGGCTGCATCTGCTCGATGGCCTTGATCTTGTCGGGGTTGGTCTCAATGCCGCGGTGAGATACCAGGAATCCGAGGAGCTTGCCTGAAGGGACCCCGAAGATGCACTTGGCGGGGTTCAGCTTGATGTTCACCTTGTGCAGGTTGGCAAAGGTCTCCTCGAGGTCCTGGATAAGCGTGTCCTTCTTGCGGGTCTTGACGACGATGTCATCGATATAGGCCTCTGCATTTCTCCCCATTTGAGCCCCCAGAGCGATCCTCATGAGGCGCTGGAATGTGGCGCCGGCGTTCTTCAAGCCGAAGGGCATGCAGACGTAGCAAAACACACCACAAGGGGTGAGAAATGATGTCTTCTCCTCGTCCTCCTTCGCCATCTTGATCTGGTGATAACCAGAGAAGGCATCCAGAAAACAGAGGAGTGCGCAGCCGGCGGTGGAGTCCACGATCTGGTCGATCCTCGGGAGGGGATAGGGGTCCTTGGGGCAAGCCTTGTTGAGGTCGGTGAAGTCAATGCAGAGGCGGCTGCCTCCGGTGTGCTTGGGGACGACTACACTGTTGGCTAGCCAAGTGGGGTGGACCACTTCCTTGATGATGCTGGCCTTCTTCAGCTTCTCTACTTCCTTGACGATGAAGTCTTGCTTCTCTGGCGCCTGACGCCGCGCCTTTTGCTTCACGGGGCGTGCGTTTGGACACACGGCTAAGTGGTGCTTGATCACCTCCGTCGGTACTCCAGACATATCTGACGGTGTCCAAGCGAACATGTCAGAGTTTGCCCTGAGGAAGGCGACGAGCGCGCTTTCCTATTTGGGAGGCAGGTTGGCGCCGATGGTGACGCTAGCCCCCGAGCCGTTTGCCTCCAGAGACACTTGCTTTGTCGCGGCCTTCTCCTGAGAGAACAGCTGCTTCTTCTTCGCGGGGGGCCTCGGGAGGGGTTCTTCGTCCTCGTCGGCGGGGGACGCTACCGCGGCAGCCTTGTAAGCCACTTGCGCAGCGTACACGGCGTCAGAGACCACGCCGCGGATGACGATGGTGCCACTGGAGCCAGGGAGCTTGACAAGGTTGTAGGCGTGGTGGGTGACCGCCATGAACTTGGCGAGGGCGGGGTAGCCGAGGATGGCGTTGTAGGGCAGGCCGATGTGCGCGACGTCGAAGTCGATCAGCTCGGTGCGGTAGTTGGTCTGGGTGCCGAAAGTGACCGCAAGCCTCACTTGTCCGAGAGGCGTCGTGAGGCCCTCCGTCACCCCCGAGAAGGGCCTGGTGGGCATGAGCCGCTCGTAGGGCACCTGCAACTTCTCGAATGTCTCGACGGAGATGACGTTGAGGCCAGCACCCCCATCAATGAGCGTCTTAGAGACGGCGATGTTGTTGATGGTGGGAGTGCAGACCAACGGGATGGTGCCAACGGTTGAGGTGGACTTGGGGTGGTCGGTGGAGTCAAAGGTGATGGGGTGCTCAGACCACTTGAGGGGCCTAGAGGCCTCGACCCCGGGAAGGGCTGCTGCGAGCTCGCGAGCGAATTGCTTGAAGTGGCGGTTGGAGCGAGGGGCCTGAGCCCCGCCAAGGATGCAAGCGGCCCCGCGAGGCACCTGGTAGCCCTCATCAGCCTCGGCAGGCAGGTTGTCGTTCGCGGGCTGTACGGCATTGGCCTGGGGGTTCTGCTGGTAGTTGTCGTTGTAGTTGTTGTTCCAGCGCCGCCCCCTGCGGCATCCGCGGCCTCCGTTTGCTTCGCGAGCCTTGCGAAGCCTCTTGATGTCGAAGCAGTCCTCGGTGGCATGAGAATGCCTGTTGTGGTAGATGAAGAAGGGACGATCATCCTTCTTCTCAGGTCCCACGGCTGGAGTGGCAGCTTGGCGAGGCTGCTTGGCGTCGGGCTCGGCCGCGAGGACCGCAGTAGTCTTGCGCTTCTCCGAGGATTTCTTCTTCTTGGACCCCTCGGCGGGGTCCCCTGGCTCGTTCTTGACGAACAAGCGGCCCTCTTCAGCCTTGGCGCACTTGTCCGCCAAGTCGAAGAGCTTGACGACGGTGGCGATGTTGTCGTGGATGCCGAGCTTCTCGAGCATCCGCACATCTGTCACTCCGGCCTGGAAGGCCGAAATGACCTGCGCGTCGGTGGCGTTGGGGATCTTGTTGCGCACTTGGCTGAAGCGCTGGATGTACTTGCGGAGGGTCTCGCCGGGCTTCTGACGCACGGCGCGGAGGTCGTTGTAGGTGAGGCCGCGCTCGTACGTGCCCTTGAAGTTGGCGACGAAGCACCGGCAGAGCTCCTCCCAAGAGTTGATGGACTCGACGGGGAGGTTGGTGAGCCATGAGGATGCGGAGTCCTTGAGGGCCATGAGGAACCAGTTCGCCATGACCGTGTCGTCACCCCCGGCGGCCTGGATTGCCAGAGTGTAGAGCAGCTGGAACTCCAGGGGGTTATTCTTGCCGTCGTAGCGCGGAGGCAGGTCCGGCCTGAACTTGACGGGCCGAACGACGCGACGGAGGGTGCGAGTGAACACGGCCGTCGTGCCGTATGTGACCGTGCCGTTGGCGAGGGTGGCGCGGAGGTGGCGCCCGGCGGCGGCGACGTCCTGGACGGCGCGGTTGCGGCGTTCCTGCCCGCGCTCGATGCTCACGCGTGCATCCTCAGGGGCTCGCTGCACGATTTGGCAGTCGTGCGGCGACGACGCGTGCGATGCAGCGCGGTTGTCGCGAGGAGGAGCCCCCGCTGGAGCAGGTTGCGGCGCAACCGGTGGAGCTGGAGCTGGAGCAGGTGCAGGATGGAGAGGAGGCGCGGGAGGGGCGCCTTGCGCCACGTCCCCCACACGGCCTGAAGGAACCAGCGAACGAGACGGGGTGGGGGCGGCGACGTGAGCAGCGCCGACGAGCTCCGAGAGGCGGTTGAGCCAGCCCTCCTGGGCCTCCGGCGTGGGACGGTACTGCAGTAGCTCCTGCGCCATGAGAAGCGCAGTTGCCGGGCTGGGCGCAGGGCGGCCCAGCGAGGAGGCAGCATGGTCCCGCGACGGGTGCAGAGAGGAAGCCTCCTCTTCGTCGAAGTCGTCCCCAGCGTGGTCGTGGTGGTCGTCGTCCTCCGGGTGCTCGACACGGGGCTCGGCGTCGACGCGGCGCTCCGGAGCAGAGCTCCCACGCGGGCGGCCGCGCGGGCGGCCTGCGGGAGCGGTGGCGGCGCTAGCCGTCCGGCGAGCGAGACGTTCGGCACGAGAGCCGGCCATGGCTGTGTCGAGGATGAAGACGCGTCTCAGCCCCCTACCTGGCGGGCCAAATGTCGGAGATTGTTCCCAGGAACTAGGGGTGTCTCCTAGGTATCGTATAAGGGGCTGAACACGGAGTCAAACAACCCTCAACGTGCTCCGGCGACGGTGCTCGTCGAACTCGCTACGGGCGGCACTGCAGAGATAGACACAAGATCTTACCCAGGTTCAGGGCCCTCTTTGGGAGGTAAAACCCCTACGTCCTGCTATGGTGTATTGCACTGCTTGGAGAGTTTACAGTACAAGTTAGCTTGGAGAGCTCGAGGTGGCTAACAATGGCTACTTGCTAGTCTTCAGATCTAGGGTTAGGGTCTACTTGAGCTGCACTAGCCGAAGATCGAACCTAAGATCCAACCCTTTGCACGGGCGTGCCTCCCCTCCTTTTATAGGCGTCCTGGACCTCTTCCGCCCAAACATTTGGGCGGGAAGGGTTACCACATGGCGACGAAGGAAGGAGCAGGGTGCACGGTAAAGGTGGAGTCCACCATAAAGGTAAGGCTCATGGACGCGGTCCATGGCAGGGGAGCGGCGTCACCAAAGCTGAGAAAGGCCACCGACCAGCCGGATGGTGGGCTGGCGCTTGCTGAGGTGGGACGTGACCCACGGTGACGTCGCCCTTAGAGCGTAGCTGCAGACGGTTCCCTTATCACCAAAGAGGAAATACTCATTGTCCGCTTTGCTTGGCTCCGCTTTGTTGACTGCTTTATACATGGAAATGGCAACTGCGGCGTCGTCGTCATCGCGCGTAGGCACGCGCGTCACTCTGCACATGGCGCAGAGCCCATGTGCGCACTGCCGCGGAGGCAGAGATGGCTTCGCAAGGAAGGAGCTTCACGGGGCGAAAAGCCTCGCCGAGCCCTCCGGCTAGGTCCTTAGCAGAACTACGGGTGGCGTCGGAGACACCTTGTCGAGTAGCGGTCCCTCGCCAAGGGAGAAAAACCCTCGGCGAGGAGAACAGGTCCCTCGCGAGGGAGAATCCTCGCGAGGCTCGCTAGGCTTGGAGAGCCTGGTCCTTAGCGAAAATCGTCCGAAGAAACTCGTGGGCCCTGGCAGGCCGGCCCGTGGTACCCTGGTTCCCACTGTGCCGACAACATGGCACGAGCGACGGAGCGAGTCGCCGGTCGCGCTTCTTTGATTCCAGCCAGCTGGCCCTCGCGCGACCGATCGAACCCAGCCTGGGCACGTGAACGCGGGACGGCTTCGATCCGTGGGCACAGGCGAAATTGGGCCGGCCCAATTACTACTCATAGTAGGCGACGCCTATTCGATCCGTCGCTGTAAGGCGACCTAAAGGACCTCCCCACCATAACATAGTAGACAGCTCTATAAAAAGTAGTATCTCTAGCAGATCCCATAGAACAACCGTGGTGGTCTTAGACGAGGACGAGGATGAAGCGCAATGGATCAGCGGGTGCGGCACATGGGCTTGCTTCGATGTGCTCGAGGAGCACATCTTGACGCACATCGTGTGGTGCCGCGAGACCAAGGACCCCCTGTTGGGAATATTCCCTAGAGACAATAATAAAATGGTTTATTAGCATATTCATGTTTATGATAATAGTTTATTCTCCATGCTATAATTGTATTAACCGGAAACATAATACATGTGTGGAATATAAACAACCAGTTGTCCCTAGTAAGCCTCTACCGGACTAGTTCGTTAGTCAAGAGATGGTTAGAGTTTCCTAACCATGGACTTGTTATAGTCACTTGATAACGGAGTCATATCATTAGGAGTAATGATGTGATGGACAAGACCCGATAATAAAGAGTTGCAATTGATTGTGTCACACAAGTTTCATTGCCAACACTTTTAGTATGCCAAGTATAGTTTCCTTAGATCATGAGATTATGTCACTCCCGTTTACCGGAGGAATAGTTTGTAGACATCAAACGTCACTTCGTAACTGGGTGATTATAAAGGTGGCTTTTAGGTATCTCCTATGGTATTTGTTGGGTGACATGAATCAATAGTGGGATTTGTCCTTCCTTGTGACGGAAAAGATATCTCTGGGCCCTCTCGGTAATATAGCATCAGAAAGGTTGCAACCATATGATTAAGTGTTAATCACGGAGATCCTATATTATGGACGAGTAATTGAACTTGCCAGGTAACGAGATGAAACTAGATATGGAGATATCGACGATTGAATCTCGGGCAAGTTATATATCGGTGAGACAAAGGGAATCGTATACGAGATTAAGAATCTCCGGCATCGTGGTTCAATCGATAAGGAACTTCATTGAATATGTAGGAGTCAATATGGGCATCCCGGTCCCGCTATTGATTATTGATATGATCATGTCTGCATGTTCTCGAACCCGTAGGGTCACACACTTAACGCTCCGATGTAGCTAGGATTAGCGATGAGATAATTGATGGTATGAATGAATATTGATTCGGAGTCTTGGATGGGATCCCGGACATCACGAGGAGTTCCGAAAGAGTCCGGAGAATAAGATTCATATAAGGAAAGTGGTTTCCGGAGGTTTCAAAAAGGTTCCGAAATATTTCGGCAGTGTACCGGAATTTTCTGAAAGGTTCTAGAGGGGTCTAGAAGTGGGGCCCAAATGTGTTTGGAGCCCACATGGAATAAAGGGGTGATGGACTGGCCTAATGGGCCAGCCGCACCAGCCCTAAGGAGGCCCATGCGGGCTGGGCCTAAAGAGGGCAAACCCTAAAGGGGGTGCCTTGGGGGGCAAGTCGCCCCATAGGCAGCCGGCCCTAATAGGGATTAGGGCACCTCCCTTGGCCGGCCCTCCACCTATAAAAGGAGGGGTAGGGGTGCAGCACAAGGGGACCAAGCCTTGGCCGCCCCATGCCCTAGCCGCACCCCTCCACCTCCTACCCTGCCGCGCCACCCCTCCCTTGCAGGGCTGCCGTGCCGCCTCCCTCTCCTCATCTCCCTCTTGCTTGGCTTGGCGAAGCCCTGCTCGTGCGAGATCTCCACCATCAACGCCACCACAACCGTCGTGTTGCCGAGATCTATCTAGCCACTCCCTCCTTGCTTGCGGGATCAAGAAGGCAGAGTCTACATCAAGTCGTACGTGTGGATACCATGGAGGTGCTGCCAGTTGTGGCACTTCATCGGATTGGATCTTCGAGGAAATACATCTCCTTGCGACTAGATGAGTCTAGTTGCGGGAATCGACTAGCCAACCCCTGCGCTGACAAAACGCGTTTTTTCGATCTTCAAGGGTAAGAGATTGGATCTCACCTTCGCTACCTTCGTCTAATAGATCTAGATCCTTGGGGTTTCTTCCGCTTGTTTCGTAGGAAATTTTTTGTTTTCTATGCAACAACCCCATCACCCCTCCGGGAGGCTCTCCGCGAGGTCGTGTTGCGCGATGATCTGAAGTCTAAGCTCCGCCGCAATGCCGCAAGGGAGGAGCGAAAGACTTCATCGTGGATGCACGCAAGTACGTCGTGGAATACTACCTTGACTACGATGAGTGAGCGGCGCTGCCTTCGGACCAGCTGGCTGCCATGAAGTACTGCCTAGGGGTTTAGTTTAGATTTGTGTCTGTCTTGTTTGAACTGTGTTTGTGAATGAGAACTATGTTTGCTATGTTTGTGGATGAAACGAGATGATTGTAGTTGAAATCAGCGCGAACTCTTTTTTTTTCAATATATAGTACAAATTTGCAGTAGATGTTCTGTCAGATACATTTGCAAACCGTAAATATGTTTTTCAGGAACCTGAAACTGGTTTTGCGGCAAGGGTTTATCCAGAATTATTTTCAATATTTCTTGAAACTTATAAAGATTTTATTAAAGAAAATTAAACCGAAGGGAGCACTGAAACTCGGGAGCAAACATGACTTTCCGAACCGACGTATACTATTTATTCCTGCAGTCCTAGAAAATTACCCCAAAGATAGGTTCCATTTCTCAGCTCATTTTTGTGTACTCAATGTAACACGGGGCCCATTAGTCATTGGCTCTGTGTTTTCTTTTTTCTCTTTGTCTCTTCCTCGCCCCAGAGTCCCGAGCTAGCAGTCTTAGGGTGACTTCTTTTAAACTTCTGCTTATGCAGAATCAAGTTTCTGGATTCCGGTGGGGAGAAACTGCTGTGGGCAGAAACTGGGTGACACACTTCTTTTGCATAAGCAGTTTCTTGAAGGGGTCGTTGCATAGAAAACAAAAAAAATTCCTACGAAACAAGCGGAAGAAACCCCAAGGATCTAGATCTATTAGACGAAGGTAGCGAAGATGAGATCCAATCTCTTACCCTCGAAGAACGTTCAAAGCATTTTGTCGGTGCAGGGGTTGGCTAGTCGATCCTCGCAACTAGACTCATCTAGTCGCGAGGAGATGTATTTCCTCGAAGATCCAATCCGATGAAGTGCCACAACGAGCAGCACCTCCGCGGTATCCACACGTACGGCTCGATGTAGATCTCCACCTTCTTGATCCCGCAAGCAAGGTGGAGATGGCTAGATGGATCTCGGCACCACGACGGTTGTGGTGGCGTTGATGATGTAGATCTCCACGAGCATGGCTTCGCCTAAGCCATGGCACGAGGAGGATGATGAGGAGATGGCGCAGCAGCCCTACGCTAGGGGTGATGCGGCTAGAGGTGTAGATCTAGGAGGCGGCAGCCCTCCGGGGAGAGGTGGCGCGCGGCTAGAGCTAGGGTGGAGGTTTTCCCGCGGACAGGGCTTCGCCAAGCCGTGTACGAGAGAGAGAGAAGGGAGGAGAGGGGTGGTGCGGCTAGGGTATGGGGTGCCATGCCCCAGCCCTCCCCTCCCCTTTATATAGGCGTGGGGGGGCTGCCTTGGCCCCTCCTCCAAGTCCTAGGGCCGGCGGCTTGAGGGAACTTGTTCCCCAAGTCGGCCCCCTAGGGTTTTGGGTGCCTCCCACATGGGCCAGCCGCATGGGCCTTTAGGGAGAGGGTGCGGCCAGCCCAAGTGGGCTGCTGCACCTCTCCTTAAGCCATGTGGGCCTCCTAGGTTCGTGGCGCCCAAAGGTGGGGCCCTTTGGAAACCTTCCGGAACCTTCTACAATTATTCCGGTACCCTGCCGAAAAATTCCCGAACTTTTCCGGAACCCTAGAAACCACTTTCCTTATATGAAACTTTATCTCTGGACTCTTCCGTAGCTCCTCGTGATGTCTAGGATCTCATCCGAGACTCCGAATCACCATTTGTTCATACCATCAATTATCTCATCGCTAACCCTAGCTACATCGGAGCGTTAAGTGTGTGACCCTACGGGTTCGAGAACATGCAGACATGATCAAATCAATAATCAATAGCGGGACCGGGATGCCCATATTGACTCCTACATATTCAACGAAGTTCCTTATCGATTGAACCACGATGCCGGAGATTCTTAATCTCGTATACGATTCCCTTTGTCTCACCGATATATAACTTGCCCGAGATTCGATCGTCGATATCTCCATATCTAGTTTCTTTCTCGTTACCTGGCAAGTTCTCTTTACTCGTCCATAATATAGGATCACCGTGATTACCACTTAATCACATGGTTGCAACCTTTCCGATGCTATATTACCGAGAGGGCCCAGAGATATCTTATCCGTCACAAGGAAGGACAAATCCCAATCTTGATTCATGTCACCCAACAAATACCATCGGAGATACCTGAAAGCCACCTTTTTAATCACCCAGTTACGAAGTGACGTTCGATGTCCACAAAGTATTCCTCCGGTAAACGGGAGTGACATAATCTCATGGTCTAAGGAAACTATACTTGGCATACTAAAAGTGTTGGCAAAGAAACTGTGTGACGCGATCAATTGCAACTCTTTTATTATTGGGTCTTGTCCATCACATCACTCCTAATGATATGACTCCGTTATCAAGTGACTATAACAAGTCCATGGTTAGGAAACTCTAACCATCTCTTGACTAACGAACTAGTCCGGTAGAGGCTTCCTAGGGACACCTGGTTGTTTATATTCCACACATGTATTATGTTTCCGGTTAATACAATTATAGCATGGATAATAAACTATTATCATAAACATGAATATGCTAACAAACCATTTTATTATTACCTCTAGGGCATATTCCCAATAGTCTCCCACTTGCACTAGAGTCAATAATCTAGTTTACATTTTCTCGATCCAACACTCATGGTGTCTAACACTCATGGAGTCTCAGTGCTGATCATGTTTGCTCGTGGAAGAGGTTCTGTCCGTGTTCTGTACTATACAGTTCTTTATGTTCTTTGCAAAAACGTTAACGTCACCTAATTTGACATTACTTTATCATCTCATGATAAACCTATTATCATCACATGATAATTTCATCATCATATGACGAGTATAATATATTTGATTACAGAGTGAGATTTTCGTTTCCCTTTTATGCCTACATGACGTATGATCAGTCAAGAGGACTTTCACATAGCATGTGCACCCGGAACTCACTCAGTCTTGAAACAAAATTTCTCAAACCATAATATTATATCTTTTAATCCTTGAATTAGCCATATACTCCTATATGTTGTAGACTCAACAAATCGACAGTGCAATCATGTCACTTCGATATTTTTCGATCACGCTTTCGCTGCGCTTCTGACTTTAAAAGATCTCCAATCTAGTTTGGTTTTATGACTTCAACCAAGTCTACCAATCTCTAGATTCTATTATCTCAACTCCGTGAAAAATGACTCCCCATTTAACATGTTCTTCTAACCAAGAACTTGGGTCACATATCGTCAAATACAAACACATGGTTCTTATATGTTTAGACCTATGAACAATTCATAGTGAATTCTAACATATCCTCCAACCATCATTTTTGTACTGAGTTATCAACTCAATGTTTCACCTATTTCTCACAAGCAAATGAACCTTTCTTCACTTGTTCCATTTTGAACTCCTTCAAATCTTACTTAGGTTAAACATCCTGACATAATGTTTATCAAACATATCTATCCTCCATAGATACATCCATCTCCATGGATATTTGACTAACTTCATAAGTTATACTTTGGTTCCTGACTTATTTACAACATTTATGAAATCTCCATTTCACACAAACAAGATGTTGTAAACTCCCACTCAAATATACACCATACACATATTAAATTGTGAAACCACTTTGGCTCCCACTCAGAAATATGTTATCTCTATATTTGACCATGATTTAACTAACTCCCACTCAAACATATGTCTCCACATATTTTGATCATGGAAAATAGTTTCTGCTCTAACTTAATATATGTCACCACATATGTTAATTAGATCCCACTCGGTTTCTTATGCACTTTCTCGATATTTTGGACTCCTCCAAAATTCTTAACTCTTAAAATCGAGAACTCATATACGAAACACTAGTACTTTGCTAGCATCTATCCACTTGACTTTAAGCACAACTACACCATGTAGTTAACAACATTGAATATGTTAAAGAGCTTTACCTCTTGTGCTTTTGTCCAGTAAGTTTTATTTATTCCTTACAAACCCTTTTGAAGAATAAATATGTGAAACAACGCTTTCACAAAATCAAGTAACAATTACTTTGTGATTCAAACTTAATATAGAATGACTCTTAGTCACTTTCGTATTTAAGGCTTCTATCTCTTCTTTGTAGTTTCGTAGGTATGTCTTGTTTCTCAAACATGACAAGTAAATCATGAATATTATTTCGTAAGCTGACAAAATACAATATTCTTGAATCCTACTTCTCTCAGAAAAACTCAACTCAAAATTCAATGATCACTATCATCAATTTCTCTTTTAAATATCAAGTTTAAACCATTAATGCACTTTTCAAAATGTGCCACTTGATAATTAAAAGCAAGATCGACCATCTTGATTTAAGTCTCTTTATTCCATCAATCCTCTTTATCAATGAAACTCTTTTCACGATAAACCACTAAAACCTTTAGCACAACCAACAAATTGATTTGCTCCTTTTAGTCTAATATTGTGGAATCTTATTCATAGTCACACTTATGAATATACTACAACATTATTCGCAATAGGCTCTAATTATCTCATAATCATTGAAACCTCCTTTTCTCATAACTCATATGAAAAAACATATGCGAATCATACATAGATCCTTGTTTCTAAACGGAGTGTTTATCAAATAAATCTAAATGTTACAAATAAACCCTAATAAGAAAACCCCTTTTATTTTATCAGACCACACAATATCTAATAGTGCGTGATTTCAATATCTTAGGACATATCAAACGCCTTTGAGATATTCTAAACATTGTAATTTGTGATAACACTTCTCACAAGTCTTCATACTAAAACATAACTCAAATATTTTGTCTCTTTTGATCAAATCGAAAGGACTCAATTTTCTTGTTAACTTAACATCCTTAACTCCAGAATTTGATCTCATCAAATATCATAACTTGAATAAATACATCTATTTACTCGTATCATTTATGATGGAGCGCACAAAATAATGACATCTAATATTTGCTGAAAATACAACCAACACTTGTGTTTATTTTCGGCAACTCATGGCACTCTTCCAAAGGGTGGCATCTTATTCACACTACTTCAAAATAAGGCGCATGTGTTAAACATCAAAATGTTATTCACAATACTTAGCATGAATAAATGTCATTATTGAGTTTTAGATATTTTTAGTATGTTTCATATTTTATAAATGTTCAACCAATTTATCATCTTGATTATAATAAGAATAATACACTTATAATCGAAACTTGTGATTTCCAAAAGGATCACTCATGAAAATAGAACAACCATTGCCTTTAACATGAATAACCGTCTCACATAAGCAAGACACACCAATTAAAATCACACTTAATTCGATTACAAAACCCCTGCACCGACAAAACGCGTTTGTTCGATCTTCAAGGGTAAGAGATTGGATCTCACCTTCGCTACCTTCGTCTAATAGATCTAGATCCTTGGGGTTCTTCTTCCGCTTGTTTCGTAGGAAATTTTTTGTTTTCTATGCAACGACCCCATCACCCCCTCCGGGAGGCTCTCCACGAGGTCGTGTTGCGCGATGATCTGAAGTCTAAGCTCCGCCGCAATGCCGCAAGGGAGGAGCGAAAGACTTCATCGTGGATGCACGCAAGTACGTCGTGGAATACTACCTTGACTACGATGAGTGAGCGGCGCTGCCTTCGGACCAGCTCGCCGCCGTGAAGTACTACCTAGGGGTTTAGTTTAGATTTGTGTCTGTCTTGTTTGAACTGTGTTTGTGAATGAGAACTATGTTTGCTATGTTTGTGGATGAAACGAGATGATTGTAGTTGAAATCAGCGCGAACTCTTTTTTTTTCAATATATAGTACAAATTTGCAGTAGCTGTTCTGTCGAATACATTTGCAAACCGTAAATATGTTTTTTAGGGGGAACCTGAAACTGGTTTTGCGGCATGGGTTTATCCAAGATCTTCTTGCAGACCTGCAAAATCTCACTTTAATCCCACTTATAGTTTATTTGGAGATTTAAAGTGTAAATTTGGAAGATATAAGTGGGATCTCACTTGACACCTTAATCCCATGTGTCTATGTGCCTCCCTTGGCAAGAGGTGCATAGTTGGGCCAATCTACTCATACTGCTTTAGGTGATGATTCACATGCGCACCACCGTACGATCCCAAAGGTTGATTTTCCACATTTCGATGGGGTGTGTCCGAAGTTCTGGCAAAAACATTGTGAGGGTTATTTTGCTCTCTACAGTTCTCATCCTTCAATGTAAATTGCCATGGCTATGATGCGGTTTGAATGCGTGGCGGCGCCATGGTTACACATTCTGGACAAATTCTCACGGTATACACATTGCGTACGTTTTCTCGTCCTTATTCAGGTGCTACTGTCTTACAAAAATGATGTATTCCCATCTCGTGAAAAATATCCTGAATGTTCTCGATGATGTATCCTATAAATATGCAAAATTTCGACTTGAAATATTTTATATTTTGATCTATATAAAAATGACGAATGTACAGATCTGAGTATAGTGTTCCAAACCTCTAAAAATTTAAGATTTTGTCATTTTTGTGTAGCCCATAATACAAATAATTTTACGTTGCGATTTTGCACGCTACATCATGGACTACATCCAGAATTATTTTCAATATTTTTTGAAACTTATAAAGATTTTATTAAAAAAAAATTAAACCGAAGGGAGCACTGAAACTCGGGAGCAAACATGACTTTCCGAACCGACGTATACTATTTATTCCTGCAGTCCTAGAAAATTACCCCAAAGATAGGTTCCATTTCTCAGCTCATTTTTGTGTACTCAATGTAACACGGGGCCCATTAGTCATTGGCTCTGTGTTTTCTTTGTTCTCTTTGTCTCTTCCTCGCCCCAGAGTCCCTAGCAGTCTTAGGGTGACTTCTTTTAAACTTCTGCTTATGCAGAATCAAGTTTCTGGATTCCGGTGGGGAGAAACTGCTGTGGGCAGAAACTGGGTGACACACTTCTTTTGCATAAGCAGTTTCTGCCTTCTGGAAAATAAAAAAAGCTGACAACTGGGTCCCACTTGACAGTGGCACAAATGGTAACACTGCCACCACCGGGAGCAGGTCGGAGGGCGTCGGGGGCGGAGGTGCCGTCGGGGGCGGAGGCCGTGGGCGTCGGGGCCGGAGGGCATCGGGGTCTGGACGGAGCAGGTCCAGGCAACGGGGGCGGAAGAGATCGAGCTCGCCGGTTGCTGGTTCAGGTCGCCGGCCTTGGTGCAGAAGAGATCGAGGTCGCCGGCTCCAAATCGAAGGCGTCGGGGCGGGGCTTCACGGGGCGGAGCAGGAGACGCAGGATCTGCGGCGGCGGGGTAGAAGGGCGGCGACCGAGGGCGGGGGTGGGCGGGCGGCGGCGGATGGGGCGGAGCGGAAGTGCGCGTCGAGGGCAGGAGTTGTCTAGTTACCGAAAACGGTTCGCGAGAGGTGGAGAAGCTCAGGAATCTGCAGGAAACTCCTCCGGACTAGTTTCTCAATTCCTTCACAATTCCAGATTCACGGTGGAAATAAGCAATTCACAATCTGGAGACTTCTTTCTTGCTTCTCCGGTACCGAACCGGGAAACTGTCCAGAAGCTGTAAAAGAAGTGGCCCTTAAGCCCATAAGCTACTTCCTTTAGTTGAACTGGTTGCTATATAGGTCAATTGAATCTTAGCCAGTTTCTTCTTACTCCTTTTGTTTTCATTCCCGGCCAACCGTGCCATGAAGAGTCGAGCAAGAGCAATCGCAGCTTTATGTCTGCCTCCAAGAGATGAGTAGATGGCAGCCGTCCAATTATGTCATGAAAGCCTACTAGCAGAGCTGTGGTTAATTAGGCTCGCGATGCATTAATTAAGGAAATGAAGACTACAGCCAGGTCACGTACCACCGCAGGATTTGTTTTCTGCCCGAGGACACCACGGTATATTCGTTGTTTAGCCTCCCTCATGTGTCGAATGTAGCAAAGTCCCCATTGTGTTGGGCCTTCTTTCACAAAGACGTCCCCATTCTTGTGTTCGTCACCGAGATCTGCAACTGAGCTGGTCGACCAGCTCTCTCTGTCGATCGAATTAATATACTGTAGTACTGTGATGCACCCACGTGTTCACAGTGCTCCTGCATCATAGACAGTACTCTGTTGATTGCTTCATTGGTGGTCGAATGACGAATGTGCCTACAATAACAAGAGCATCTCCACAAATGGCGAGCAGCAATAGTCTTTGTTTCCAAATTAATTTGTGTACTCCGTGGCAGATGGGACCCATTTGTCATTGGCTTGATGTTTTCTTTCTTCTCCTTCCTTTTCCCATGTTGGGCTGACGAGAGGGAGGAGTGCGGGAGGAAGCGCCGCCAGAGCTCGGATGGGGGTGGCGGCACTCGGGGTGTCTCTAGATGAGAAGACGACGGAGGCCGGTGTTGCGGTGTGGGGGGAAGACGTGGAGAGTCGACAGTGGCAAGAAGCATGGAACGGTAACCGATTTTTCGTAGATGTAAAAAAGACAGAATTGTATTTTTTTTAAATGGAGGTAAAGTATTTTCCTCTCCGTTAATTAAGGAGAAAATAATTACTCGGTTAATTGATGAAAAAACGGACAAAACCCGTTATAACAGAAGCACATGTGTACTACGAACTGAAAGTAGGAACTTTCAGAGACGACCTCTACTTCTTGGTGGTCGTGGGGGCTTTGTAGGGTTTTTGGTCAAGCTCTGCCACTAATTACTTGCTATGATTTTCTCTCCTCTATTGTGGGTAGCTAGCTGCAAGGTTTTTGCTGGATCTACACTACATATAACATACTAGCAGTGTTGTGTGTCCTGAGTCTTGTGAGCTTCGATTCCGGCTGGTGACAGTCGTCATGTGTAGTGGAGGTCGGGATCGATGACCCCAAAAGCAACCGATGGTCAAATCTTTTGGGACCCATATTTTACCCACTAGTGTACTAATATAAGTCTGTACCACATGAGTCCAAATGATGGAGAACCGTTCATCTATAAAAGAAGCACTTGTCGTTCCTCATGTCCAACGACCATTGTGTTGCAACAATATGAACTTTGTTAACGTCAACGATCGACATCAGCCGTAATGCAAACCCACGTGCGAAAATGCGTACCTACCACAACACGGCGAATATGCCTCTTGCTGATCTGTCACGGCAGAATTCCTTGGTGCCGCAAGAATCGCTCGCAGCGGGTTAACAATCACGCGCTAAGCTGCAACGAGCGCTACAAGAATATGTTTTGCGACGCCTTCTTCTCTAGTGACCATCGGCTAGTGGCGCTTAGCCACCTAGCTCGGCGAATGTAAGAATCATGTAACACCTATCCTAGTTGATACAAGGTGAGCGTCGTTGGGGACATGACTCTAGGGCCTAGAGGACGCCGACCAAAGGGTGTCGTGGGTTCGCAAAGCGGGAGTTTCCTGATTTGGTCCTAGGTGAGCAAGGAAGGGCACGCGAGGTTGACGAAGGACTGCTAGATTCATTTGTTAATATGTTCTACGTGTACAAAAAGAGGTCAATGTATGTACCCAACACGTATATTGATAATTATTGTATACTCTCTTCGTTCCATATTAGTTGTCGCTGAAACGAACTAATCTAGATTCGACATCCGTCCATTTCGACGATAATTAATATGGGATGGAGCGAATATAAATTATTAAGAGTTAATAACACCCAGCATACACCAACTTGTTTAGGATGTGCATTTTCATACACAAACTATAAAACTGTGGTATCACGGTACACTAACTTGACAATCAGATTGGTTTTAGTCCATTAACAATGTGCAGCCGACACGTGTATGCCACATAGGTAACTGGCACGTGCCCCTGTACGTTGCCATTTTGCTAATAACCCCTGTGTTGTTGGTAAATTGCAAAGCAGTTTGTGTGGCCGATTAGAAAGGAAATCCTTGCGAGCCGTAGCAATGGTGATTGCATCGACCTCAGCCTCCCCATGCCCTCCTCCTCCGCTTGCTCACTCACCTCCTTCGTCGCCATCTGCTCGGCGCCCCCTTGAAAGGACATTGTCCGTTAATCTTGTTTTGACGTTTGATTACAACACTTGGAAGTATTTAACATACTCTCTAGTATCAACAGGAAATATGACTGTCTACATCAAAAGGATACTTGTGTATGTCTATGTATGCAAAAAGGAAGAAATGCCGTATTGTCGGAAATGGAACAGGAAGGACGGGGTGCTCTGCAGGCTGGCCGGCCCCCAGACCGGCCTAGGCCGGGCTCCAGGCCGGGAGCGTCTGGTGGGTGGCCGGCCCCCAGGCCGGCCTTGGCCGGGCTCCAGGCCGGGAGCGTCTGGTGGGTGGCCGGCCCCCAGGCCGGCCTTGGCCGGGCTCCAGGCCGGAAGCATCTGGTGGGTGGCCGGCCCCCTGGCCGGCCTTGGCCGGGCTCCAGGCCGGAAGCATCTGGTGGGTGGCCGGCCCCCTGGCCGGCCTTGGCCGGGCTCCAGGCCGGAAGCATCTGGTGGGTGGCCGGCCCCTGGCCGGCCTTGGCCGGGCTCCAGGCCGGGAGCGTCTGGTGGGTGGCCGGCCCCCAGGCCGGCGGCCCAGTTTGTTCCTGCATGATGATCGTTTGCCGGCCCCCAGGCCTACCTCCAGACTGAGCTCCCCCTACGTCCAACAGCTTGTTTTCAAGGAGGGGTACTTATACCCCTCCATCTACCTCGAGACAACTACCACGACCAAAAGAAGAACACCTCCATTGTTTGAAAGCTTCAAATCAATAGATCTCCCTCTTTAGCCACTCAATCACTTAGCCCTTTGGGGATTTGAGAGAGGAGACCTAGATCTACACTTCAACCAAATCAATTTGATTTCCCCCTTGATTTGTGAGAGGGGGCTTGCTACTCTTGGTGTTCATTGGAACCCTAAGAGGTTGTGGTCCTTCGGAGCTTTGGGAGCTACAAAGATATTGCTGGGAGCCACCAATTGAGTTGTGGTGTGTGCCCCGGCCTTGAGCATCGAGTCTTGGCGGCTCGGTGCATTTGGTGGAGACCCTCCAACTTGTGGAGTGAGCTTCATCCTTGTAAAGGTTCTAGTTGTCAACCTCAACGGCAACATAGTGACAAGTGCCTCGCCACATCGGTGGTAAGTCACAACGGAGATACGGTGTGCCATATCAAGGCTACCCGGTGTTTCACTTTGGTGAACACCGCGCCGCTCCAACGGAGATTAGCTTCCATTAGGAAGTGAACTTCGGGATAAATCTTCGTGTCATCTTGTTGTTTATCTTTTCACTTACCTTTACTTGTTATCACTAGCTTACTATATCTATATCTTGTGCTAGTGAACTTTGTTCATCATATAAGTTTGTTCACCTAGTTGCATATTCTAGAAAACTTATATTTGAGCAATATCCTTTTAAAACGAAAAAGAAGTAAAATTTGTAGTTAACCTATTCACCCCCCCCCCCCTCTAGTTAACCTCATCGATCCTTTCAATTGGTATCAGAGCCTCGTCTCTTTATTAAAGGCTTCACCGCCTAAAGAGGAGGATGGGGGATCCCACTCCCATGGAATTGCTTCAAAAACAAGTCGAGTCCATGGGGGAAAGATCCGATAAGAGGATGGATAGGTTAGAGGAACTAATAATGAAACTTGCCTCTACATCTAGCAATGCAAATGAAAGTCCCTCTCTAGATGAAAATGGTAATCCCATATCCCATTCAAAAGAAGTGATGAACACTCATCTAAAAATGAAAACCCAAATCAATTTGGACATATTTATAACAATGCTCTTAATGTTCAACATCCACATGTGAACAATCTTGGTAATCCACCTTTAGTAGATAGGGCCCGTTTTACTAATTGGAAAGCTTCTATGAAATCTTATGTGTGTAGCTCTTCAATGCAAATATGGAGAATCATTGAGAGGGGATACTATCCTAAGGATATCAATAATTTGACCTCAAGTGAGATCATTGATGAACAACTCAATGCACATGCTCGAGAAGGCAATGGTCAATGAAGGTGTTGAGCACATCCGGTCTCTCCGAAACGCCAAGGAAGCTTGGGAGTATCTACTCGCCATGTATGATGGCAATGTGAGCATGCAACGCTCAAAGAAAACACTTCTTCAACGGCAAGTTGATCACTTCATCATGAAGGATGGAGAAGTTCCGGAGGATGTATATCGAAGACTCAAGGCTCTAGTTGTGGACATGAAGGATGTTGGATTCAAGGATTGCGATGATGATTGGTTCAAGGGAAAATTTCTTCAAACCTTGATTCCATACAATGAGAACATGGTAATGAATGTTCAAGCAAGAGCGGACTACATGGAACTCACTCCCAATGATGTTTTGGGTACCTTTGTCACCATGAATATGATGAATAAATCCTCGGAAGATGTTCTAGCTCGTGTGAATGGAATGAAGAAAGTATCTCTTGCCTTGAAGGAAACATCTTATGATGAGGAAGAATCAAGTGATGAAGGTGGATCCACCTATGTGCCATCCGAGAAGGAAAAGAGGGTGTCACACAATGAGTGTTTAGCGCTTGCCAACCATAATTGGTGGAAGAAGGGGGATTTTAGATCAAATGCAACGAAGAACAAGGGAAGAGAAGGCTCAAGTACAAAGAAAGCAATAACTTGTTTCAATTGTGGAGATAGTGAGCACTTCGTTGCGGATTGTCCCTACAAGAGTAGAATTGAGAATGGAGGAAAGCTCGTCAAGAAAACCAACTTTGTTCCTAAAAACAAGAACTTCATGAAGAAGGTATCTAAAAGGGCAATGGTGACAAATGAGCAAGAATACATATCCGGAGGTGAAGAAAGTGAAGATGAAGAAGAACAAGTTGGCATGGCGGCAATGGCAATTGGGGTTATTCCTTCTTCTTTGGATTCTCTCTTTTCAACCCCGAATGACAAGCAAGGTCCTACANTTTTAGATCAAGTGCAACGAAGAACAAGGGGAGAGAAGGCCCAAGTATGAAGAAAGCAAGAACTTGCTTTAATTGTGGAGATAGTGAACACTTCGTTGCGGATTGCCCGTACAAGAATAGAGTTGAGAATAGAGGACAGCTCATCAAGAAGACCAACTTTGTTCCCAAGAACAAGAACTTCATGAAGAAGGTATCTAAAAGGGCAATGGTGACAAATGAGCAAGAATACATATCCGGAGGTGAAGAAAGCGAAGATGAAGAAGAACAAGTCGGCATGGCGGCAATGGCAATTGGGGTTATTCCTTCTTCTTTGGATTCTCTCTTTTCAACTCCGAATGACAAAAAGGGTCCAACCAAACACAAGTGCCTTATGGCTAAGGGTACATCTCCAAAGGTAACCCACTCACTAAAACCCTCAATTTCCTCTACTCCATCATTGTCAAATTGTGTTGAGGAACTTGATGATGAGAATGCTAATAATCTTTCAAAAGTCATGAGAACACTTGAAAGTGAAAATAAAATTGCTTTTGATGCCTTCATGACTCAACTTGGTAATGCATATGGTCTCATAGAAGAACATGAAGAAAGAATATGTGAACTTGAGGGTTTCGCTCGTGATGATGCTAATAGGATAGCGGAGCTTGAGGAAGCCCTAGATAATGCACTATGCCTTAAAGATTCTATTGAGGAAATCTCCACTTTAGATCTATCTAAAATGATGGGTGACCGTGATCATGCACTATGTAAGCTTAAGGAATTTATGGATGAAAATGATAACATTATGAATGGTCACAATGAACTACTTAAGGATTTTGAGCATCTTGAGAAAGCTCACTTGGCACTCTCAAGAGAGCTCAAGGTTCTTAAGGAGTCACATGACAACTCTCAAAATAAGGATGTAAATGAAAATGCTTGTGCCACTAACCCCTTGTGTGTCAAAGCATCTCTCATATTGGAGAACAATAGGTTGAAGGCTCAACTTGAGAAAGGACTAGTGTCTTGCATCCAAGGAGAAAAGAACCTCAATAATCTTTTGAGAAATCAAAGGAGAGTTGTGGGTAAGGAAGGGCTTGGATTTGGAGTCACATCCAAGAAGACCAATGAGAAGAAGAAACCAACTCCCTCCACTAATGCTATTGTTTTTGTGAAGGAGGGGGAGTTGGCTAATGATGAAGATGAATTTGATATCCTTGCTAAGAGCATTGCTCCTAAGAACACATCTTCTCACAACAATTTTGCGGGAAAATATAACCCATCATATGTGCTTTTGAAATCTAATGATGGACATATTTATGCAAAATATGTTGCAACTTCATATGGTAGTGATTATCATGCTTCTATTTGGGTTCCCAAGACCCTTGTGACTAACAAGAAAGGACCCATCAAAACATGGGTACCTAAATCGAGGACTTAACTCTTTGTAGGTATGTGCTTCCGGAGGATCATCATGGCTTATTGATAGCGGTTGTTCCGCACATATGACCGGAAGCAAAGAAGTGTTGAATGATTTAAAGCATCAACTTCTCAAGATATCTCATGTCACTATTGGTGATGGTTCCGAACTCAAGGTATTGGGACATGGTAAGGTGGTCATTTCTCCGGATACATCCATTGAGAAAGTCCTCCTTGTTGAGTCCCTTGGTTATAATTTACTTTTTGTTTTGCAACTTTGCGAGTGCAACTTTACCGTTGTCTTTGGATGATATCATGTGGTTATCCTTCACTCAATTTCTCTTAAAGTAGCCTTTGTTGGATTTGTGGAAAACCGTATGTATGTAGTGGATTTCTCGAAAGAAACTACACACATTGCCACAAGTCTAATGGCTAAATCCGACGAGGGTTGGCTTTGGCATCGCCGGTTGGGCCACGTCGGTATGAGAAATTTGCAAACGCTTGTGAAGGGTGAGCATGTGGAAGGACTAACAAAAGTAAACTTTTCTAAAGATCGTCCTTGTAGCTCTTGCGTTGCCGGAAAGATGCATGAGAAGAACCATCCCAAGGTGACGACTATCAATACAACGAGGCCCTTCCAACTCATTCATATGGATTTGTTTGGGCCTCCTACTTATGAGAGTCTTGGTGGCAAGAAATATTGTCTAGTGATTGTGGATGATTATACAAGATACACTTGGACCTTCTATATCAAGAAGAAGAGTGAAACTCAAAAGGAATTCATTGATTGGGCTACTCAAGTACAACGCCAATATGATACAACCATCTTGGCCATAAGAAGTGACAATGGAACCGAGTTCAAGAACTACACCATG
Source organism: Puccinellia tenuiflora (assembly GCA_012064385.1). Classification (NCBI taxonomy): domain Eukaryota; kingdom Viridiplantae; phylum Streptophyta; class Magnoliopsida; order Poales; family Poaceae; genus Puccinellia; species Puccinellia tenuiflora. The sequence goes on from QRDG01000096.1 coordinate 2,437,174, forward strand.
GATGAATTCTTGAGTGATGAGGGTATTAAACATCAATATTCCGCTGCGTATACCCCTCAACAAAATGGTGTTGCGGAAAGGAAGAACCGAACACTTATTGATATGGCAAGAACGATGATGGCCGAATTCAAGTCTCCATATAACTTTTGGGCCGAAGCCATCAACACCGCTTGTCATCTATCCAACCGGCTCTTTCTTCGTCCATTCACTAACAAGACTCCTTATGAACTTCTTAGTGGTAAAAAGCCCAACCTCTCATATATTAGAGTTTTTGGTTGCAAATGTCAAGTTTACATTAAAGGTTCTAAATTGCCTAAGTTTGAACCTAGAACTTTTGATGGAATATTTGTTGGGTATGCCAAAGAATCCCACACTTATAGAGTCTTCAACATATCCACCGGGTGTGTTGAAGAATCTATGAATGTGGAGTTCCATGAGGATAATGGCTCCCAAGTGGGGCAAATTGATCTTGATGATGTAGGTGATGAGCCCTCCTCCATAGCCATAGGAAGAATGGGTATAGGTCCGCTTATACACTGTTGAGGAACCCCTTATGGCAACGGAGTTGGACTCATGCTCGACGCAAGTGGAGCACTCTACATCAACCATCGATCAAACGGCAAACCAAGAACAAGCTCAAGATCTACAAGATGATACCAACCATCAAGATAATGATCAAGATCCACCCAATGATAATGGTGGTCAAGATTTTGGTAACTCTTCACCAAGGACTCCAACCCACTCTCGGATCAATCAAAATCAAGATGAAGGAGATGATGAAGATGCACCTCCTAATGAGAGACCCTTAGATGCTCTTGCTTGTCGAGTGGCTAGCAAGGCCGTGGCATTACATAAAAAATCTCTCTATCAAAAGAACATCATTGGTGGTCTTGGAAGGAGTGTGTCCACTCGGAGGCAACTATTACTCTTTTGTGGCGTTCATGCTCATATATCACATTTTGAACCTACCAAGGTGTATGAAGCTCTTGAAGATGAAGATTGGGTCCATGCTATGCACGAAGAGCTCCATAACTTTGAGAGAAACAAAGTATGGTCCCTTGTGGAAAGACCCAAGAACCATAATGTGATTGGAACCAAATGGGTGTTCAAGAACAAGCAAGATAATCATGGACAAGTGATTCGCAACAAAGCTCGTTTGGTTGCTCAAGGCTACTCTCAAGTCGAAGGACTTGACTACGGTGAAACTTTCGCTCCCGTAGCTAGGCTTGAATCCATTCGTATATTACTTGCATTTGCCTCTAGTTATAAATTCACCTTATATCAAATGGATGTTAAAAGTGCATTTCTAAATGGTCCACTTAATGAGATGGTATATGTTAAACAACCTCCGGGGTTCGAAGATCCCAAGTGTCCTAACCATGTCTACTTACTCCACAAGGCTTTGTATGGCCTCAAACAAGCCCCACGTGCTTGGTACGATCACTTAAAGGAGTTCCTAGTAGACCGTGGTTTTGCACTTGGGTAATCGATCCCACACTCTTCACCAAGAGTGTAAATGGAGAATTCTTTGTATGCCAAGTATATGTTGATGATATTATATTTGGTTCTACTAATGTCTCTTTTGTAGAACAATTTGCTAAGCTAATGACAAGTGAATTTGAGATGTCTATGATGGGTGAATTAAAGTTCTTCCTTGGTTTTGAAATTGAGCAATATGACGAAGGAACCTTTATTTGCCAAGCTAAATATACTCAAGACATGCTCAAGAAGTTTGATATGTCAAATGCAAGCCCAGTGAGATTTCCAATGGCAACAAACGTGAATCTAACACTAGATCACGAAGGTATTCCGGTTGACCAAAAGCTTTATCGTTCTATGATTGGTTCTTTGCTTTATCTTTGTGCATCTAGACCGGATATCATGTTTAGTGTGGGTTTGTGTGCAAGATTTCAATCTAACCCTAAAGAAAGCCATATGACCGCTGTTAAAAGAATTCTTAGGTACTTGGTTGATACCCCCAATCATGGTCTTTGGTATCCTTCAAATACAAGCTTTGATCTTGTGGGGTATTCGGATGCGGATTGGGCCGGTGACAAAGTGACTAGGAAATCAACCTCGGGTGCTTGCCAATTTCTTGGTAGGTCACTTGTGTGTTGGTCTTCGAAGAAACAAAATTGCATATCCACCTCCTCCACGGAAGCCGAGTATATTGCCGCCGCAAGTTGTTGTTCACAATTATTATGGATGAGACAATGTCTTGAGGATTTCGGAATTAAGAAAAAGACATTGCCTCTTTTATGTGATAATGATAGTGCTATAAGAATTGCTCACAATCCCGTGCTCCATGGCAAGACCAAGCATATTGAAATACGGTATCATTTTATCCGTGATCATGTGGCCAATGGAGATATCTCTCTTTCATATATCAACACCAAAGATCAACTCGCCGATATATTCACAAAACCACTTGACGAGAAGAGATTCAAGGAATTGAGGGGAGAAATCAATGTCGTATGTGCAAGCAACTTTGTTTGATTGGAAATCTTGCTTACACACCTCTACTAGACTCTTATTTGGATTCTAGAGGCTGGCATGGACATAGGGGGAGTGTAGCACAATTCATGTGTCAACACTACTCCTATTATGCGCAAATAGACAAATCTTGCAATATAGTTACTCATGTGACAAAATATGCTTAAAAGATGAGTTTTGATTGTTGGACCCAAGATATATCTTCGCGGTGCCATGTCAAGCATACTCATACATGGTGGCTTCGGCCACCGACCTCCTTGTATAAGGAGTTGGTTTAATAAATCTTTTCGAAATAGTCGATGCCTTCGGTTTATTGCACAAGTTTCACTTTCATATCACATCCAATGTTGCTACTTGTTGATTTCGATTTTCCCATTGGATGTGTGACGAAATCATCCTAATCATTGTCATATCATACATCGTTATACCTCTCTCTCGTATTTCATCTCAAGCACATAACCATGATTTTCTGGACAAAAGTGAAAAAGGTACATTTGAGTCAAATATTCGAATTCAAGTTGTGAAAAAAGGGAAGGGGGGGGGGGGAGGTCAGGGCGCCTGGGATTGGCAGCCCGGCCATTCCCCGGTCTGGCCGGCTCCGTGGCCGGCCCCTCTCGGGTAGGTAGCCCGGCCATCATGGCCGGCCCCTCTAGCCACTTACCCGGCCACCTGCCCGGCCATGGCCGGCACTATGGCCGGCCTCTCTCGGTATGGTCCCCGGCCATCATGGCCGGCACTATGACCGGCTCCCTGGCCACTTGCCCGGCCTGGCCGGCACTATGGCCGGCCTCCCCGAAAATTAGCTATCTCTTGCCTTGGCCATCTCATGTCCTCTTCCTTTCTCTTCCAAACCATCTACCCCGAGTTTCCCCTCCATTGGAGGGCACCCAAGCTTCACCTCCTCCCCTCCTCTCCATTTTTAGCCATCCCCCTTCCATCCCTTGCCCAAATCCGAAACCCCTCGGCCCGATCTTCCTCTCCATCCAAGTGATTTCCTCCATTGGTGTGGGGATTTGGAGATCTCCCAAGTTCTTGGTGGTGGTGAGAGGCCTCTATCTCTCCCCTCCATCCAAGAATCACCTTGGGCAAGGATGGCTTCCGACTCGGGTATAGTTGTGTCCTCTCCCTCATCTTGTGTAGATCATATATCTCTTAGCTTTGTGGGTTTGGTTGTCTTAAGTTTTCTCATAAACATACTTATGTGCATATGCTAATTTCGTGGCTAATATTCATTGTCTTAACTTAGAGATATTAATATGAATGCTTTGGTGTCAATTCCCTCATAGGAAAATTAGTTATCACCAATTTGTGCTCATGTTGTATCTCTATGCAATGGTATTTTCATTTTCCACATAGTGACCTTAGTGTTCAATATTTTGGTGTCCACTCTCCTAAAGAAATTTAGTTATCACCGATTCCAAAATGTTTATTCTATTGCTTAGTGATTCTAGAACGAATGCTTTGGTGTCAATTCTCTCATAGGAAATCTTGTTATCACCAATTTGTATTCATTGTATATCTCTATGCCCAGTCTTGTATGTGGTTATGTGCACTTACCCATCATGCTCGCCCCTATGCTCTAATTTCACAGATTCCGACAATGTTCCTATCAATCAGCGTCTGCGGGCTCGTCGCCCTAAGAAAGTCAGTGGCAACAAAACTGCTGGTCCGTCTCAGCGCACTGTCACCAACAAAGTTGAGCCTGTGCACAGTGATTGGAACACTCTTCCGGAAAAGGACTTCCAACGGGACCGTCTAGGTTTTAATCCCTATATTTATGACCGTACCTCCTCGGATCCCCGGTTCTATTGCAAGATGCATCAAGTTATGTATGAGTTTGTCATCAACCGGAAGGAAAATACCTATGTGCCTCAACAGTTCCTTGATGTGGAATGGGTTCGTCAACACTATCCGGAGACAATGGAAATTCTGGAATTCCACAATCTTCATAGGCTCATGGGTCGTAAGAAGGACTACAATCCCGAGCTCATCAAGGAGTTCTTTGCCACAGTATACTTTCACTCCGATCCTGCCAATACTATGACCTGGATGAGTGCCACCGCTGTTTGTCAGGCTACACTAGCTGACTTCGCTCGCTTGTTGGAATTACCTGTCATTGATCCCTCTGATTCTAGATACTTCCGCATTCATGAACCGGGTCAACGTCAGTTGTCAGCCAAGCCTCATCTTTATCACTGTTATGATACGGAGGCCGAAGGTATATGTCATGCTCCCAATGTCACCTTCATGTCACCCAAGTATTATGTCCTCCACAGGATTCTCCGCCATACAATTCATGTCAAGTATGGGGAACGGAATTTGGTTCGTGGCTGGCTGATCAATCTTCTCTTTCACTTGGAAAGCAAGAAAGAACAGGGTGTCAAACTTGACGTGATGCACTACATGCTCAGTGAGATGCGTCTATGTGTTCTCAAAAGAAGGGTTCCCATCTATGCTCCCTATCTTCAGCTTCTCATTGAGAACATGTGTGGCGCCACTAGGTCTTCGGTTTATCCTTTGATTGCTCACAAACCTCTCAATATGAATATTCATGGTGATGATGATCCTCCTCCGGCCAAGCGCTCTAAGCCCTCTCCTCATGATGAAGGTACAAGCTCAGCTCACCCTTCCAGTACACCCAAAACAACATGGAAATCTATCTTCAAAAATATGAATTGCTTTGGGATTGATATGCAAAAACGGACTTATGAGGCTCATCGGAACAACAAGATCATTCGTAATAACCAGAAATTGATGGCAAGGCACATGGACATGGAGTTTGCCAGTGGATCTGAGGGTGAGATCACTCCTGAGGAGACATGGGTTTCTGCACACTCAAATTGGTTTCTGCCACCTGTTCCTGCTAATCCCAATGTTGGCCCCAATGTCAATCCGTCAGATGGACCCAGTTCTAGCACAGCGCCCCCCGTGATCAACACTCAGTATCTCTATGGTGGTGATGATGTCGAGCTTCCTGATCTTGAGAATGAGACCATGGTTGATTGGTTCAACGAGTGGCCGTCTTCGGGTAACGCTTAGATTAGTTTTCTCTCCTTTTTGGTGTCTTGATGCCAAAGGGGGAGAAATATTAGATTGTCAACAGGAATTTGCATATGGGGGGTTTCTGCATCATCATTGCTTCTTCCATTTGCTTCTATCTCGTGTGTTTCAAGTGAACTTTAATTTGGATTTCATCTTGTGAACTTGGCTTGTGAACTTGGCTATCTACTCTATGTGTAAGACTATGTTATCTTCGGCTATCATCTCTATGTCAAGACCTTGTTATTTGTGTAGTCAATTGATGCCATTTATTATCTCTACGTCAAGACTTTGGTGAGCCATTCTTATCACTATCCGTATTACTAATGTGTTAGTTGAGTACATGATGATTATGTTATAGTTATATGTGTATTCAATGATGTTGAGAGCTATTTGTCTTAGTATAAAAGATGTGTGAATTGCAAAAGTTAGGGGGAGCTCATGTCTCTTGTTGTTGTGCACACATTAAGGGGGAGCTCGTCTATCACTAACCATCATTGGTCACTGTTATATATATATATATATATATATATATATATATATATATATATATATATATATATATATATATATATATATATATATATATCATGCAAATTCTTGTGTTGTCATCAAACATCAAAAAGGGGGAGATTGAAAGAACATCTCATCTCCTAAGTATGTTTTGATGCTTGATGACAACACAATAATATTTAACCCCCTTTGTTCAAGATGTGTAGTTAGGTTAAAACGATGAAACATCGACAAAAGGAGTTTATCAGGATTTTGAGCAAGAGTTAAATGGAGGAGAAGAAGCTAGGCCGGCCTCTTCCCCGGCATGGCCGGCCCATGGCCGGGCCGGCTCGGTTACTCGGCCGGCCATGATGGCCGGACCATGGCCGGGCTGCAGGGCTCTGTCATGCTGAGCTTGGCCGGTCACCTCCCCGGCATGGCCGGTCCATGGCCGGGCCGGCTCGGTTACTCGACCGGCCATGATGGCCGGGCCATGGCCGGGCTGGTGTCTGCGTCACGCTGGGATGGCCGGCCTCCCCCCGGCCACTGCTCCGGCCTGGCCGGCCCCCACGGCTGGTCTCGCGCCTCTACTCCAACGGCTGGATTTTGCGACCACCTATTTAAGGACTTCTTCTTCTACCTTGGTCACTTGTCTATCAAAAAGAAAGAAGCTTGAAGCTCCACCATTTTAGACCACCTCAATCCACATAGATCTCTCTCACTAGCCAATACATCTCGTTGATATTTGGCGAGTTGGGAGAGAACCTCTTGATCTACAATCCCATCCAAACCGATCTAATTTCCCCCTTGATTTGTGAGAGGGGGCTTGCTACTCTTGAGTTCATTGGAACCCTAAGAGCTTGTTGTTCTTCGGAGCTTTGGGAGCTACGAAGATTTTGCCGGGAGCCACCAATTGAGTTGTGGTGTGTGCCCCGGCCTTGGGCATCGGGTCTTGGCGGCTCGGTGCATTTGGTGAAGACCCTCCAACTTGTGGAGTGAGCTTCATCCTTGTAAAGGTTCTAGTTGTCAATCTCAACGGCAACATAGTGACAAGTGCCTCGCCACATCGGTGGTAAGTCACAACGGAGATACGGTGTGCCATATCAAGGCTACCCGGTGTTTCACTTTGGTGAACACCGCGCCGCTCCAACGGAGATTAGCTTCCATTGGGAAGTGAACTTCGGGATAAATCTTTGTGTCATCTTGTTGCTTATCTTTTCACTTACCTTTACTTGTTATCACTAGCTTACTATATCTATATCTTGTGCTAGTGAACTTTTGCTCATCATATAAGTTTGTTCACCTAGTTGCATATTCTAGAGAACTTATCTTTGAGCAATATCCTTTTAAAACGAAAAAGAAGTAAAATTTGTAGTTAACCTATTCACCCCCCCCCCCCCCCCCCCCCTCTAGTTAACCTCATCGATCCTTTCAACATGTCTTTCAACCTATCCCCTCCAAAAAGCATTAATAATCTGTTTGGTAATTGGCTTAAGGCCATTCCCAAAAAGATTTTGAATCTCATTCGGGTGGGCGTTTGTGCATGTTTGTGGGCTTTGTGAAATGTACGGAATGACTGGGTTTTTAACAAACAGAAAAATACTTCTTTCTTGCAGGTCATACCTCTAGTTACGCACTGGATTCGTACGTGGTCCTATCTCCAACCAGTGGAGAATAACCTCGCCATGGATTCTGGGTGCAACATTTTGGAGATGGTAGCAGCGGGTATATTCAACCAATTCGGCTGGAGGCTTCCTATTAGACTTACACTATGATGTATCGACTTAGCTCATTAGTTTGTTTTTTTAGATGGTTGATTCTTGCTGCCACATTATGTGACCCGTGATTTGTAACGCCCGTTTTGGGCGAACCTTTGAATAAGCAAATAAGGAAATAAAGGGCTATATGCATCACTTTGATGCAGAGGCCGGGGAATCCCCATTTCTAAAAAAAATAGAGGTACTAATCAATTATGCATCAAATGCTTAGTATTTGAGGCACTTTTAAGTGCCTTAAATAGTAATTATTTGAGGCAGTTTTGATTAGTGCCTTTAAATGATAGTTAATAAAGATACTAATTAATTATGCCTTAAATGCTTAGTATTTGAGGCACTTAAATTGCCTCAAATAGTAATCATTTGAGGCAGTTTTGATTAGTGCCTTTAAATGATACTCCCTCTGTATTAAAATATAATATGTTTTGGACTGTTTGCTTTCCATCCATATCTAGACATGTTTTAGTGCAAGGTTTAAATATACTTTGCACTAAAACATGTTTAGATACGGATGGAAAGCAAACAGTCCAAAACATCTTATATTTTGATACGGAGGGAGTAGTTAATAGAGGCACTAATCAATAATACCTCAAATGGTTACTATTTGAGGCACTTAAAAGTGACTTTTTAAGGCAATACTTGCAAAAGTACATTTAAAAATAATCATTTAAGGCAGTTTATAATAGTGCCTTTAAAGGGGGAAATTGGTTATTTACCCAGAAGTCGACTAACCTTGGATTATGTACCCAAAGTTGGATGTACCTTGGTTAATTATCCAATACAGATTTGAAAACAAAATAAATATCTAAGGTACCTAGGAGCAAATATTTACCCATGATCAATTAGAACTGGTACGCAAAGTTAGTTAGGTCATCTCTCTGTAAAAAACAAAAAAAGTTGGATCCATATCTCACCCGTACATGCATGTGCGCCTCTAACCACATTAAGAGTCTTTAGCGACTGGATCTCGTACGTGTGCAGCGCCGCCGCCCCGCCGGTCAGTTCTGGGACGCCGCCGACAGCAATTAACCAACACGATGTCGTGTCCAGCCTTGAGCAATACCGCCAAAGCCGTCCGTTGACCGTCGTCGTTGTCGTCGGCTCGGCGTCCTCCGTCTGTGGGTCTAAAGTCCGGTACTTCCAACCCTATTTTATGTTCATGCGACGTGGCCAGTGCATCCGAAGACTGACAACAGACGGCTTCGGCTTTGGCAGTGTTGCTCACGTGACAATGGTTGATCGGCTGCCGCCGGCGTGGCGTGAACTGACCGGCGGCGCTGCACACGTACGCGTTAAGTAGATCCAATTGCTAAAGACTCCTGCTATGGTTAGAAGCACATACGCATGTATGGGTGAGATACGATTCAACTTTTTTTTGTCACGAGAGATACGACCCAACTAACTAGCCCTAATCGAGCATGGGTAAACAATTGCTATTAGGTACCTGTTGAATATTTGTTTTGCTTTCAAATCCGTATTGGGTAATTTACCAAGGTACATCCAACTTTGGGTACATAATCCAAGGTTAATAAACTTTTGGGTAAATAACCAATTTTCCCTTAAGAAAATGTCTTAAATTGAAGGACTCGTGACATGGTGACGATTAGGACTAGACTACAACTACGACTCTGACTCAACTAGTACTACTCACGAACGCAGCAAAGCAAAACTTGGAAATAACCAACCGGCCTCGATTGGGAACCGGACAAGTTTGATTATATACCTAGCAGTGCTTACTGCTTAGATCGACACGATCCGGCCCAGCTTTGTCTTCCCGGCTTCCCCTAAACGAAAAGGAGCGGCGCCGGCAGGGTGAAGAAAAGGCGATGGAGGCTGGTGAGGGCTCCGAGATGGCGACGAACCCCGTGCTCGATGAGCTGTATCAGGCCGCGGATCTCTCGGTGGAGATTGTCCGCCGGATCGAGACCCTGGAGAAGAAGACGGCTGCGACTGGGCGTCCCGAGTCTGCGGATGTGTTGGAGCTGAAATCGGGCATGCTGAAGTTCTGCGATATGTTGAAGAGCGAGCTTCTCGCGATCGAGGGCAAGATTGGCAGCGACATGATGGAAACGGGAGGGAAGTCGACAGGAAGGAGTGGCGGCGAGGCTCTGGATGGCGACGAGCTGCTCCATCATGCCGCCGCCGCAGTCGAGACAAGGGACAGGATCGTTGGTAGGTCGGACGACGAGATCCTGGAAGAAACCATACACAGACTGGCCGGTGCCATCATGTCGAAATACGTAGCACAAGGCGGTGACATTGCGCCATTACTGGAAGCAGATAACACCCGGAAGGAGGCGGAGGCGGTGCTGAGCTTCGGTTTCCAACTGGAGCTGTTGGGCCGGCAGATCGACGAGCTATGGCGCGAGCTGCGCCGCATCGTGATCTCCTTCTCGCCGGACAACAAAGACGTGCGGAGGACCATGAATATGCTTGCACGTGAGCCGTGCCTACATGGTGCCGCCAAGCTGCGGTGGATCTCCGAGCAGATCAGCATGCTCCAGCGAACGGACCCAGACCTCGACTCCCAAGTGAAGTCCACGATGATGAAGCTGAGAACGGAATCCTACTTGTCTTCCATCAAGGAACAGCGCGATGGAGTCGCGGAAGATGAGGAGAGATTCGCTGCCTACCGTCTCTGTTGGGAACGAACATGGGGCGACGACTACAGTTTTGAGGACCAGAGTGAGTAAACATGCACGCCTGCTAGCTATTTGATCTTAGTTTTTTCTTCCAAGCAAGTCATTATACTTTAATTTACTTCACTTGTAGTATGCATGTCATCCGATCAATACTCTCTTACTGCATGTCTCACATGTAGCTCATATACTACATCACTTTGGTTGTGTGCAGCGTTATTGAGCCCCATGCAATTTACACATTGCAAACCAAGCCGCGCCCCAATCGACGCTGTCGTGGGGAGCAGCTTGCAGATCTACTCCATAAAAATCTCGGCAAAAGGAGTCTCGTGGCCGATGGAGGTGTATGGAGTGATCACGGCCCGGGACTCGGTGGACCGTCAACGCAACCCTCTTTTCCTTCGTACAAGGAATTACTGCCAAATCCTCACTGAAAAAGTATGTTTGGTATTTATTATTCTTATCATTTCATTCTTTGCTTTCATATATAATTGTTGATTAGTTAATGGAAAATGATGAATGCTTTCTTGCAGGATCCTTTCTTAAAACTGATTGGCCCTGTTCGTGCCATTGTGTCGACGGATACTGTTTACATTGAAACCGAGCTAAAACAGAAGGGCAGAAGAGAATCTGAAGATGTAACATTGGCCAGCACATTCATCAGCTCCCCCTACAAGGGTGACAATTTCTCTACCACCCTCGCCGACAACTGCTTGTGCGCAGTAGAGTTATGCTTTGAACAACTTGAACAGTCTGTTCAGGCCACTGTGGTGAGCGTGGTTGTTAAAACCAAACCAGGATCAGTGCCCTTTCCGTATGGCGGAAGAGTTGTGTGCTCTTCTCTGCCTTGCAATGGTAATGAAGACGGTATAGCTGGGCTCCCACCTAGGCAAGTTGTGCTGCTTGATCCAATACAGGATGCAGAATTGGTTAGGAAGAGAGCTGGTCACCTTGATTTGTGGAGGCGTGTAGTTTCTGTGGAATTAAAAGGAAAGTTGCAGTTCAAAATAGAAACCTATTTACAACCAGACTCTGCCGAGGTTGATGCTCAGGTCCTCCTCTTCACACCCAAAAAATGGAACTTTAGTAAAGAAGAATGTTGCCTTGATGATGGCTCTGAGGTGGAGATCACTGTTGCTTGGTCCCTCCTTCCATCGAAGATGCTAGTCTGAGAAATGCAAACTTTCCTTATGATGGATATGTGAACTATATTCAATGAGTTGTGCTATGCTTGATCATCGATCATGTTAACGAAAATGTATTGGTTTGATATCTTTCTTGATAGATTAATTTCTGATATTTTTTTACTTAAACCCGGCACACCGAGGCTTATTGAGATATTCCTAATCAAACCATGGCCACCAAGACCTTTTTGCACTATAGCAGCTTGTATGACACTGCCGCTAGGAAAGTGGGCGGGCACCACGTGTATGTCCCCTATCGTGCATGGCCGGACAGCCTCCTCCGTTACATCGACAGTGCCGCCTCCACCAGCACCGCTGTTAATGTCAGTGAGAAGCCGAGAAGATGTTGGAGCTCAACAACGACATCATGGTGCGAGCAGTGTTCGGTGGCAAGTTCGCCGAGCATGGTTACCCACTATCCTTGTTGGGTTCTACTTCGCCTTCACGGCTAGCGCGGTCGCTGCATTGAAAGGATGGACAAACATAGATTTTACAAAGTAACAAAGGTTATATAGATATATATGTCCCTTGACATGAGATAAGAAAATTCATTAGATGACTATGTAACCTATTAAGCGATTATCATCAATGCATAGATATAGATTCCCAATTAATGTGTGAGTTATTGTGTTGTTCATGTCTATTTTCTCAACATTCAGGTAACTACATCGTAACTTCTCGACAACTTGGCAACTACTTCTTAACTACCTTGGTAACTTTTCACTTGAAAAATCTTGGCAACTAAATCAACACCATGTTGAAATATAACTATTTACTCAACACTTTGGTAACAACATTGTGTTGGTTACTAGTTACTCAACACCTATTTGTAACTAGTTACTCGACACACTGATAACTACTCCATCCTAACTCTACATTTAATTTTCACTCGACACCTTGAATGAGACATATTTATATTTATGTATGTGACATATTGTACCTATGTTTTCTTGAGACATATTTCTATATATGAGTCATATTTCTATCAATGTTTGATTGAGACATATTCTATTCTTTCAAACATACTACAACATGAAATTAAGATAATCTAGATGCTGAAAGTAAAGAAACTTAAGATACAACACAATGTTACACTAGCAACACTATATGAAGTCATCACCGCTATTGACGTTGACATGGTTGTCCCGTGAAAGATTTTTATGATTGCGTCCAAAGGTGATTTGCATACATAAACTTGTCAGCAATCATAATCATCATTGACACCCTTCGATGATCCAACACTCTTACTCTTGGGTGTGACCTATGCTCGATTGCTGGGCATAAAATCATCATCGTCATCGTTCTATTCATGTCAAACTCTGATTCCACCCTTTGTTGATGCAACACTCCGCACTAATTTAGTGCTCTTAGAGCTCGCGGCATGTTGTGATTGTGTGACACCCTTGAATAATCCACCCCATAGTTTTTCACTGAAGTCATGGATCTCTTTGTTGAGCAACTTTGGTTCCTCATGGACATATTTAATACAAATTACTTATTGTTGGTGGCGAACTGTTAGTAGAAAACATATTATGAAGCCGCACCTCCATGTATTTGAGTTCAACCACCATGTTCCACCTTGCACGCAACCTCAGAACTGCTTGTTGTATTTTCCTTTCGGGGAGCCCTTCTCTAGGAAAATATTTAGCCGACTCAGTAAGGTGAATCTTTCTACTAATTATTTCGTCAGAAGACACTGCTAAAATCCACATAAGCCTACTACCCTGCTTTATTTTTCATGGTACCGTACAAAAGTCAATGGGACATCAAAGGGGTAAAACCTCGAAATAAGGATCAACGGATATGTTTGTGATATATACTAAGCTAGCCAACTAACACACCCATGCATCACAATATATGGTGAGGTTAGGTATTTTTATAGGATGAGTGTGAAGAGAAATGATGGAAAAAAGGACGGGAGAGATGGCGGTAAGAAAAATGACGGGAAAGACATGGCGACAAGAAAGAAAGACGGAATAGGTCGACAGGTAAAAAAACACAATTTTTGTTCGGTGGGCAAGAAAAAGATGGTTTAGTTCATGGGTCCTCATGTCATCCACATTTGTCGGCCCATTTACGTGAAGAAACAAATTTTCGTTCTATCTTCCACCTCCTCGTACGTTCCAACTTCTGCTCCCAACAAAAGAAAAAAAAATCTCCAGATCCAGTTGGACCTCCAGCTCGTGCATCCAGCTGCCGGTGGCTTTGCCCATCGCTGCGGCCTGCTCCCCGGCACGGTGGCGTTCCCATCCCCATCGCGAGCTCGGCAGCAGCATGCGAGACCAGGAGCCATTCCCATCCCCATCGCTATCTCGGCAGCGGCAGGCGACCAGGAAGCCCTCTCGGCGGCGCGGCACTATCTATCCCCATGTTCGCTAGCGGAAACGCAGGACGGCGGCGGACAGCAAAGGACTTGCGCGACGGCCACAAGTACATGACTTTGGAGATGAAGGAGAAAATGACAGAAAACTACGACATTTGGGCAGATGTGTCACGAAACTACAACTTTTAGGGGAAATGATACATAACTACATCTTTTGAGGTATGTTCATGACACGGAGCACTGATCTCACGTTTGGCACTTGTTAACCACGTTTCTGGCAGGTGGGCTCCGCTGGCAAGTGTGACGTGGCACGGGGGCTGACGGATGGGGCTGACGGCCGTTAGATCAGCGGTTTCTTGCTGTGAGGACGGCGCCGTTCCGCTCAGTCGCACGAAATCCTCCTCCTTCGGTCAGAGAGCAATGGCGACAGGCGGTGGCGGCGGTCCATCGCGCGGCAGGATGGGAGGCGGCGGGCCATCTCGCGGGCGGTCGGGAGGAGACGGAGATGGTGTCGGCCGTGGTGGCGGTGATGCTGGTTGGTGGGATGCGGAGCTTTCTCCGCCGCGGCTGCGGGCGGCGACTCCCCTGCGACCCGCATCTGAGAAGGCATGGACGTCGGCGGGCACCACGTCGAGCTTCGAGGACCCGATGAGCCACTACCTCTCCGAAAGCGGGTAAGTCAATTTCAGAATCAACAAGGATCTGTGCTGTCCATTTTAGTACTGAGTCAATGAACAAAGATCTGTGTGCAACGAATTTAGTTTGAATTGTTGTTCAACTCATGTGTAGGATGAATTCAGAGGTGTGGGATCTGTACTTTCAGTTTGATGGAACTAAATTCATCCAGAAAAAAATGTGTCGTTCAGAAATAAGGTATCTGAATTTGTTGTCAATTATGGAGGCAGAGGGGTATGGATTCAGTGATTCAATGTATTTTGTTAAACATGAAGGAGAGGGACAGAATGGTTTAGAACTAATTGACAGCCATCTCAAGGTTGAAGAAATGATTAGGAAGTATGAGAGTAGCAGGGCAGTTGTATTAACAGTGATGAAGGACAGAAGAAATAAAGCAATTGTTGTGTCCCCATTGAAGAGGCCAAGATCAATTCATATTGATCTTGATACAGAGGATGAACAACCCATTGCTGTCCAGATAAACACTCAAAACAGTGTGTACTATGAAAAAATGCAGACACAGCTTGATGAACACATACCAAGTCAGTTTCAGAGTCAAGACAGTGTGTACTATGGAAAAGGAGTTGCAGAGGAGGAAGAGCAAGAGGATATGTCTGACTACAATTACAATTTCACAGATGATGAAGAGGAAAGGGAGTTGAGGAATACAATTGCAGAGATGAGGAGGAGGAAGAATGATCCAATGCTCCATTGTGAGGGGGAGACAGATGTAGAGGACATTTATGACATCCAAGAGGAGCCAGAACAAATCCTAGAGAGAGAAGTCCCTTTGAAGAAGATACCCAAGAGGCCAGGGCCAACTACAAGATCACACTCTCAGGTAGAGAATCCATATGTGCCACAGTGGGTTCCCTCTGATGATGAGGAGGAGCTGGGTTTTCTGAAAGTTGAAGATGATGATGGCTATGAGCCAATTCCATTTGTACAGCCTAAAGGAGGCAGAAAGAGCATAGCAAAGAAGCCCAAGGAGAGGGTTTGGTATGATGAAACTAGACAGAATCATGAGCAACAATTTAGGATAGCACTTTGTTTTAGAGATGTGAGGCAGTTTAGAGAAGCACTGTCAAGACTACATATAGTTCAGGTGAGAAATTTCCATTTTCACAGGAACACTCCAGACAGTATCATTGTTTGGTGTAAACAGAAGGATAAGTTTGGTTGTCAGTTCTATATGACAGCATCTAAAATAAAGAATGAGAAGACATTTTGCATTAAGAAAATGCATTTGCCACACACATGTCCAACTGATCCTTCAAACACCAGGGTTAATTCAAAGTGGCTGAGCAGTACATATGTGGAGAAGTTCAGGTCAGACATTAACACTGGCATCACTACTTTACAAGACAAAGCAAGGAAGGATTTTGGTGTGTCAGTGGGGAAGAGAGCAGCTTACAGGGCTAGGACTAAAGCAATTCGGATGGTGCTTGGAGATCACAAGAAGCAGTACTACAGGATTAGGGACTACCTTCAGACTGTAATAGACAAGAATCCTGGTTCCAGGTGCATTGTCACCACTGTTACTGGGCCAATAGAAGAGGAGACTGAAGCAGTGAAGAGAGGACAAAATGTTCATATCAGCTACACCCCAAGATTCCATGGCCTCTTCTTCTGTGTGAATGCTGCAAAGGAAGGATTTCTTGAAGGGTGTAGGCCATTCATTGGCTTAGATGGCTGCTTCATCAAGCTGACAATAGGAGCCCAAATTCTTGCAGCTACTGCCAGAGATGGCAATAATAACATCTACCCAATAGCATGGGCAGTAGTTGCTAAGGAAGACACAGAGAATTGGACATGGTTTCTTGAACAACTGAAGGAAGCAATTGGTGGAGAGCAAGGTAGATTTGGATACTACACCATCATGTTAGACAGACATAAAGGGCTAATCAAAGCTGTGACCACTGTATTTCCAAATAGCCCACAGAGATTCTGCCTCAGGCACATCTATGCTAATTTCCAAACAACTGGATTTAGGGGAGAGGATCTGAAGAAGTGTATGGATAATGCTGCATACTCATACACTAGGAGGAGATCAATGCCAGATGTGGGTGGAAGTTCTTCAACCAGCCAGGTGGATGCAACAACACCTACACCTCCTGCTTCTGCAGCAAGACCCACACCCCCTGCTCCTGCAACAAGACTTACACCTCCTGCTTTTGCACCAAGACCTACACCTCCTGCTCCTGCAGCAAGACCTTCACCTTCTGATCCAGGATTGTGGTCATATTTCAATGCTGGGGCAAATGCAACGGCTGGCAGGGATCCAAATGTTGGTCCTCTTGATGGCAGAAGCCAGTAAAACTTGTTAGTTATGTTGGTCCTCTTGATGAACCATATTTTGTATGTTGGGTCATGTCTGTATGCTTTCAGAATGAACCATATTTGAAATGTTGGTCCTGTTGTTAGTTATGTTGGTCCTCTAGAGGAACCCTAAATGCCAGATTGTATGAAAACTATGTGCAACTGAAAACTATGTCCTCTATTTTGTATGCTGCCATCATTTTTTGTCCTCAAGCATGATCATTTATGGTTGTCGAGAGTCGTCGACGACCCTCGACAACCCTAATGGTATCATTTTTTGTCCTCAAGCATGATCATTTATGGTTGTCGAGAGTCGTCGACGACCCTCGACAACCCTACTGGTATCATTTTTTGTCCTCAAGCATGATCATTTAGGGTTGTCGAGAGTCGTCGACGACCCTCGACAACCCTAATGGTATCATTTTTTGTCCTCGACAAGCATGATCATTTAGGGTTGTCGAGAGTCGTCGACGACCCTCGACAACCCTAAATACACAATAGAATTACACAATTCTTTTCACAAATCAGTCATCATACATGATCATATTCTTTCACAACTCAACAAATTCAACACAAATAATTACACAATTCAGTCTCATAGATAGAATGTCACATAGATTTAACCATTCAGTCTCATACATAATTCAACACAAAATGTCACATAATACAACAGAACATTAAATCATTCAATACTACAACACTTGATAAAGCAAATTCAATCCCTACATAATTCAACACAACATGTCACATAATTCTACTCCTCACATATTTGTTTGATCTTCAGGACCTTTCCCCTGAGCCCTGATTTCTGTTTCTGAAGATCTCCAATCATGGATTCCAACTTCCTCTTCTCTGCCTTCAACACAACAATATCCCTCTCTGCCTTCTGCCTCAAGAACTTGTGCATATTGGATGTGGATGCATCCAATCTCTTCTTTGCCTCTAGTTCAGATCTTGCTTCAACAAGGGCTTGTTCAGCTTTGGCCTTCAGAGCTAGAGTCACCTGCTTTTCCTCAACCTCCTTTTTAAGCTCATCTTGGACATTGTTCAAATCAGTGTGAAGCTTGCCAATCTCATCCTGAAACTTCCACTTGCTTTCAACAATGTCTAGTGCATTTCTCACATTTGCATCTTTCATTTCAGCATACATCTCCCATAACTTTGACAGTGAATTGCATAGTTGATCAGGCCACACATCATCAACCCAGTGAACAAAGTCACAGGTCTCCCCAAGCTACAATACATGAAACAGATAGCAATTAACAGCAACATATTAAGGAGTACTACACAAATTAATAGCAACAGATGAATTCACGAACCATGCCTGCACACGCCAGGAACCTCCTCCCAGTCCAGCAACCCTCGAAAGCTACTAATTTCTGAGGCACGGCATTGCAATGACAACGGATGCTCTTGTCTACTTCTTCGGCTATTCCGCAATATTCCGAATCATACATGCTATTAGGACCCTACCAGCACAAATTTGTGAAGTAAATCGACTGAATCCAGCGAAAATCCTCCAATTTATGAACTAACCCTAGCTACAGATCTCCATGGGCTGGGAACTTACCGCCGTTCCAAGCGAGCTGGGGGGCGGGGGACTCGTCGCCGTCGCTCCACGAGACCATCTTGCCGCCTGGGAGAGAGGTGGAACGCTGGATCTACGCCGGCGGCCGGACGGGAGAGAGGAGCAACGGCACGGGAGTGAGACAGGAGAGAGTCGTGGAGGGCACGAACGCATCGAAGTGAGACCAAATAAACCAGACCTAATGGCCGTCAGCCCCCGTGCCACGTCACACCTGCAAGCGGAGCCCACCTGCCAGAAACGTGGTTAACAAGTGCCAAACGTGAGATCAGTGCTCCGCGTCACGAACATACCTCAAAAGATGTAGTTATATGTCATTTCCCCCAAAAGTTGTAGTTTCGTGACACATCTGCCCAAATGTCGTAGTTTTCTGTCATTTTCTCGAGATGAAGATAGGTACAGGACTGTATTTTATATTTTCCGAAGAATCTCATTTCCGTTCCGACTTTGCTTTCATAAAAGGCTCTCCGTTTCCGTTTTTTTTTTCTGGAACAAAACGGAAACTTCCGTCGGTTTTCATCGTGGAATACAAGCACCGGCCACGAACTGCTCATGACCATGTCGGATGGCTGGTACAAATGAGTAGCAATACCCACCATTGACCTTCAACTAAACCACCAATCGCGGTAGCTTCCCATACTGACAAACTAGAATTGTTTTGAGCAAGTCTCGCCACTAGGCACTACTCATGTCCCAATCGCTACTTATATCATTATCATAACTCACATTGCTAAACAATGATTCGCCAGAAATTGCATCAGCTAGGCTTGTTGTTCGACTCTTACACAGCATGCACTGAATCTCTTAGTGAATAGTCATTACCCATTAGGAGGCAACATGTCATCATTATCTAAGAGCTACCAAGTCGTCCCTAACGTTGCACACATGTCGCAGTCGTTCCATCTTTCTTAGGATACCGCCCTCCGTAAGTCAAAGCCTTACATTGGGGCACTAGCTTTTCATTAGGCAGCATATTAGCATATCGCTAAGAACTACCAAGACTTGTACTACTTCCATCCCTCTCCCTCTGCTCTCCTTCTGGAAATGGCAAATGCTTGGAGGATTGCAGTGATGACCTTGTCCATAACCGTGTCTGGTTGGTTCTTGGCGCCCATCATCGGCTTGCTTGTGAACAATACTCTTCCACGCCTCGGCTTCGACGCATCGAAAAAGCTGCGGGACCTGGAGATCCATCTGATCCCCAAAATGAAGCAGGTGCTGAGAGACATCGAGGAGCAGAGGATGCAGAGGAAAGCAAGAAAGGAGAGATCTGCTGTGAGCACGCTCAACAGACTGGCCAAGGATGTCAAGTCTGCCTTGTACCAAGGGGAAGACATTCTGGATCTTATAGATTACCACCAAATCGAGAAGAACATCATCGGTGTTGTTGAGTCCGAGTCACACAGCAAGAGCTGGCTGCAGCACCTCTCTGGAGCAGTCTGGGCCCGTTGCAAGAGGAGCTGGTTGGGACAGTGCGTTTGCATCACCCGAGCTGCTCTACAGAGGTGGACTCGTAGCTTGGACCCGTTGGTGCAGTTCCTGCGGGAAGCCCTGCACAGATCAGCTGCATTGCTACCGGTTTCTCGTGCGCCCTCGGGTTCCTTTGTGCACAGGCTCCGCTGCTGGTGTCAATCCATACGGATCATCTGGGCAGGCAATCTGATAGAGGTCGCCTCTTCTTACCGAAACTGGTCCTATGATGTGGTGGTTAGCATGACAAGTTACCAGGTACCATCCTAATCCTATCCTTGTATCGAGCTCCAACTACTAGCATTCTAGAAGCAATGCGTGATCTTGGTGAAATATTTGTTTTATCCCCCTTTGTCCTTCAAAATAAGTCCATCTTCTTGGGAAGACAATGTTAGTTCACTACGGAAACCGAGTGTGTAGTTATTGGAATGTTTCCCCTCTTGACGCAAAACACATTGCAATGGATTCAATCTGTCATATAACATGAAAATCACTATTTATTATAGAATATAAGATTTTTGTGAATATAACACTAAAAATATTATAAATTTACAAATGTGCCCTTGCAAATCCGCATCTTCCTCTTGAACTAAAAACATATTTTGGAAACTGTCGTGTCTCCATTGTGATGAACACTGTCTTGTTCCTTTGTTTCGTTCTTTGGTGATGTCGAGAACACTCGTGGAGAAAACAATTATCCAATTCGATGAAATTGTTATGATAAAGCACATATTGTGATGTCATTTTGTAGTGAAGATGGTTTGCCGTTGTTAATTGTGTAACCATTTTTTGTTCTTTAAATTATTATAAGTTAATTATTTAATATTCATATAATCAATTAAACACTTTATGTGTGCATTGGTGGTAATGTAAGTTTGATTGAACATCTATCTTAAATCGGGGCAATGTACAATAGAGTTATAGTTAAGTATGCAGCTTTCGTAATCATTTGAGACTTCTTGCAGGAAGATGACATCAAAGAAGATTCTTTTATGCCTACTATTGATAGATGGAACTTAAGAAAAAGAATAGAGGAACTGGAAACTATTGTCACTGACGCCCAGAAATCACACCTGCTAAACCAGCAAAGCAGTGGCGGGCGAAATGATATTGCCAACATGAACAGGAGAAGCATTACATCAAGTGCTACACGGAAGGTGTTCGGTCGAGATAATGACCGAGATATGATAAGGATTATGCTTCGTGAAGGACCAGATGATGATGCACAAAACACCAGCAGCAGTAAATGTTATTCTGTGATTTGCATATATGGCATTGCAGGGTCTGGAAAGACTACACTGGCAAAATATGTTTGTGACCATGAAAAGGAAGATAAAGACAAATATTTTGACCAAATCATGCTCATTCATCTTTCTGAGACTTTCGTATTGGATGATATACTTCATGATATGCTTGAGGAGATCACGCAAGACCGACACTCCAATGTTAATGGCTGTAGAGCACTACAAGCAAAGTTGATGAAGGAATTGAGAGGCAGACGTTTCTTGTTGGTACTGGATGATCTCTGGGTTAAGGATGAGAATCGCCAAGTTCTGGAGGAGCTGCTGTCTCCCTTCAATGTTGGGAAGAGAGGAAGCAGAATCATAGTGACTGCCCGAAATAAAGAGTCAGCTCTAGGCGCTAGTGGACTTATTTCAATATCTGATTTGGATGAGGAGAAATACTTCTCAATGTTCATGCATTATGCACTAGACGGTACAATTTTTGATGATCGAAGATATATACCAATTGGAAGAAAGATTGCTAAGAAGCTACACAGATCACCCATTGCAGCAGTTGTGAAATATATGAAACCCTAATATTTGTTGATGTATTGCGGTGACCCTCATGGGGTATATATAGGAGTACAAGGAGGGGGTAGACTTGGAGTACAAGGTCATGACTCTCAACCCTAGTCTATCTCTAACTCGTATCCTATACGTACTCTAACATCCCCCCTCAGTCGCAGCGGGAGTGAAGCGCTTGCGACTGGATGGATTTGAAGGTTTGCGCTTTCGTCGTTTCCTCCTTTCCGTCATCATCAACTGCATCTCTGATGCACTGGTCCGTCACCTAGGGCGGTGCCTGCCGTCCCCTTCTGGTGCCTTCCCTGTATCTCCTCTCTTCCCTCCCGCAGTCACAGCGGGAGTGTCGGGGACGCAAGTGACGACGCGGACGCTTTGACTGGAGTTGTTGCCGATGTGTTGCTGACTTGCTGTAGACTTTGTCCTTGATGTTGATGTCGAGGTAGCCGATCATGATGTAGCCGTGGTCGAGGTAGTTGTGGTCGATGTAGTACTCGTCGTAGTCGTGGAAGCCGCAATGCCGAAGGCGCAAAAAATTGCGCGGTTTTTATGACGGAGCTGCAATCGTGATTTTTTTGGACGTTTTGCACCTTGTGGAGGTACCGTCGGGGGCGTCTTGCGGATGTCAGAGGACGCGGTTGTAGGTGGGTCCACCAATTTTGCCAAGATTGGAGGAAGCTCACCGAGCACACAACGGTTTTGCCAGGACCGTGTGCGCGGTTGTAGGGGCTTTCACTAAAAGTGATGCCGGTTTGTTGTCGATGCAGTCTTATCCGTTGGTGTCGTGGCGTCTTGCAGTAGTACTGTCAGAGGACGCATGTCCATCCTTGTGGACGTTGTTGTTGTAGCGGCGGCGGCGATGTGTTGACGAGATTGTTGATGAAGACCACGTTGATGTAGACCTTGGCGATGATGTGTCATCGATGAAGTAGTAGGCGCGTAGTCATCCGTCGCTTGGAGGCGTCCCTCTGGGCGACGTTGTTGTAGATGTCTTGCTGCTGGATGTCGGAGAAGTCGATGAAAACCCACACCGGCCTGCATGTGGTTGACGTCGCTTCTCATAGTAATGTCGTAGCTTGGCGTAGTCGTACAGCTTGTCGATGTGCTCGGCTCGATGTAGTTCGGCTGCTAGATGCAGTAAAGATTGGTGCAGCTCGATGTAGACGACGTGCCGGCGCGGGAGACCGATGGAGAGCGAAGTTGATGAAGACCTGCAGGCCCTCCCGTGGTCATTGCTGTGGTGCTTGTAGGGGCGGCGCTGCATATGTGTGGCACGGGTAGATCCGATCGGTGGTGCCTGCATAGTTAGACGAATAATACATGCATGCTATTCAGCTATTGTAGTGTTGATCTTGTGCATGCATGCAGCTTGGTTGGATCTTTCTGGATTTGTCCTTGTGACGCGCGCACCGGCTGCTTCCGAGGAGGGCGTGCCGATGGTGAACGTCCTCGCCGCCAGAAGCTACTCGCGTGTCGCGCCGCCTTGTTCGCCGTGCTCAGATTGAGACGCCGTACTCGATGTTTGGCTTCGATTCTTGCACTGTTTTTCGCCGGACGAGGATCATACGATGTAGGGATTTATTGCAAAGTGGATCTAATCTACGGGATTGGAAATTTCGAAAATTGGCTAACCTAGTCTAATGAACCGATCTGATCTTTGATCGAGACCGGGTGCCGCGCCCCCAAGGAGATTAATCTTCCCGGGGGCGGCGCGTTGCGAAAGTGGTGGGAGGACCTAGGATCGGCGTCGTGAGACTAACCGCTCTGATACCATGTGGAAATATATGAGACCCTAATATTTGTTGATGTATTGCGGTGACCCTCATGGGGTATATATAGGAGTACAAGGAGGGGGTAGACTTGGAGTATAAGGTCATGACTCTCAACCCTAGTCTATCTCTAACTCGTATCCTATACGTACTCTAACAGCAGTAACAGTGGCAGGGCAGCTTTGGAGAAACCCAGATATCAGTTTCTGGGAAACAGCCGCAAAACTAGACTTGTTGAATAAGACCAAGGGAGCTCTGTGGTGGAGCTATCAACAACTTGATGTGGATGTCAGGCGGTGCTTTGAATACTGTAATATTTTCCCTAGAAGATTTGAGCTGGAACGAGATAAGCTAGTTCATATGTGGATTGCACAAGGCTTTGTGAAGACCGTGGATGATGCAAGAGAGAAGGAGGATGTAGAAGATGTGGGTCAGGACTACTTTCATGACTTGCATTCATGCGCATTTCTTCAACTAAAAAGGAAGTCTACTTCTGAGATTGACTCTGGTGAGTACTTCACAGTTCATGATTTGTTGCATGACTTAGTTGAGGCAGTTGCTGGAAGTGATTGTGTTAGAATTAGCAAAGGTATTGTGGGACGGATTCCTAAATATGTTCGTCATCTTTGCATCGAGTCCTACGGTGATGTAGCCTTCCCAGAGCAGATTTTTGAGCTGCGAAACTTGAGCACTCTGATCATGTGTTACTCTACCAGGGGGATCAGTAAAGATGATTTTGAGCGTGTGTTCATCCGACTAAGGAAGCTGCGGGTGGTGCAGTTGGACGTCCAATGGTTGTACGAGATCCCAGCGTGTATTGGGCAACTAAAACATCTGCGGTACCTTGGTATTTCATCAGGCAGATCCAACAGCATCACTTTGCCAGCCGAATTTGCCAAGCTTTACCATCTACAAGAGCTCTCTCTGCCACTTAACACTCTTTTGCTTTGCTCCTCCGAGGAAAAAATGGCCAACCTTGTCAGTTTACGGCGCATGCTCACATGGTATGGCTTGACCTTTCCTAACATAGGGAGGCTGACATCGCTTCAATCTTTATATCACTTCTATGTGAAGGATGAGGAGGGATATGAGATACAACAGCTGGAGCAACTGAATAACCTTCGTGGCAAGCTGTTTATCGAGTGTCTTGACAAGGTTAAGAGCAAGAAGGACGCTCTTCAAGCCAGGCTATCCAATAAGGTACATCTAACAGAGCTGACATTGTGGTGGGGTGGTATTGATGAAATCTCCAGGAGGACTCAAAAGGTAGAAGCCGAAATCAAGGAGATCTTTTTCGCACCTGTGACGAAATGGAAGAATCACCATAAACAGAGCTGCTATCCAATACTTCAAGCAGAGGTGCTTGAGGGCCTTCGTCCACCACCCCAGATTACAACACTTTGCATCAGGGGCTACGGTGGTCAGAGATACCCAAGTTGGTTGTCGGGAGAAGAGAGCACACGAGGTTGGAATAATAGCATACATGTTCCAGACTTGCAATTTCTTATGTTCTGGGATTGCTATGGATCACCTACTCCCCCCAGTATTGGTGAGTTCTTCATTCATCTCAGTACGCTCACTGTTGCAGGCTGCAGTTGGACCTCTTTGCCTCAGAACTTGAACCGCATGGCATCGCTCAAGGAATTGAACATTCAGGAGTGCCCAAACATTGAGTCACTGCCAACGCTACCCCGATCGCTGACGACCTTTATTCTTTCTGATTGCAACCGCTCTCTTACATCAAGCTGTCAGACCAAAGGACACGCAAATTGGCTAAAGATAAGGCATATCCCTGTGAAAAGGGTTAAATAGAACTCCAAACCAGTTGTGCATCAAGCTACCAATCGACCACGCACACTTCATATGTTCTCTGTATTTCAAAAAAGGTTCATATGTTCTCTGTTTCATCCTCTGTTTACACCAGTTTTTTTTCCTTGTTATGCAACACATGAATCTGCAGACAAGATGTATCGTATGGAACAACACATTTATTCTTCTTATTTGTAACTTTTGTTGAATCAGTACTACTACTATACTTCGTTAGTTCATATATATTGACTGATCAACTCGCGTACCAACGGGAGAGATGAAACCAACTCCTGGTAAACAATGGCCATTGCCTACTGGAAATCTGTGATGCTGCTCGACGGATGGGGGCAAAGTGCCCTTTTTTTTTGGAGAGAGGGCAGAGTGCCGGTTGTGGCGTCCCATTCCTACCATGATCTAGCCATCTCCGGTGATAGCAAGATGGATTTTCATTTATGTTCCTATTTACCTAATTTTTTATGTTATCATTTATGACCATTCAAAAAATGCTATCATTTATGTTTTGCCCAAACTGTCTTGAATTTGAATGAACCTGGTAGGTTTTCATTTATCTTTTATCAGCAAGTTTCTTTTGTCTATTATGTTTTCTTTTCTTTTTTTGACGTGAACAGCAGGAGCTCTGCTTTTGTATTAAAGGAGAGGGAAAAAACCTCAGAATTACAGGATCTAGAGCTGCCCGAAGGCGCAACTCGGGCAACTCAGAATTACATAATTAAAAAGGGAATCTACTGGCCGGTATGGACTCGCTGCCCTCCGTTCGCAAGGAGCAGCAAGTCAAGATCAGCCCTAATGAGCCCGGCCACCGTGCTCGTCGAAGCTGAGTCATCCTGGAAAATTCTTCGACCTCTTTCTTTCCAGAGGTGCCAAATCGTGTAGACGGCCATCGCAGTATCCCTCTTCTTCTGCTCATCGACCTTGCCACGCCGAGCCTTGTCCCACCACTCATTGATGGAGCTGGCTGTCGCTGCAATTTGCACTGCAAAGGGATTGGTAGCTTGAAAAAACGCCCACACCTCCTTAGCAAAAGGGCAGGTAAGTGCCAGATGTGAGACCGTCTCGAACGGCTGGTCACACAAGCTGCACGGATCATTATGGGGGAGACCTCTAGCTCGCAGTCTTTCCGCGGTCCAATTCCTGTTTTGGAGAGCAAGCCAAAGGAAAATTTTAACTTTGCCCTCAGCCCTGATCTTCCACATAGCCTCAAGATCGTCTTGTTTGGTTCTGCCGATGAACTGCGCCGCATAGGCCGAGCTAGCGGAGTACTGGCCATCGGAGGTGATGTTCCAAACGACGGAGTCGTGAGCATCCGAGAGAGAGACGACCCGAAGCCGGCTCCAAAGATCGATGAACTGGTCTAACTGCTCCTCTGAGTCAATACGTTGCAGGCCTCTCATCCATCGCCCACCTGCAAGCGCATCCTTTACCGTCAGATTTTTCCTGCTTGCGAGCTTGAAGCAGAGGGGCGCCAACATCTTGGGAGCTAGTCCATTGAGCCACTTGTCAGACCAAAACCCTGCTGTCTTGCCATCGCCAAGGGAAATCTTGGTGCAAGCCGCGAACAGATCCTTGTCAGTCTCGTTGCAAGGAGTATCAGTGCCCACCCAAGGATGCTCTCGGTCAGTCCACCGGTACCATTCCCAGCGAAGGCGCAGAGCACGGCTGAAGGCCTCCATGTCTTTGATTCCAGCCCTCCATAACCTGTAGGCGCGCAGATTTTCTTCCAGCTGACTAAACACTTTCCCCCCTTTGCCTCCTCAACAGGTGTCCAAAGAAAATTACGTCGGATCTTGTTGAAGCGCTTGATCATCCATTTTTCCGCAGGAAACACCATCAGAAAATAGGTTGTTGTGGCCGTGAGGACGCTATTGATCAGTGCTAGCCGCCCTTTTCTGTTCATCAGCTTGCCTTTCCATCCTTTTAGTCAGCCCATAGCTCTATCAAATAGAGGCTGAACCTCAACTTTCCTTGGTTTTCGGAAGCCGAGCGGGAGGCCCAGGTATCTGCATGGAAAGCTTCCTTGTGCACCACTAAAACCTTGCAAGAAAGGGGCCAGATCAATCCCAGCACAAGCCACAGGGTATGCAACGCACTTTTCTAGACTTGTCTTAAGACCAGATTCGTTGCCAAAAAGCTGCAGGATCTCCTGGACTGCCGTGATGTCGCCCTTGACGGGATTGACAAACAGAGCCGTGTCGTCAGCATAGAAGCTTGCTCGGATCCTAGCGGCTCTCAACCTGAGGGCCGAGATCACTTCTTGTCTCGTGGCCGGCTCGACCAAGCACTGCAACGGTTCCATTGCCAAAATAAATAACATGGGTGACAGCGGGTCTCCCTGCCTCAACCCTCTCATGTGCTTGAAAGGTCTACCAAGCTTTCCATTCAGTAAAATGCGAGAGGTTGACGATGCTAAGATAAGTGAGATGATGTTCCGCCATCGTTGCCCAAATCCTATATGAGTTAGAACACGGATCAAGAACCCCCAATTCACCGAATCAAAGGCCTTTGCTATATCAAGCTTCAAGAAAAGCATGGGGGATTTTTTCCGGTGCGCCTCTTTGATCACATTCTTGACATAAAGGAAATTGTCTTGGATGGACCTGCCTTTGATGAAGGCACTCTGTCCCGTGGACACCAACTGGCTCAACTCAGGTGCCAATCTGTTCGCCATCAGCTTGCACAGGATCTTGGCTGCACTATGCATTAAACTGACAGGCCTGTAGTCTTTTGCGTCGGCCGCCTCATTTTTCTTCGGAAGCAGGACAATTGTCGCAGTGTTCAACAACCGCCAATGATCACCCTTGAGGGAGTGTATTTGATTCATTGCCATGAGCAAGTCATGGCTGATGATGGGCCAACACTTCTTGTAAAAGTTGCCAATAAACCCGTCTGGCCCAGGAGCCTTTTCGCCGTGCATACTGTCAATTGCCGCTTTCAACTCCACCAATGTAAAGGGCACGCCGAGGTGAGACAGGTTGCAAGAGGGTAGGTTCAGATCCTCCCAATTTAGATCAGAAATAGCAGCCACATTAGTTCCCATTAAGCTTTTGAAGTGCTGCAGAAGGATGTGCGCCTTCTCGTCATGATCCGAGACAGTTCCTCGAGGCCCTGCAAGCGTGGGAATGTGGTTCTTTCTCCGGCGCTCGCTAGCCTTCAAATGAAAGAATATAGTGTTGGTGTCGCCCTCCTTAATCCAGGAAATCCGAGATCTTTGTCTCCAGCGCACTCTGTCAACTGCTGCAATGCCCAGCAGCTTGCTTTTCAAATAAGCACGCAACCTTCTTTCCTCAACCGTCACCTCCCTCTCTTCTTGTGCTACGTCCAACCCAAAAATCACCTCATCTGCCACTGCTGAAATGAATTTCGTCCATTTAACTTTCCCCATGTTCCATTTTTTCAAAGCTTTGTCTATTCTGCAAAGTTTGGTGTGCAGTATTCGAATGGCATCCCTTGATTTGACAGGCTTCTCCCATTCCTACTGAACAACAGGCAGGAAATCTTCCTCAAGAAGCCAGTGGGCCTCGAATCTGAAACCGGAGAAGTGTCTTCGGTCCATTTGGGTCAGCAGCAGGGGACAGTGATCAGATACACTCGAAGAAGCCGGTGTCAGCTGGAATTGTGGATGCTCCAAGTCCCAGTCCTTAGTGACGAGAACTCTATCAATCCTGGTTTGCGTGGCACATGCCCTTTCATTCGACCATGTGAACTTCCTTCCGATCAGTGGATAGTAAATCAACTCTAGGTCCTCGATCAGTGCCTTGAACTGTCCCATCAACCGAAGATTCAGATTTGCATTGTTCTTTTTGGCAACGCTACTGATTAGGTTGAAATCCCCAAGGATCATCCACTTGGGTTGCATCAATGTCCTGAGATGCCTGATCTCCTGCATGAATTCTAGCTTTAAATCTTCCTCTTGTGGCCCATACACACATGTAATTGCCCAACTAGAATTGTCAGCACGGTGCACCACCGTTCCTGTGATGGAGTATCGGCTCGTCATCGTGCGGGGGTCAAGGGTGATCTGGAAATCGCTGGTGCAAGCAATGAGCACCCCACCACGGGATCCAATCGCCGGCAAGTACATGAAATTATCCCCAAACTTAGGACCCAACATCTCAATCACCAGGCTGCGGGTCAACACTTCAATTTTCACTTCTTGCAAGCACACAAGGTTACAAAGTTTATCAGAAAAAAAACAGCTGCAGCGCATTGCGCTTGGCCGGATTGTTGGCCCCTCTCACATTCCACAGTAACACAGCCAACTCCTGGGTGGAGCGGTCACACACACGAACAGAAGACGAAGGCGGTGTGGAGCGATACATGGAGCAGACGATGGGGGGTGCGGGCGAGACTGGCGCAGGGGCTCAAGCCGCCACGCCCACCCCAGCCGATCCTCCCTTGCTGCCGGTGCCCTGCTCCACCAGTGCAGTCACTGCATCCATGAAGGCGGACGACAGCGGCTTCGAGCAGATGTTCCTGAACTTCGCCAGATCTGTCGCCTGTGGTGTGGCGTCCTCAAGGAGCACTCCACTTTTCTTGAGCAGCACAAGGTGCACCTTCTCCATCACCGACCAGCCGGCGGTGGGCTTGGCGGCTGCTTCTCTTTCCCCTCTCTTCTGGCATGCTCTGTTGTCCTTTCCGCTTTGTCTCTCCCTCAGCAACAGGCGTGGAAGGCAGAGGAAGAACTGCCTGTTCAGGCGGCTTTGTGAAATCGATTAGAAAGAAGCCCAGAGGGTCCTCCACGGCCTGCTCCCTTTCCAGCCCAACTTCAACGCCCTGTCTCCGATGCGTCCGCCACAATGGGTCCCGAGAAGCCAGGCGGCCCGTCATCGTCATGGTCCAGCTGCGTCCTTGGGGAATGCGGCCCGAAGACCAGCCCATCCAGCGCTGGAGAGCTGGTGTCTTGCCCACCTTGAAGCTCCTGTGGGCCCTTCTCACCCATGTCATCGCTGGCACCGTCTTCTGCGGTCATACCCCACTCCGGACAGCATTGCCCTGCCAGTCCGTGCACGCCAAACGGATTGCCTTCCAACTCCTCTGTCCCCTTCCATTCCGAGCCGCCTTTGCTGGTCCCAGATTGACCAGGGCGTTGGTCAGCGTCAAGCAGGCTTGGCATGCATGCCACTGTTCTGATCTCCTGTGGCTCTTCTTCGACCATTGGCTCCAGCCCTGTTGCCTGCTGCTCTACAACACCATTGGAGCAGAAGTACGCACCTGCACCTGCACCTGCTCTCGGCTGCGCCCAACTGGTCCCATAGGGCCCCCCTCCAGCCCCATCAGCTGACGATGGTACCCGCCACCGGCGGCACCGCCCGTCGGCGGCTGCTGACTGGACTGGTTCCATTCTTCCGGCTGCCTGTCCCATCGCGACTGCCGACTTCCTTAAGGACTAATGTGTGCTTTGAGCTATACTTGTAGGTTTGGTCCATTGCAATGCTTGAACTCCATATGTTGGAGTCAAGGCTAAAAGAAGAAGAGTTTATGTTGATCAAGGCTAAGTGCAAGTTGATCAACACACAAGGCTAGGGATGTACCATGAGGGATCGTATGATCCCATGGTATGGTAAGCAATTGTCAATATAGCCTTGTGAACTAACCCATGATCTATGTGCTTGTATCTCTATGTGTGGTTAGGCATTTGTCCATGAGCATGCAACGAAAGGGATATCCTATGAAGCCCATGGAGGATGGTGTCACGTGGTGATCGTCATCAAGATAAAGGCCAAGTGAAGATTTGTCGAAGAGTGTCTCTCCCATCTTGGTGTATGGGGGAGCACGTTGCGAGTCTTCACCAAGCGGAGCGCAATCAAGAAAGGTGGTCCATCTTGAGAAGACAAAGATCGTCATCATCTAGCTCAAGTGGATTTTGCGCAAGGCAAAGGTATGATCTTGATAGGGTTTCTATTTTACCGGTCTCATGATGTTAGTTGAGAGACCGGGTTATAGGATAGATAGTCGTACTATCAAGAGGGGCTCTCGAGCGAATATCTTGATCGTATCGTCGTAGAGAGCTCAAACCTTTGCATCATTGGCATCATCTTTATTGGTTCTTATTTGGCTCTTATCGTGGTGTGGTCTTGGTGCTTGTCGTGCTAGTCATGACAAGGCCAAGTTCACCGAAAACGGATTTCATATGCATCTTCTCTTGCGTTTTTGGTTTTGGAGATTTTGCCGATCCATCCGTGCAGAAGGTTTCACTCTTCCATTTATTAGCAAAATCTCCCTCGCTTGGTTTCAATATTTCTGCTTTTTGTTGGGTAGCTCTTGTCGTCCTCTTTCCAACAAAATTGGATTCACCTCGATCGGAGTTTCCTAGCAAAAGTTATTCAGTTTCAGGATCTGCAGTTTTCTCTGGGCAGTAGTACCGCCATCACCGGCGGTAGTACCGCCAACTCCTGGGTTTTACCCAGAGCTCTCTAGGCGTTGCACTACAGCAGTAGTACCGCCACTGGTGCCGTCAAACATGCCTTCGGTTGCGCACCAGCGGCAGTACCGCTGTTGAGGTTCCCGTGCTCCTCCTGGAGCTCGCGGTACCGCCAGTGGTACCGCCGCTAGTGCCGCCAAAGCTGCCTTCGGTTGCGCACCAGCGGCAGTACCGCTGCCTCCGGCAGCAGTACCGCTCGTGCGGTTCCTGTGCTCCCCTGGAGCTCGCGGTACCGCCAGTGGTACCGCCAGTAGTGCCGCCAAAGAGAGCTTCTGGTTCTCCTCAGCGGTAGTGCCGCCGCCTCTGGCGGCAGTACCGCTGCTGCGGGATCTTTTGCGTGTCGTTGGTGGGCTGAAACGCATAGGGGCGGCAGTACCGCCCTTGCGGGTTTCTGCCCCCCAACGGTTGGTTTTTCAGGGCACCTATTTAAGGGGCCTTCTTCCCCAATAGGTATCCATCTCTTTGCACTCTCTCTCTCCTCCATTGTTGACCTTCTTGAGAGCTTGCTTCCTCCACTTCCCTCCAATGATTCTTGCCCATCTTTACACTACTAGGAAATAGGCTACTAGTGGCGCACCTTTTTGCCCTTTCTATGGCGCATCCGCCTCATATAAGGATGCGCCACAGATGTCTCGCCACTAAAATATATATCTGTGGCGCACCGCGGGAGTGCGCCACAGAAATATCACTATTTTGTGGCGCACCAGCTACCGTGCGCCACAGAAATATATTAGTGGCGCATTGTGTATCCGTGTGCCACAGAAGATGGTGCGCCACAAAAACATTATAACATGCGCCACTGATATATTTTGCTGTATACACAATTTATACAGCGCTGTATAAATACAGGTATATATACAGGGTTTATACAGATATACAGGAATTATACAAATATGATAGAAACAATAATATAGTTGACACGGTATACGAAAACAGATTATATTAATTACTTAGAGCATGATATACATAATTTTCACACAAGTCATGATACAAATTAAGTTCATCGTTTCACACATCAATTACAAGTGCCGAATTTAGGGGCCCCAGCAGCGACTAAAAAAGAAAAGACTTCAGTGAATTTGGAGAACACGTCTAGCTCCACTGGTAGCTGCAGGATTGAGGCTTCTTCTTGATCGGCTCCGGGAACGGTTTAAATCGCTCTTTTGTCAGCCACGTCCTAATGTCATTTTGCTTGTCTAGGCGGTCTTCGATCTCCCACTTAGACAACCCTGCAAATGGATTGGGATATATATTTGGTTAATAATATATTGAGTGGATTGGGATATATATTTGGGAGATGGACAAATTACCTCTGGAGTTGTGTAAGGACCCTCCTTCTGTCATGACATCTTCCTTGATGATGTGCGATAACTGCATCTGGATGCGATGGAATTCCTCTCTAAGATCAGCGTCGGAGATATCCCCTATAAATTTGGTCCATTGTTGGAGACTAGATGGCAACCTCGCTAGCTCTGCATCACGGACAAGCCCTTTAATGTGATGGAGGACATAGAAGGCATCCTTCACGCTGTCAGGCGCATGCTTGATGCAATGGAACGTGGTTGCATGGCTGAAAATGTGTTTCTTCTCCTTCGAGAAACGTTCCCCATTCTTTTCTACGTCGAAGTGGCCTTCCTTTTGGGCATAGCCCTCGAGAGCCTCATCGAGAACAGCCTTTATTTTGGTGTAGTCTTTAAGACTACCCGAGTCGAAATAAGTGGCAATAGACCACCTCGGGCTTAGGACGATGAGTACGCAGTACTTGTCACTGCTCAACACAATTGGAACAGAATGTTGGAAAGGATCAACAACGGAAGAAATCTATAAGAAAGCATAACATACGACGTCGGCGACCGGATGTGTACTTACTTGGAAAAGAAAGGCAAAAGAAGGCCGTTCTTATCCTGGTTGTTCAGCATGACTCTCTGGAGGAACTCCGTGGCCATGGCCCGTGTCGTTGATCCTTCCACCAACAGGCTGTCACGCATGTAGTAGGGATCCACTACCTTGACGTACGGGGTATTATCTCTCCTGATCCTCATTGCCTGGTTGAGCGCGTAGAGACGGACCAAGTTATAGTCCAGCCGTTTATAGTGAAACAGCTTGAAGACGTCCTTGTACGATATGAAGAAATAATCCGCGGGGGCTTCATGGACGAAGTCGGCCAAGTACTTTGGCACCTTGACAGTGAACACCGGGTAATTTGGATCCTCTTCTTTAAGAAGCTTGCGCTCTAGCTTCAAGATAGCATCTTGCAAAGAGAACATGCATCCCTCTCCGAGGCGGAGCAGCTCCTGAGGCAGGATCAGTCTACCAGCTTCATGAACACGGGACATGCCATCGTCTCGTGGTGATACCATGTCTTCATACCCCGAGATAGTCATCTTAGGAGCTGGCTTGCTTCTCTTCCTCTGCTTCTTCTTCTTTACCTCCGGGGATGCTGTGGGTGGTGCATCTTCTGTAGCCACATCGATTGAGTAATTGACGGAGCCGAAGCTGATCACTGGAGGAGGCCCTTTTTTCCCTCCCTCAATCCAAACCCTGACACCCTCACAGGCAGCAGGAAAGAGCGACGTCAATGTCTTTGTCACTGCTTGTGAGATGACCGTCCTTATGTCTTCCTCGCCTCCTATTCGAGAACCCCCGGCCTCGTTATTGTCAGCCATGTTCGCACCTATAAGGAAAAAACGTCAAAGTTAGTATAACAAATATAAGAAAAAAAATCAATTAATTAAGTAGTAAGATACCCCGGCCCATGCATTAGTCGCAATACACCATATGTCCCTTTTTTAGCAAAGTCATGCCAAAATTCACGAAAAAATTCGGCATGACCTTTGCTAAAAAAGGGACATATGGAGTACCCGAATTTGCCGGAACGGAAGTTAATCGACGTTCCGGCAATCTCAAGGGCCTCACGGGTACCTGCACAAGCATCTCGGATCAACCACATCTCGACGACACGATGGTCGGAGCACAAACAACACCGACACGATGGTCGCGTGGACACACATATATTCATCAACACATTTCTCACCACTTGTCGATGAGCTAGCACCTCCGGTGGCGGCGGAGGCGGCGGACTGCCTACATGATAAAACAGAAATTAGGTGGAGCATATTTCTCACAATTTGCATGTTCTCAGACTTAGCAGTTTTTCAGAAAACAGATAAAACTTAACACATATAGACAAGTAGCACAATACTACATAGGTAGAATGCATGCATCATAAGTCTAGCAGTACGATAGGTAGCATAATAAGTACGTCTAGCAGTACGACATATAGGTAGCATCATAAGTCAGTGACGTCGTCCACTCGCGCCGGTGTCAGTGACGTCGTCGTCGTCGCCGCAGGGGTGGTCCCACCAAGAGTACAAGCTCAACGAGTCGTCCTGCTGCTGTGTGCCGAAGGGGCCGGCCTCACCCTGCACGCGCCGCGTGACGGAGGGGCCGGCCTCACCCTGCACGCGCTGCTGCCGGCTCTCGCTGAGGACCTGGTACTGGACCGTCATCACCTCAGGATCAAGGAGGAGATCCTTGACCAAGGGGTCAACCTCCTCGCGCTGGTGGTGGCGCCCGCTAAGTAGCCTCTCTGCCTGCCGGTGCTCCCTCTCCTCGGCCCTCGTCGCGAACCTCATGCCATCTGGCGCTAACTTGTGCGCCACCTTCCGTTCATCCTCAAAGTTGAGGGTCGCACTATCCCCAAAGTGCTGGACCGCGGCGCAGTCATAGGCGCGGGCCGCCTGCCATGGGCACTTGAAAGTGCCAAGCTGGATCTTCTTGCCTTTGACGGTGATCTGAGCTCCCCAAGACGGTGTCTTCATGGCTTTGCGGTGAACACCACGGAACTTAGGCTCCGGATCCGACATGATGCTAAGCAGTTAAGTAAAATCATTTGATATAGGGGTTAGTCATATATGAAATGAATATATGTAAATAAATTCATAGCAACTTACGCAATATCAACTTAGGCAATAAATTCATATATGTTATTAAGAGTTTAAAACAGATAAAACATAGCAACTTTGCCTACATGATTTAGTCTGTTTTAGTGTTTAATTTGGACAAACAAATAATGCTTATGAATCTATAGATTTAGCTCTTTCTAATGATATTAAATTTACAAATTTTGGTGTAGCAGATTTCCCACAATTTGCATGCAAAGGGGGCTAATCTACACTATTTTTCAGACTTAGCAGTTTTTCACGTTTCTCAGAAAACAGATAAAATATAGCATTTTGGCCTACATGATTTAGTGTGTTATAGTGATTAATTTGGCCAAACAATTCATGCCTATGAATCTACAGGTTTAGCTCTTTCTAATGATATGAAATTTACAAATTTTGGTGGAGCCGATTTTTCAGAATTTGCATGCAAAGTGGGCTAATCCATATAGTTTTTTCAGCCATTTTGTCGAGCACCTTGCGTGCACGAGGGAGGGGGAGGTCGCCGGCGGAGGGGAGGTGGCTCACCTTGGTCGCGGAGGGAGGGGAGGTCGCCGACGCGGCGGTGCTCGGGCGCGGCGGATCGGGCGCGGCGGGGCGCGGCGGGGCGCGGCGCGGCGCGGCGGATCGGGCGCGGCAGGGAGCGGCGGGGCGCGGCGCAGCGGTGCTCGGGCGCGGCTCGGGCGCGGCGCGGCGCGGCGGCGCGGCGGTGGCGGTGAGGAGCACGGTGGGGGGATCGAGCGAGAGGGAGCGGTGGCGGCGAGGCACGGGTGGAGGAGGTGGAGGAACAGTGCGGGTGGAGTGGCGTGTTCTGTTTTGACCTTTTATTTTCTAAAAAAAGTATTTTTATTTTCAAAAAAAGGTATTTTTTTAAAAAGGTACTATTTAATTAAAATAAATAGTTGGAAATATAAAAAGTAAATACATAATCAAAATCAAATGATTTGATTAATTTAAATGTTTATTTTATACAAAAGGTATGAATTAAAATAAATAGTTGGAAATATAAAGAAGTAAATATATAATCAAAAAAAGAGGAAAAGGAGAAGTCACATTGCGACTTTAGGCCCTTCATCTCCATCCGATTTCAATCCGACTGTCCAAATTTCTTTTGCACAGCTCACATACAATGTCAGTTTATTGCTAGACTTTACATGAGGCATAGAATGTGCTGGAGATATATGCATGTTTTTCTGAGTTCTTTTTACATTTCAATTTTTTTTGCATAAAAGGAGCATATGCATCCGAGAGGCACAGTATATATATATATACAGTGGTGTGGTGGCAGTTTTTTTGTAATTTTATCCAACAACATGTCTGGACGTCGGAGCGGCGCGGGTGGGATGGGGAGGCCGGCGTCGGCGGCGGAGGCAGATCGAGAGGACAGATCGAGGAGGGTGCGGCGGTGGTGGGCCTTTTTAGTGGCGCACTGTAACACATGCGCCACAGAAATTCAACTTTCTGTGGCGCATCCACTTCCATGCGCCACAGAAAGATGAATTTCTGTGGCGCATGTGTTACAGTGCGCCACTAAAAATCATGTTTCTATGGCGCACCCTGTACCATGCGCCACAGAAAAAGTGGGATAGGACCCCACCCAGCCGGTGGTGGTGGGGTCCACCAACTATTTGTGGCGCATTCCTTCCAGTGCGCCACAGAAACATGATATTTAGTGGCGCACCATCTGGGAATGCGCCTCATTGGTGCGCCACAGAATATTATTAGTGGCGCACGGCTTGTTTGGTGCGCCACAAAACATCATTCCACCTATAGCTAGTTTCCTAGTAGTGTTAGGGAAACAAGAGAGGAGATCTAGATCTACCTTTTCACCAATCCATTCCTCCTCTACGTGAGGGGAACCTAGTAGATCTAGATTTTGGAGTTCTTAGTGTTTCTCTTTTGTTCTTCCTCTCAAATCCCTACCTAGCATTAGTTGCTTTGGTTGGATTTCGGAGAGAAGGACTTGACCAGTTAGTGTGTTCTTGCATTGCATTTGGTGCATCGGTTTGAGTTCCCCACGGTGATACGTGGGATTGAAATTCGAGAAGCTTGTTACTCTTGGGTGCATTGTGCACCCTAGATGGTTGTGTGTGCTACGGGAGCCTCCTATTGTGTGGAGGTAGGCTCGGGCAAATTGTACGGGTTTGGTCAACGCCCTCAAGACGACCTCATAGTGGATGAGCAAATCCCCCATCGGGTATTCCCCACGGGAGGAGCTCACGGAGAATAGGGTGAGCACGTACGTGCTTGTAGGAGGGCCAAGGAGCCTCCACACCTCTCCAACGTAGACGTACTTCCATTGGGAAGGAACTACGGGAAACAAACCTCCGCCTCCACTTGTGTCGGTTATCTCTATAACCAAACTCCTTTACTTATGCATTTACCTTGTGATAGCCATCGAGCTTGAAGTACTATATCTTGCTATCCTTGTTGTTATCTTGCTAGCATAAGTTGTTGGTGCACATAGGTGAACCTAGTATATTAGGTTTTGTGCTTGATAAATTAAACGTTAGTTTTATTCCGCATTAATTCAAGCCCTAAGCGTAAAAGTTTTAAAGCGCCTATTCACACCCCCCCTCTAGGCGACATCTCGTTCTTTCAATTGGTATCAGAGCAAGGTATCTCCTTGTTAGGCTTCACCGTCTAGAGAGCAAAGATGTCGTTTAGGGAATTAGTGCACGACCCCACTTTTATATTCGATGGCACAAATTATGTTGCTTGGAAAATTCACATGCTTAGTCTTTTTAGGGACATAAGTCCAAATATAGAGAGAATTTTAGATATGGGATTTCCTCCTCCAAAGGACTCCCAAAAGTTGTCTTTAGAGGATGAGGAAATCTCTTATCTTGATTCTCTAGTATCTAATGCAATTGTCCATGGTTTGAGTGACATAGTTCTCGGGTCAATCATGCCTTATGGAAATGCTCATGAGCTATGGACGAAGCTTCAAGATAAATATGGCAAGTCCAAGATTGATGAGGGTGATTGTTCTCCTTCCACTTCCAGACGTGATGAGTTCTCGACTTCATCTACTTCACCTACATGTGGTAAGCCACAAACTAATGACATGGTGAGTAGTGATGGTCATTGCAATGTTTATAGTGAGTTCACTATTAATGATCCTTTGTCTCTATCTCATTGCAATGTTTCATCTAAGGACTTAAACACTTCTAGCACTATAAATGCTTTACATGCTTGTGTTGATAGTCCTTGCATATCATGTAGAAATTGCATAAATAAATCTCATGATGATATGCTAGCTATATCTTGTTGCCATGATCAAAATGCTTGTGTTTCCTCTAGTCCTTGTGTTCCTAACAATGTAGAGGAAATCCAACTCTATAAAACAAGATATTAATTTACGTGATGCATCAACTAATGGTTCATCTTCATCAACTATCTTTTTCCTTATGGCTAAATCTACAAGCAATGATGATGATGATAATAATGATGATGTTGATAATGATGCTCTCTTAGATAAGATGAAAAATGTTGTTCTTCATACTCTTCGTAAAAATGATAATGCTTCTTCTACTTTCTTAAACATCATGGCTATTATTGATGAAAGTAAAAATATTATTGATGAGTATGAAGACACCATTGAGAAAATGGAAGCTCGTGAGCGTGATTATGCCAATGAGATTGCGGACATCTCTATTGCTCTTGAAGAAGAGCAAGGTCGTAGGTCGACTCTTGAGGAAACTCTTGTTAATCTTGAGGAGACTAATAATCTAGAGATGTCCAAACTAAGAAAAGAACATGATCATGCTCAAGCTCTTGCTAAGATATTAAAAACTAAAAATGGTGAGCTTGTGGTTGAAAATGTTAGACTTCTTGAGGCTAATGAGAAGCTTGAAAAGGAATTCAAGTCCTTGGAAGGTTCTCTCGCTAATCTCACTAAGTCTCATGATCAACTCCTAGCTCAAATGCTAAAAGAGCTTCCTACTTGTTCTCCTATTGCTATTAATGATGATGCTTGTGCTACTAACTCTACTTCTTGTGAAGCATCCATTTTAAAGGAGAATGTTGAGCTAAGGGCTCAACTTGAGTTGCTAACTAGCAATTATGGGAAATTGGAGGAAAGTCATAAGAAGCTCTCTAGCTCTCATGATGATCTTCTCGTATCCCATGATCGGCTAAAGTTAGCTCATGAGGCCATCACTACCAAGGTAACATCTAGTGAGCCTCATGTGGACAATGGCACAATTTCTAGTAGAATTACTATATTGCCATGTGCTAGTCCTAGTAGTTCATCCACTCACAATGTTGGCACATCTTGTGATGAATTACTTTCCTTGCCTTGTTGCTCTAACAATGATGCATCTACCTCCTCTAGTTCTTCTGTTATCACTAAACCATGTAGAGGAAAGGAATGAGCTCAAGGCCCAAGCCACTTCTTTGAATAAAGGCTTGGAAAAGAGTCACAAAGGGAAGTCCACACTTGACAACATGTTGAGTGTGCAACAATCCCCCAATGACAAAAGTGGACTTGGATTCAACTCCAATGACAAGATCGACAAGAAGAAGGGCCAAGAACAAGTCAAGAATCCGGCCAAGATTACTTGCTTCAAGTGCAAGATTGAAGGGCACCATGTTAGAGATTGCCCTATGAAGAAGAAGCCTCTTAGTGAGAAGCAACTAGGGAAGCGGCCTCTTGTTCAATCTCATCCTCAATCACGAGTTGAACAACGGCCACCTCCCAAGAAGACTCAAGTCAATGCTCCTCAAGTTGAGGAGCCTATCAAGAAGAAGGAGAAGAGTCGAAGTTGCTACTTATGCCGTGAGAAGGGTCACTTGGCTTCTTCATGCACTAGTGGTACCCTATCCAACCCCATTCTAATTGATGTTGTTTATTCCCTTAGGAAGGATAGGGTTGGCAATGTGTTTGCCAAATATGTGGGTGCTCAAAGTGGTGTCAAGAAAATAACCATTTGGGTACCCAAACCTATTGTGACTAACATCTACGACCCAACTTTGTTGGGGACCAACAAGCTCAAACTTGATCAATAGGTTGAGTTGGAGGACATTGGAGACTTGGCTATCTTTTGAAGAAGTAAGGGATCTTCATGCATGGTTATCTTTCCTCAAGCCAAGTCAATTGGATTATCACATATCTATCTTATACCCAATGTCCCTCCTTGCGGTAACTCGTACTTAACTCCTTTACATTGAAAGTTACTTGCCCCCTTGCATGTGTTAGTTTTGTTCCTAGCATGTGGTTGTATATGATGTGCTTCTTTCTTACTTATCTTGAGAAATCAAGTATGTGTATGTTAGTTGTGTATCATGTATGTGTAAACTTTGTGTTGAGCCTTTTATTGGATCTTGTGTGGATTTTATTTGGCTCTTTTGAGAGATTAATGGACTATACCATTTTTGGGTGAGTGACTTGCTTTGTGCACTTCACAATCACAAAAATGTGTATTCATGATGTACACCACATAGTATTGATATAACAAGATTATCTAGTCTCTATGTGGTATGTATTATTCATGAGAAATTCAAATTCTATAATGTCCATTAATTTCTCTAGTTGGTTTTTAGTTGCCTCTTGTTAGAAAGAAATGGATCATCATGTTATGGGGGAGTAATAAGCTATGTGTCTATTAC
Source organism: Puccinellia tenuiflora (assembly GCA_012064385.1). Lineage (NCBI taxonomy): Eukaryota > Viridiplantae > Streptophyta > Magnoliopsida > Poales > Poaceae > Puccinellia > Puccinellia tenuiflora. Next base: position 2,478,541 of record QRDG01000096.1, read on the forward strand.
AATTCTAGAAAACGTGAATATTTGAGGTTTTGCCACTTGGATTTGATATTGTAATCTATCCTATTCCTATGTGGCATGTTTGCTCGAACAAGTTCCAATTTTATTGAGTGCTTCCATTTGGTGTTCTTTTGGATCTTGTTTGCTTGAGTTTTGCTTGGTGTGGTTTTCCTCAAATATGTATTTCCATATGCTATTTGAGAAATCATTCGCTCCATATTATTTTAACCATGGCCTTGCCGGTTGGTTCGAATAGTTGGAGCTACCAACAAACTCTATCAAATATGGCATTGCTTTAATTCTTATCTTTTGCCATATGATTTATCTTGTGAGGATATTCTTGAATATCTCTATCACCGGGAAAATATTTCCTTTTCCTCATTGTCCTTGGACAATTGATACTCATGTTTGTGGTAGAATATTTGTGATTATCCTTACGTTTGGCCTTTGCTATTATTTGCCTCATCTCTTGCCAAGTATTTTCTTTGACTCCCTTTGTCTTCCTTGCCTCTTGTGGATCTTTATGTCTTATTGATCTTGTTAGTGCTTTAAATGGCATATGAGGAGTAATGAACCCGTGTGTGTGTGTTTTGTATTCAAATGCAAATCCTAAAGATAATGCACGAATCTTGGGGGAGCTTTTCTTTATTATTTAGAACACTATCTTATCAATTGACATTTGATCCTTTCAATTGGCATTTAATTTCTTTCCTTGGTGTTTATGGAAGACAAACCTTTTCCTTTTGTGCTTTGTGCCATCTTGAAAAATATAAAGAGTGCTTGGTTTATTTATTGTAACCTTGCTCTCTTTTGGGAGTTTGCTTTCTCATTTGTTGTTTTGTGTCTTATCTTCTTCAATGAGAAAACCCAATGAGCATTTATCTTTTTATCTTATCTTCTATGCTCATTGATCTTGCTTAGGTACCTTCAATTGTATCTATTGAAATTTTATATCTCATCCATAGATATTTGTTTCAATTGGTATCTCTTATGGGAGCTTTGATACCGTGTTTCTTGATTTTATTTTACTTGATGTCTTTCAAGTAATACTTTTCTCTTGGTATCTTTGCCTCTTGCGGGTATCTTATTTTCAATTGGCGTCTTATCTCTCATTTGTTGTTTGATTTGATTCCTATTGATATCTCACTTCATGTGTTGATGTGTTGGAATCAATCATTGGTTGTTTTGATTTTTCCTTGATCATGTGTTGATTTGGATTTTAATATAATTTGGACAACCTTTTCGTGTCACACCTTGGTGTGCCTACTTTTGGTTTACTTGGTGTTTGTGTCCAAATTGTATCTTTTTGGTTCTAGAAAGTCTTTGCATGCATATTCATTAATATATATATATATCTTATGGCATGCTTGTCTTTTTGTTCCAATATATAGGGTATACTCCACCAAATCCTAAAGCGGCTAAGATGTGCATGAAATTCAATTTCATATCTATATGCACATATTTATGTGGAGTGTGTCCTATATATTGTAGTGTATCTAACTACTATGGGACCCAATGAGTTTGGGAACCATTTTGTACTTGAATTGTGTTTTAGGTACAATGGAGATGCATTGGATGCTTGCCTCATTCTTAAGGAAGGTGTTCTCACCATGTGCTTATAGGAGTCAAGCTACGATGATTAACGAACTCTCATCTTCTTCATCACCAATGACATCTCGGTAACAAGTATCTATCCCATGCATAATTTTCTAGCTTCAACCTTGTGTAGGTTGCTTCTTGGCATGAAATGCTTTTATATGCAATTGTTGTGGTTTTGGCATATTTCCTTCACTTGGTATATCTTTGTGATATTTGTGTTGAAATTGCAAAAACCTTTCCTTCAATTGATATCCTTCTTATGATACTTGTTGCCTTTTCTCAAAGCATCTTCACTATCTCTTGTTCCCTTAGTGATATGTGTGATGTCTTTGATGTGTTTGAAGTTCATCTATATACAATAAGATAAATTTGAGCTATGTGCTATGCTTTTAAGCAATAATCTTATTTGTGTATTTATGACTTCCTTTTGCATACCTTGTTCTCTTCTTCTCTAACCATTTCGTATGTACATGTTTCTTTGTGGGTGTAAATCATCAATTATTTATCTACTTAGAAACCTATACATATGAGAGAGGTAACTTTTTCAATTGGTATCCTTTCTTCTTTTCAAGTCACCTTGATTTTTATCGTTGATTCTTTGGTGGCTTCAAAAAGAAAATATCTCGTGAGTGCTCGTCTTATCTTTATTTGCTTCTCTACGCACTCATTTTTTTTATCGAAGATCTTTGACTTCATGCTTATCATGGTGAGCATGTTGATTTTTATTGGCTCTACATGTTACTACTAGCTTTTGGCTTTTTCAATTGGTTTTAGTTTCCAATTGGTATCCTTGAGCTTGTGGACATTTTGTTTTTAAAAGATTTTCTTTGTATCTTGGTTGGGCCTCTCTTATGTTGAATCATTTCAATTGGTATCTTCTCATGGCTCAACCATATCTTTGGTGCAAGTGCTATATGATATGTTTTGTTTTATGCACTCTTGCACTAGTTGTATGTTCTAGATGATTTTGGGGGAGTGAGGATTCCATTTTTGTGCACTCGTCAATAGTGCATGAACATTGGGGAGCTTCTCCATTTTCATTTAGAACACTCCTTTCGGATCTTTTCGATTGCTTTTCTCCCTTTGTGGAGATGTTTAAAAAGGGATGTCATCTTACTTGCAATCTTTAGATCCTTCAATATAGTTTGATTTCCTCTACCTATTCGTCATTGAATATGTGCATTTGATTTCACTCATATCTTGAGAAATGCACACCTTATGGAGGAACTCATATTATATTGGCCTTCTAAATTTTTTCTCCCATTTCGGCAATAGATGCCAATGGGGGAGAAGTTTAGAGGGTTTAAGGGAATTTGGTTTTATGCTTTTGTTTGGTTCTTAAGCATTTGCCTTTATGCTCTTGCGTGCTTGCTTGTTTGTCTTGCAAGTACGCTTAATTCATTATATAAACCCTCTTAAAAGGGATTGTCATCAATTACCAAAATGGGGGAGATTGAAAGAGCATGGTTGCCCCCATGTGTGGTTTTGGTAATTAATGACAATCCTTAAGGACTAATGTGTGCTTTGAGCTATACTTGTAGGTTTGGTCCATTGCAATGCTTGAACTCCATATGTTGGAGTCAAGGCTAAAAGAAGAAGAGTTTATGTTGATCAAGGCTAAGTGCAAGTTGATCAACACACAAGGCTAGGGATGTACCATGAGGGATCGTATGATCCCATGGTATGGTAAGCAATTGTCAATATAGCCTTGTGAACTAACCCATGATCTATGTGCTTGTATCTCTATGTGTGGTTAGGCATTTGTCCATGAGCATGCAACGAAAGGGATATCCTATGAAGCCCATGGAGGATGGCGTCACGTGGTGATCGTCATCAAGATAAAGGCCAAGTGAAGATTGTCGAAGAGTGTCTCTCCCATCTTGGTGTATGGGGGAGCACGTTGCGAGTCTTCACCAAGCGGAGCGCAATCAAGAAAGGTGGTCCATCTTGAGAAGACAAAGATCGTCATCATCTAGCTCAAGTGGATTTTGCGCAAGGCAAAGGTATGATCTTGATAGGGTTTCTATTTTACCGGTCTCATGATGTTAGTTGAGAGACCGGGTTATAGGATAGATAGCCGTACTATCAAGAGGGGCTCTCGAGCGAATATCTTGATTGTATCGTCGTAGAGAGCTCAAACCTTTGCATCCTTGGCATCATCTTTATTGGTTCTTATTTGGCTCTTATCGTGGTGTGGTCTTGGTGCTTGTCGTGCTAGTCATGACAAGGCCAAGTTCACCGAAAACGGATTTCATATGCATCTTCTCTTGCGTTTTTGGTTTTGGAGATTTTGCCGATCCATCCGTGCAGAAGGTTTCACTCTTCCATTTATTAGCAAAATCTCCCTCGCTTGGTTTCAATATTTCTGCTTTTTGTTGGGTAGCTCTTGTCGTCCTCTTTCCAACAAAATTGGATTCACCTCGATCGGAGTTTCCTAGCAAAAGTTATTCAGTTTCAGGATCTGCAGTTTTCTCTGGGCAGTAGTACCGCCATCACCGGCGGTAGTACCGCCAACTCCTGGGTTTTACCCAGAGCTCTCTAGGCGTTGCACTACAGCAGTAGTACCGCCACTGGTGCCGTCAAACATGCCTTCGGTTGCGCACCAGCGGCAGTACCGCTGTTGAAGTTCCCGTGCTCCTCCTGGAGCTCGCGGTACCGCCAGTGGTACCGCCGCTAGTGCCGCCAAAGCTGCCTTCGGTTGCGCACCAGTGGCAGTACCACTCGTGCGGTTCCTGTGCTCCCCTGGAGCTCATGGTACCGCCAGTGGTACCGCCAGTAGTGCCGCCAAAGAGAGCTTCTGGTTCTCCTCAGCGGTAGTGCCGCCGCCTCTGGCGGCAGTACCGCTGCTGCGGGATCTTTTGCATGCCGTTGGTGGGCTGAAACGCATAGGGGCGGCAGTACCGCCAACACTGGCGGTAGTACCGCCCCTGCGGGTTTCTGCCCCCCAACGGTTGGTTTTTCAGGGCACCTATTTAAGGGGCCTTCTTCCCCAATAGGTATCCATCTCTTTGCACTCTCTCTCTCCTCCATTGTTGACCTTCTTGAGAGCTTGCTTCCTCCACTTCCCTCCAATGATTCTTGCCCATCTTTAGGGAAACAAGAGAGGAGATCTAGATCTACCTTTTCACCAATCCATTCCTCCTCTAAGTGAGGGGAACCTAGTAGATCTAGATTTTGGAGTTCTTAGTGTTTCTCCTTTGTTCTTCCTCTCAAATCCCTACCTAGCATTAGTTGCTTTGGTTGGATTTCGGAGAGAAGGACTTGACCACTTAGTGTGTTCTTGCCATTGCATTTGGTGCATCGGTTTGAGTTCCCCACGGTGATACGTGGGATTGAAGTTCGAGAAGCTTGTTACTCTTGGGTGCATTGTGCACCCTAGACGGTTGTGTGTGCTACGGGAGCCTCCTATTGTGTGGAGGTAGGCTCGGGCAAATTGTACGGGTTTGGTCAACGCCCTCAAGACGACCTCATAGTGGATGAGCAAATCCCCCATCGGGTATTCCCCACGGGAGGAGCTCACGGAGAATAGGGTGAGCACGGACGTGCTTGTAGGAGGGCCAAGGAGCCTCCACACCTCTCCAACGTAGACGTACTTCCATTGGGAAGGAACTACGGGAAACAAACCTCCGCCTCCATTTGTGTCGGTTATCTCTATAACCAAACTCCTTTACTTATGCATTTACCTTGTGATAGCCATCGAGCTTGAAGTACTATATCTTGCTATCCTTGTTGTTATCTTGCTAGCATAAGTTGTTGGTGCACATAGGTGAACCTAGTATATTAGGTTTTGTGCTTGATAAATTAAACGTTAGTTTTATTCCGCATTAATTCAAGCCCTAAGCATAAAAGTTTTAAAGCGCCTATTCACCCCCCCTCTAGGCGACATCTCGTTCTTTCACCATCCCTTCCATCCGGGAAGCGCAGCCGTGAGTGCGCCGACGCCCGTGGGGGAGGGGGAGGGAAGGTTCCAGCCTCATACCCAAGGTACCAGCGGTATCCCCATGTGACTAGGAAGTCATAGGACAAGGACACCTCCGAAGGAATGCTGCTTATGCCGCTGTTGTCGGACATGTAGCCCACCGGACTGCCGGCCGGCGAGCCGGAGTGCGGAGTAGTCCAGCACCCAATCCAGGTGCAGGATCACATCATGGCAGAGCGTCTTGACCGACCCAGAGCGTGCCACCGGGTCGGCCATGAGCCCCACCTCTGGGAAGTGCAACAACGGCGAGTCCACCTCCACCGGCTCCTACAGATCAAGCCGGCCACGACGAGCCAGCTTCGCCACGTCTTCCATCCACACACAGACCTTGCAGCAAGCGGAGTCCTCCTTGGAGTTCAGAGCCTCATCAATGCCCTCGATGATGTCCGATGACCCAAACAAGCCACAGACCGTCTCCACCTGGTGCGCGTCCGCCGGCACACCCTCGATGCAGACGCGCGCCTTGTAGCATAGCCTGCCCGCTCGTGCCTTCCTGAACCTTGTCCATGGCGAGATCATGAACGAAGCCACCCCAGTGTTCTCCGCCCCCTTCCACTGCACCGCCAAGTTGCGCGCCGCGACGGTGCCGAAGACGAGCAGAAACTCCCCGACCCCCTGCATGGTTACTTGACTCGAGCCATCCTGAAGCCTGAAGTAGCGGGCCATGAGACGCCCGATGTCGGCCAGCTCCAGGTCTGGGCACCTGCCCACTACCACAGCCACCACGCCGCGGGCAGTGATCCTCCTTTCCGCCTCCGCAATCGCAGCCGAACGTGGCACCATGGCATGCACCATGGCCGTCCGCAACTCCATGTAGCTTGCCGGTGCCTCCATCCCGCGTCTAGTCGCCTTACGAGCCTGCACCGTCTTGGACGAGGGGGTCGTTGACACCTGAGTTCCCCCTGCCCTTAGAAGGTGGAACTGCAGAAACTCCCGCCGCCAAAACTCCACTCCCCTTCTCCAGCTCCCCCTTGCACCACCTTGCTTTCTGCCCAAACTCGCCGCACAAGAGGCAGTTGGGAAGGTTGTGGCAGTTGGCAACGCGGTGCTCCGGAGAAAGGCACTTGAAACACTTGCCCTTGGCCTTCCTAAAAAGGAGCTCCTTGTAGCGCGACATGGGCTGCCTTTGTCTTCTCTCCTCCGGCCGTGCACGCCTCCTCCTACCGACCACCTGCCAACCGACATTATTGCCATTGATGGCGGCGGCAGGTTCCCTCTGCCCCGGGATGGAGACACGGACCTGAGCCGCGGACGCGAGATCTGGGAAGAAAGCCGCTCCGGCTCAGCAGTTGCAGCAGGCGCCATCAAGACATCTCTGAAGGACGTAGGCGCATTAACTCCGGCCAGCATCTCGGACAAACGCCTCGCGCCATGAGGGATGGGGCCAACGGGAGGGCCGGGGAGCGGTGCGGGGGTGGGCCCAGGAGACACGGCCGCGGACGAGCCAACCAAGGAGGTGGACGCCATGAGGCGCCGTCGTCGCCGAGGTGGCGACGATGGGAGCGGGAGCCTATAATGTTTTCTTTCGGAAGCATTGTTTGCATATTTTGGTAACAATTCATCAAAAACATTCTCAAATAAAGACCTAGGCGGCGAAGGTGGCGTAGGAGGTGCTTGGTCGTTGACATGGCTGGATCCGATTACTCAGAGTCTTGGCGATATAGTCGCTGATTAATTAGTTTCTTTTACGCTTTTTTTGGGCTCACATCTCATCACAACCATACATTGACTGATTTGGCACGCCAACTAATGGTGGACTCGTGGTTTGAAGAAGTTAAATGGTCATACGCTCAGGATAATCTTATTCATAAATCATGACGCACGCTAATCCCTTTCATTCTTGCTAATTTCTATTGGACTTTCTTCAATGCTCTGCATCCTGCTGTTGCTGAAGACCCGGTTGAGGATCGCCGCCAGCCTCGCGCCTCCTTGCATAATCCTCTTCTGGATAAGATCATCTCTAGTCGAGGCGCCAATAGGCCCGCCAATAACTCTATTGGGTGTGCCGGACAAAATCTAACGCCCAGTCGCGGGCGCCAATAGCCCGGTTTCGTCCGGCGAGGCCAAATATCTCGTTCAACACACCCAGCTGATACGTCTCAAACGTATCTATAATGTTTGAGTGATCCATGCTAGTTTTGTGATATTGTCACATATTTTTACTGTCATTTATATCATTTTTATGCATTTTGTCGGACTAACCTATTGACAAGATGCCAATCACCAGTTTCCTGTTTCTGTTGTTTTTGTATTTCAGAAAAGTCACAACAGGAAATATCGTCGGATTGCCCTCAAAATTTACGGAGAATTTTTACTCGATGAAAGACACCAGAAGACCAAAGGGGAGCCTGAGGGGCCACCCACAGGGCACAGGCGGCCTCCTGCCGCGGCCCCCCTAGGACCCGCGGGTGGGGCCCGCCCCTGCTCCTGGGGCACCCCCTCGGCCCCCTCCGACGCCTATGAAATCCCTAAAAACCTAAAAACGTGGGGGCGGCCATTATTTTCCAGAAACTCGACCCCGACGCGCCGTCACCGAAAACCCTAGTTCGGGGTCCAATCTAAAGCTGATCCCGACACTCTGCCGGAGGGGAGATCGATCCCGGAGGGCTCTTCATCGCCATGCCTTCCTCCGGGATGATTTGTGAGTAGTCTCACCTTGGACTACGGGTCCATGGCAGTAGCTAGTTGGTAGTCTCTCTCTCTTGTGCTTCATGTCTTATGATCTTGTGAGCTGCCTAACATGATCAAGATCGATTATTGTAATGCTATGTGATGTGTTTGCTGGGATCCGATGGATTATAAAGTTATGTTTAGATTGTGCATGATTCTTATATGATTAATTTATGTTCTTGCGTGCTCTCCGATGTGCGTAGTTACTATGCCAAGTGATTGTGTGTATCTCCAAGAGAGGGTATTTATGCTAGATAGTGGGTTCATGCCCCTTTTGTTCTTGGGCACGAGTGACAGAAACGTCTAAGGGCGAGGGTGTGGTGTTGCTACTAAGGGTAAAACAGCGGTGTTAATGTCTATTTTGATATTAGTATTGCTTACTTTATGCACTTTACTTAATGCAATTGTCTGTTGCTTGCAACTTAATACCGTTGGGTGACAGGCTGGATAGCGATCCCACGGTGGACTTTTTAGACAAAGACGCAGTTGGACTGAACGGTCTTTGTTCCTTGTCGTGATGCCTCCATAAATATTATCATGTCCTTTTTGTCATAGCTAAATTGGGTTTGTGTCATGATCTTGTCAATTGCCTAGCTGTAATTCGTTCACCCATCACATGCATATTTTATTTACTTGAGAGACTCCACTAGTGAACCCATGGCCCCCGGTCCATCTTTTTACATTGTTTACAACCTCATTTATTTGCTTTTAATCATCATTATTCCTCTGGTCACTTTTCATATTTTATCTATTAACCGCTTTGTTTTCTGTGAGTCCGGAAAGATTGACAACCTTTCCGCCGTTGGGGGCAAAGTATTTTGGTTGAGTGTGTGCAGGTCCACGTCTGTTGAAGGTTAAGCGCCAGAGATCTTCAACATTCACCTCGTTGTTGATTTCAAAGTCCTACTGGTTCGATAAACCTCGGTTCGTTAAACGAGGGAAAACTGCTACTAGCTACAATTCCGCCTTCGCTTGGGGCACCACCCAACTTATCAATATCCACCATCACCAGCCCATGCCCTGCGCGGTGGGAGCTGCTTCGGTCCGTTGGACGAAACTGAGCGCACGAAAGTGACGAGCCGGGCCCGCTGTCAGCGACACACAAAATCCTCCAAAGCCCCCACTCAACACGTTCGGCGCCGACTCTCTAGGTTATTATCGGGGAGTTACCCCGATCCACTTTTCAATCTCACACGCGCATACACCGTCAAACCTCCCAGCTCTGCACCGCCGTGCAGCTGTTCTTCCGCGCCGCAGACTCCCAGCTCGCCCACGCTGCCCCGTCCCCCTCACACTCCGCCTGCGCCGCTGCTGCCTCCCAGCCTTTGCGGACGGTCTTCGTCTCTGTTGCTGACGACGGCCTAGAGCCCATCGACGACCTCCTGATCCGATTGCAAGGTACTTCATCCCTCTTGCCCTGAATTTCTCATGTTTTGGTTGTACTAAATTAGTGGGATGCTCCCTTGCTATTTTGGTGTAATTGTATAACTTCAAATGTAATGTTCTTGCGGCCAATGTGCTATATTCTAGTGGTCAATTTGAAATGTGCAACATTTTGGTTCTTTATGTTTAGTGTGGTCTCACTTCGTGATAGTGATATGTTTACTTAGTGGTAAGGTAATGCAAATGCCTAGTTATATCTATAACAAAGCAAACAAGCATTAACATAAGAAAACACTATCACAAAGAAAACATATATGAAACCTAACAACCTTTTGGGCAAAGCAAAACAATATATGCAACTAGTGCCTTGTAAAAACAAATATGCAACTACTACCTCGTACTATCAATATATCCATCTAATAACACACTTTAACACAAACATATATGCAACTAGTGCCTCCTAAAAACATAGCCACCACATACTTTTATAAAAAAAATACAATATTCTCTTCATTATACAAACTAATGCATTTAGTGTCTCCTACAAACTTAGCCACCACATACATAGCACAAAGTATAATGTAGCCAATACCTCCTATATATTTAGACACCTCATATCTTTCTAAAAAATTGAATTTTTTTCCAACAAAAGACTTGCCAATCACAAACCATGTGCACACATACATCTACTAATTCAATTCGAAATCCACTATACAAATGAATAAAACTCATACATCTATGGTTCTACAAGTTACAACCGGAATGAGAGAAAAAAATATATTAAAATGGATGGAAACAAAGGGATTTGAGAGAGATTATCTCGGAGAAGAGTTGCCAAGGTTTTGGTTGAAGAAATATGGTGTTTCGGGGAATAAGAAGGGCTAGGGTTTATCTATAGGGTCGGCGCCACGTCTACTGACGCTGAACGTGTCGATCAAATTCAGAGACGTAAATGTTCGACGTAAGCGAGGTTGGAGCCGACACTCCACGTCAGATTTTGGTTTGATCGAGCCGAGAAGTTCGGCATCTAGAATAAATATCGCCAACATGACCGCGATCAGCTTCATCGTCAGTGGCGCCGACACGATGGGGCAAATCTGAAAATAGTTTTTAGAGGGGACGAGCTGTGCTAATAGTTTGCCCAAAGGGCCAGATTTGACCAAAAAAAAAAAACTCGGTCGAACACGCTGGTAACTGGTAAGTACAACCGAACACCCTTCGCTCAGTTCGCTGCTAGCCGGCTGCAACTCCCGGCGGTTCCGGAGCCCACCGGATCCACCAACCCGCGCCGCCGCTGCAATTCGAGCGCGCCGGCGCCATGGCGGGCTGGATCTCCTCGAAGCTCAAAGCCGCCGAAACCCTCCTCCACCAAGCAAGCGCCGCCGCCCGCCCCCTCCTCCTCCTCCCGTCTCGTTTCACTCCCTTCCCCAGCTCGTCTAACTCTCCACTCGTCTTCTCAAACAGATCGACCAGCAGGCGGCGGATACGCTCGGCAAGTCCTCCTCGGCCTCCGACCTCACGGCCCTCCAGCAGCCTTCCTCCGCCGCGCTCCTCGACGCCCCCGCGCCGCGCAGGCCGCCGCCGGCGACCCCGCCGCCCTCCCTCGGCCTCCGCCTCGCCGCCAGGCGCTACTCCCAGCCTCCCGCTCCGCCCCCCTCCGCGCCCCGACGCTCCGCCTCCGCCGCGGCGGATCTCTCAGCGCAGGATCGACCCGCTGGTGGGCCTGCGGGGGCGGTCGAGGCGAAGGCACAGGAGGATCGCAGGGATCGCGGGGAGGACGAGAAGGGATGTCCGTCTGAGAGCGGGAGCGGGAGCGACGACGATTCGGATGGGTCCGGGAGCGACGATTCGGAGGAGGAGAGGCGGCGGGAGGAGGAGAGGAGACGGCGACGGGCTGAGCGGCTCGCGGCAATGGCGGCACGAGCGATCGCTGAGAGGGAGGAGGCCGTGGCCAGGCTCGAGGGGGAGAAGACCAGTCTTGAGAAGCTGCTCGCCATGCGCGAGAAGGAGCAAGCACAGGAGGTGAGTCTGCTTGGCGATTTTTGGTTTTGTTTTCCTTGTGTAGTTTGGGAGAATGCTTGACATGGCTATTCTACTAGTACTCAATTAGCATATTTAAAGGGAAATGTTCTAAGCAATAGATGTTCACTCTACTCCAGCCATTCGCGGAACATTTGAATTAGTACACGAGTTTATGCATGCTACTAAATATTGCGAGTAAACTTGGATGAGTAGTGTTATGTGAGAGCAAAGAAGCCAAAACTTGCAAGCAGACATTTAAACAGAGAATGTCACACTTCGACATTTCCCTGGCTATGCAACTTTATGCGGATCCTAACAATGGTAGTTGGCAACCTGGCCATGGGCTTATGCTTGTTTGTAGATCGTCGTAAATAAGTCAGTTCCAATTAAGTCGATGGACTTTGCGCTTGCTATCACTATTCTGTTACTGCTTTGAGTTTTTAGCATGCGACCTACTGATCTGAATATCTGATTCTGTGATCAGTTGATTGCATGTTGCTATGCTTTTATCTGGTGTCTTTTTTAGCGTGGATGTCTCATGGATAAAAAGTTTATAATGGTTTCGATTGACCAGACGAACACTCATTTTGCGACTAATGCTGTCTATTTTGGTTCTTAGACTGCTCTGTTCCCACAACTGGTTATTGTGATTTATGAGGCTGAGTTGACAACTCAGTGCCATATGTTAAAGCATTCTGATTGTGTCCCATACAATTAAGTTGTCATGTGAGTTTGGTACCCAGAAAACGGTTGTTTTATCAGGTTTTTTTTCCAACTATTTTCATGTTTAATTTTCAGGCTTCCGAGTTGCAGACTAGTATGATTGAAACTATGGAAGCTACAGAGATAGAGAAACAACGACATCACAGCACTAGAATGGAAGCCCTTGTGCGGTTGGCTGAGCTTGAGGTGTGTGTCACATTCTTTAGAACGCCACAGCCATTCTTCCTGACCTTCTTTATGACGAGCAACCAAATGTATCCCTTTTGACTTTTGTCGCAGAGAATTTTATGTGCTTTCAGTGTTCTAAAAACAGGTGTAGTAGGCCGTATACATGCCATATATAAGGAACATGTGCCCATATCTTTTTTTGTTACGATTTTTCTTTAACTATGATGTGTGCCCATATCTTGTTTCACCGACTGCATAATTGGGCTACAAGTCTTAGCAACATCCTTATGAAAGATCTTTGCAGGTTACAAACGCAGAGCTTGCAAAGTCACTTGCCAGGGAACAATGGAACTTGGAAGTTCAGGTTTGTTGTTGTTTCTTTATGTCAGTTGCTGACCATCTATGTTATTCATTTTCAGTTTCTTTTAGTACATAATCTGTTCATATGAGCACACATCCTCTGTATATGCTATACATTGTTTTGTTGTGGACCACATATTTATACGTTTGATGGAACAGTCAGTTTAGAATAGGGTGTTCTGATTTCTAGTTTATACAGTGTTAAACCATTGTACCACGGAAAGTATAGCCTGCTTGCCTTGCACTGAACTATTTTCATAACCAGTTGAACTAAGCAGAACAGGATCGATGTATTCTGCAGTATAACAAAAACATTATAGATAATATATTTGGGGTTTGGGGATCAGTTATAATCGGCTATCAGATTATCTATGCATATTGTTGATAACACTACGATAACGCTCTAAAACATGTACCAAAAATGGGCAGTGCAAAGAAGTGCCAGACCCAAACTATCAAGATTTGTGGATTACTGTTCCTATTTATAATGTATGGGTAGTCCCTACAGTTTCTTTCAAAAAGTATGTGTAGGAACTCTTGTTGTAACTTGTAAGGTACGCGGGGCCAAACCATAGGTATGAGTACTAAACTGCTAGTTGAATATTAGTTTTTTTTTATGAGAATGCAGACATTTGCTAGTGCCTAATCACCTATATCGTGCAGGATAATGTCCCATTTTTTGGTATTTTGCAAGAAGGAATAATATTTGTAAAAAGTCTTGCTGTACGGTATGTGTGATCGAACCATAGATATGAGTGCTAGTGGAAGATTAGCTTATTTTATGCTTCTCTTTTGAATTTGGATAATGCTGGTGCTTGCAAGTGCCCATATTGTTTAGGATACGTGTCTCAATTCTGGATAGATTGTCCCAATTCTGGATAGATCATTTCTTGAATGCTGTCATTGCATGAAGACGTAATTCGTGTACTTTGGGATGAGATAGTACAGAATGAGCACACCCTACATACTTAGACACAAATACAATTTAACTGAATGGAGGAAAATAACTGCGATAGACCCTGGTAGTAAAAGTGATGAGTAATGGAATGCTACAGAAATGGCAAGTTGATTTTTGAATTTTTTTTCTTTGTATTGTGAGTAGGTTGATCAAGTAGCTCAACTTCGAGAGGAAGTTGATTTGAAGACTTTTGCTCAAGATAGTAAGTTAACCTTTCTTTGGCTTTCTGTTTCATTTGATCATTAGGCGCTCTTGTTTCTGATTATTAGGTAAATTGCATGTATTTCAAATGGTATTCTTTTCAGGAAGTTTCTCATTAGCTAATTGCGTTTGTGTTTCATATTCATTATATAACTCTTTATCGTTCGATGAGCAGAATACAAGAGAAAGATAGCAAAGATGCAGAAGACAAGCGTCCCTTTGGTTGATGAAGTATGCAATCGAACTATATTTGATATTATTGGCCTTCCATCAGGACAACAGATATGATGTTTGTTAAGCTGTTCGAGTAAAAAGATTAACTTAAAAGGTCTCCCTATCTTTTCCATTTGTAACTTCGTTGAAATTTTGTCTAGATAGAATCCTTGAGAAGGTTAAAGCTGGAAGATGAAATTATTGATGCAGAATACACTCAAACCTGTGATAGAATTGTCAGCTTGAAAGACAAGGTATGTTCTCCTGGCCATAACTTTGAAACTAATTGTTCATTTGTGTTAAATCGTATGATGATCTAGGGACTCTTTCCACGGATGGCTTTTGGAAATAATTGGTTCTGTGCTTTAGCGTTGTACTGCTCAGGATTCGTTCCAGTGGAGTCCCAACTAGTTCAATATTTGGAGATTCCATTTGATCTGGTTTGAGTCGCATAGGTCCAAATAACTTTATGGGTGTTTTGGTACTATACACATGTTTCCTTTATGCTTTAGATTGTCGAGTAAAGGGACAGAAATAAATTGCAACCACAAAATAACAGCACTTACTATATCCCATTTGAGCATGTCATTCTTAGTATCCACTTTCCAGCACTTATAGGCTGTCCACCATTTGTTGAGTATTTTACTTTTTTTTTGCAGAAAGTCAGACACTAGTAAATTAACCAACTTTCTGCATTGGGATTGCCTTTTTCTTATCCATAGGCAAGGAAGATTGAGGAAAATATTGAGCTGACAAGAAGGGACATGGTGCAACCTACAGAGGTAGAAATTGAACTCAAGAAGAGGCTTGATCAACTCACTGATCGGTTGATTCAAAAACAAATGCAGGTTAGTTCCTTGTTTGTGCTTGTCCCGTGTTTAAATTCCTGAATCGCGACTAGTATTCCATAGCATGTCTTGGGACTTCAGTGCCCTTTTTTTTTTAATTTCGAATAGCTAGATATAATTTAGTAGCTTGTTGTAATGTCATTGTCTGCCTGGATAGTGGATCCGTCAATCTTCCTAGAGACCATTGGTTGATCTATTGCTTTGCTACACTGGTGTATGCGTACGTGATGTTGAGATTCAAACGTTTTCTTCCAGGTTGAGTCCCTATCTTCAGAGAAGTCAACTTTGGTACTGAGAACTGAGGTACGCACATGTAAAACCATCGTATTCAAGTCATCATAGAAAACACCTTGGTGGAGTCCTAGCCAACCTACTCAGTTAACAAAATTTCATGCAAGTCAACTGATATCGTCCACCATCTTCAGGCTGTTTCTACATCGCTCGACAGTAATGCCTCATCAAGCTCGTCGATAGACATTGAAACCGGCACATGGCAACAATCATATTCCTCACCAAGGCTGCGCGACAGGATACGAACGGGGCAGCAGCATCTGGGTTCCGCGATACGACAGCTCGATTCTATCTTCTCCGCCGGCCACATCTTCTTGAGGCGGAACCCGAGGGCGCAGGTCGGGGCCATGGTGTACCTGGTGTGCCTCCACATATGGGTCCTGTACATACTGTCGTCCCATCCCGCAGTACCAGAAACCCGCCCTGGCGCTACCTTCTCGTTGGAGTCGATAAACAAGACTAGCATTTAATTAACCCTGTGTTGTGTTCTTCTCTGTATTTCCTTTTTTCTTTATTTTTGTGTTCTACATCATAGCCATACGTAGCCTATTCTTGTGCAGCGAGGCGTTACATCTCCCTGACGGATCAGATGAAACATTACGGGTTTTGTACGCCATTGGTGAAAATGACTTTGGATGGGTTGTACCAGTCCGCTTCAACATCAATCAACTCAGATACGAGTAAATCTGTTCGCGTGATTTTGCCTCTGTGTTTGTGTTCCCGTTTCTTCTGGAGCTCGGCTACTCGTCAAACGAGAGCGTACACCGTTTTGGCACTGCTTGCTACTAGTAGCTCGGTAGCGTGTACTCCATGCACAAGCTAGCAGCCAGGTGACGGATACGAAACATGTTTCATGTTTGTGCTCGCTCAGTGGGCGGGCACGCTCCGTCGTAGTCACTCATATCCGACCACAGCGGCAGCAGAATGTCTCGTGTAGGCAGTGGAACAGTGTGGGGTTTGATGATTGGTTAGGCGCCGCCGGTGCCCACACACCACAGTAGGCAAAACGCACGTCGTGGCAGCACGCGATAAAGGTGGTCTGATGTGGTAAGCGGCGATTCGACCGTCGACAACCTTGGCATCGCCCCGGCGGCGTCTCTGCCTAGCCGCGACGTCGACCTGGCATCTATGATCTATCCATGGCCGGACGGGATCGAGAAGCCCAAATCGTGCAGCTCCAGTGCTAGCTGATGTGCCTACCGCGGACCTTCCACTCGCACAGTCTCACTGGAAGTCTCTCTGTATATCGGCGAGGAAGAAGCAATCAGACGCCGAATCATTGGCGCTTGATTGCTCTCAACTGCATGCCATGTCTTAATTTACCATGAAACACAAGGGAAACGACGGAATCTCTGAGATTGCATCTCAAGTTACCAGGTTCCATTGTGCACCTTATCCTGAACCGTTGACAATCGCGGTTAATTACCGGGACTTCCTCGACTCGTCATTGCCCACTTTATTTGTGCTGCAACAGCGATTATAGTACGTACGTCCAAAGTGCAGAAAACTACCGGCACTTAGGTGTATGTAAGTTCCCCTTACACCGCACGCGCACAGTCAAAACACACAAACATCCTGCATTTTCCAAGACCCCGAAAGCGATTTGCATTTCTAGCAGCAGCAATAATTGAAGAGTCTCACAGAAGAGAATCTCGCCAGCTCTATTGAAACAAAGGCAAAAGCTTTGCCTTTTTATATTGATATAGAAGGAGCAAACATCGGAGGCCTAGGCCAAAAAAAAAAAAAAAAAAAAAAGAAGATACAAAACCGGTCGGAGCAAAGCTCAACCGGTCAACCCTTCTAAACTCGGCCCTCGCAATGGTCCAGAAACACGGTGGACAGGGCAAAAGATCAAGGCGCAAGCCTCTACTCTTCTGAAGGCGTGATCTCCACACCCCCTGGTCCAGCCAGGCCAAGAAGGGCGTCATCCACGGCGGCAAGGCCCGGCATGTTGAGCTTGAACAGGAGGTTGAGCGCCGCTATAGACGAGTCAGACATCGGTGTCTTGAGACTGCTCGCAAATTCCTTACGAGCCTGCACCAGAGGGATATCCTCAGTAATTTTGAGTCCCATCTTTTTGTGCAGCACGCGGATAGCTCTATCCATCATCGGCATCTTCGGTTTGGCTCCTAGCCGCGCACTGCAGCGGGTTTCAGGCGTCGACTTATCAACACGGGCCGAAGCCGGAGTCCGAGGAGCAGGGCAAGGGAGCAGGGGCGCAGCCGGCCTGACGAAAAGGTCAAGGACCGAGCCCAGCAACGGGACCACGACATCACCGTCCGTGCTCACCCCCTTCTCGCAGGAATCAACGATGGAGCACCCTCCATCCCTGCCATTGCCCGGCGAGGAGGCGCGGAGATCACCCAACAGGTTGGCTTCAGCGTCTTCGTCGGGGTCAGCATCGCGCGACGGCTCCGGACCATTCATGGCGATATCAACAGCGACGGTGACGACGTCCTTAGCGAAAGGCTGCGCCGGCGCCATGCCGGAGTTGATGGATTGTTGCAGCTCCCCAACCAGACCAGGGGCAGCGACAAAATCCTCTAGCTCGGAGCACCTCGATGGTGAATCACTAGGCGTCGTGATCTCGTGGTAGTGCCCAACCCCGCCGTCCTGCTTCGTCTCCGCCGAAAGGTGCGCCACTCCATCAACCGGGGCAGCCTCGTCGCCGAGCCGAGAAGGGGGCTTCATCTCCACCATCGGGTGCGCCGCATCAACAACCGGCACCATGTCGTCGCCATGCAGGTGCGGGAGCCTCGGCCCATAGCCAGGCAGCAGGACATCACCGAGCGCCTCAGCCCGAGAGGTGATGTCACGCACACGCTCGATCCAATCCTGCACGGCCGCCGACGCGGCGAGGATGGGCGTGACGGCGTCGGTCACGAGCTCCTTGAGCTCGGCCCGAAGTGAAGTCGCAAGGTCGGAGATGAAGGAGCGCATCTCGTCGACGTGGACGCAAGCGCACGGACGAATGAGCGGTGGGTGAAGAAGCGTCGAGCAGCAGGCATGCTCCAAGGGCGGCGGCGGCGGGGTGGGAGGGATGGCAGTCCTTGACTGAGCAGGCTTGAGGGCGACGCGCGGTGCGGCGGTGACAGCAGCCCACGAGAGGGCTCCCGAATCTCGCCAGCTCTAAAAGAGGAGATAGAATCTAGCCACTGGTCGCGGAGATGGACGCACTGTTCATCCACGTCCATGCGTGATATCATATCCATCGATATGCATCTCTAATAGTAGTAAAGCTTCTTTCAAAGCCCCGCCTTTGCACCAAAGGCGGAGCAATCGTCTCTGCGTTCCTACCACTTCTTGCCGGCGTGTCTGTCTCGTGTTTTTGCCGTCTTCCGGCGACCACGGATGCGCGCGGCGGGGACGCGTGCAGCACCGCCGCCGCTAGCTGCGGTCACGTCGACGTCGAGACGTCCGACCGCCCCACCCTCCACCCACGGCCGGAAATATCATACCCCCGCGAGTGAGCCCACGCACGCACATCACAAAAGCAAGCTCGCAGCAATGATTCCGTTCGATTGATCGAATCCTTTGCCGTCCAGCCGTCCTCTTTCTCCTCGCCCGCTCTCGCGTGCCGGAACACCGCGACCTCGCCGGAGTCGACACCACGGTGCTCGCAGGCCGCCCCAGCGACCGGACGACGCCGACGACACTCCGGTGGCCAAACTCCGGCGGCGCCGCCACCTGCAGACACCCCGTGTCCAGGCGCACCCGATGCACCCAGCCGCGCCTCCCATCTCGCGGTGGCGGCGCCTCGCCGTGGTCGCCGGTGCCGCTGCGTCTCCGGCCACTGTGACGTCACCGCCATGTCACAGTAGGCCGGGGCTGGGGGGTGGCCTGCTTGCTGGGCTGGGCCGCATACTGTGCGGCCAGCTCGGATCTTTTTTTTTTCACCCTTTTTTGTTTTCCTATTTTCCAAAACTTTTCTAACTTTTATAATACAGATCCAAATCAAATTGGACCAACTTCTATCAAAATGTAAAAATCAACATAGTCATATCAAATGCTTTCGGACCTTTTCCGATTTATTTGAAATCTTATTTTCCAGCAAAAAAAAATACTTGAATCAAATAACAAGATTTAAAAAAAATGCTTCAAGAAATTTAAAAAACTTCACACATACCGTTCTACGATATTAAGACAATTCCGAACAACTACTAAATGCTGAAAAGTTAGAAACTTATACAGGTTAATATTTCCAAATAGTTCAAACTCAATTTCTCTAATTACTGACAGAATTTAACAAATTCTCATGTAATGTATTCCTGCTGATTTCAGATTTAAAAAAAATCCCAAACAAATACCAACTTTAATTTGAATTCAACAATGCTCATATGTTATGTTCCCTCCAATTATTGCATTAAATCAAATATTCAACAAAAGAAAGAAACAAAATATATTACATCAATTCAAATATGTTCTACACCAGTTCAAATAGACTAATATTTGGAGATAATTTATAAAACACCTCCAAGGCAATTTAGACCAACTTCTAACAAACTGTAAAATTCAAAATAATCATTTCAAATGCTTTCAAACCTTTTCAAAATTATTTTAAATCTTAATTCCAAAATAAATATAGTCGAACCAAACACTACAATTTAAGAAAGACCATGCTTCGGCTAATTTAAAACACTTTGTAGATACTATTCTACAATATTTGTACAAATTTAGAAAACTACTAAATGCTGCGAAACCAGAACAGTATTTAAACAATTTTAGCTCAATATTTGCATAAAATGCAATTTCATGTCCCCTAAATATGAACTGGATTTAAATTAAAATTCAGTAAATGCTCATATAATGTATTCCTCCCAATTATTGCATTAAATCAAATATTCAACAAACAATATAAACATATTACGCTAAGTCGAATAGGTCAATATTTAGATACAATACAACTGGACTCCCTCCAATTATGCAACTCAATTTAACGAACACTTGCACTGAACTTAACTCTTTCGAACTACATAGTTAAATTGTAATAATGCTTCCCTAAATGCATATTGAAGAAAACAAAAACTTAGACAACTTTAAAACACGACGCAAGCATTTTTCAATTTCAACGATTTCCAAACTTAGACAACTTTAAAAAAATGAAGCCATTTTCTATATTCGAACGCCAATTTTTTCAAAATATATCAAAATGCTACGGAAAGAAAAATATTTACTATTTTTGACAAAAAAAAAATGAACTTGACTAATTGAAGAATGTTTAGATTTAGATAATTACATACAAAATAAACAACATGTTTTCAAATTCCAATTTGACCAACATTTAAGTCAA
This sequence comes from Puccinellia tenuiflora, assembly GCA_012064385.1. Lineage (NCBI taxonomy): Eukaryota > Viridiplantae > Streptophyta > Magnoliopsida > Poales > Poaceae > Puccinellia > Puccinellia tenuiflora. The sequence goes on from QRDG01000096.1 coordinate 2,499,243, forward strand.
TATACCAACATTCCATAAAATATATCGAGAGTGCTAAAAAAAGTTACATACTTATATCAACTTACAAAAAATATTCAGACATTTTCAATTTAGCCAATTTTTTGCCATCATACGAATAAACATTCCCCAGGAAAAATGGAATCAAATTCAAATAGATTTTATAATTCCAATTAAATATTGACTTCAAAATACAAATATGTTTGAATATTTTAAATCACTAAAGATTTCAATAACCTACACAATATATTAAAAAAACTCACCAAAAATTGCTGTCTATTCATACCAAAATAAAAACATATTCGAACACTTTAATTTGGCTAACATTTTGCTGAACAACAAAACAAAAATATTGTAAAAAAAAATCATCAAGGATGTGACGTCACGCCACGCCAAATTCAACTAGTAGTAGTAAAGCTTCTTTCAAAGCTCCGCCTTTGCACGAAAGGCGGAGCAATCGTCTCTGCGTTCCTACCACTTCTTGCCGGCGTGTCTATCCGTGATCTGTCTCGTGTTTGTGCCGTCTTCCGGAGACCACGGATGCGCGCGGTGGGGACGCCTGCTTGCAGCACCGCCGCCGCTAGCTGCGGTCACGTCGACGTCGAGACGTCCGACCGCCCCACCCTCCACCCACGGCCGGAAATATCATACCCCCGCGAGTGAGCCCACGCACGCACATCACAAAAGCAAGCTCGCAGCAATGATTCCGTTCGATTGATCGAATCCTTTGCCGTCCAACCATCGCTTTTCTCCTGCTTCGAATCCATCCGTGTTGGATCAGGACGAACGCCGCGATGTGTACGTGTTCGCCAACGGCGGACGAACACATATCATGGCATGAGATGCGCCCGATGGATGGTGAAAATTTGGGCAATCTCTACGACGGAATTGATGTGTGGCGTAAGAATGTTTAACACTAACACACATCGACGCCCCCAGTTAGGCATATGGAATCGAAGAGAAGCTGCAAGATATCAAGCTTTCCCATGCATGTACGATATGATCGTTCCAAGCCAGAGTTAGTAGGATTAACCGTACGTGATTGTGCTTGATTTTGGACCCCTGTCGATGGTGCATGGTTCCTGGGTGCTGTTCCAAAGGCCGGTGAGACATGTGTTAGGTTGATCTTCAACCGTTGGACTCAACGGTCCACCGGACCCATGATCCACATCTTGATCGGGGACGTCCAACCGTTCTGTGGTTAGTGTAAAAGACAATGTACTAGGGTTTGGTAGGGTAGCGCACAGCTCCACACGGGCCGACCTTGGTAGTATATATAGGTAAACACAAGTGTACAGGAGTTAGAGTCAGATACGGGTGGTTTATACAATTACCATACCGTATGTCTAAGTTAGAGTATTACACGGTTTATCACCCTTCCTCAATCTCAACGGGACTATGTAAGTTGAGATTGCGCTTACAAAAGGTAAACAATGGTAGTGGAAGTGGTTTAGTGAATATATCTGCCAACTGATCCTTGGAAGAAATAAATCTGATTTGAAGCAACTTCTGAGCAACTCGTTCTGGCACGAAATGAAAATCTACCTCAATATGTTTCGTCCGTACATGGAAAACTGGGTTGGAAGAGAGAAAAGTTGTTCCAATATTGTCACACCATAAGACAGGTGGACTATTCTGTGATACTCCAAGTTCAGCAAGCAATGCCTGTACCCAAATAAGTTCAGCAGTTGCATTAGCAAGTGCTTTGTACTCAGACTCTGTACTGGAGCGAGAAACTGTAGCCTGTTTACGCGCACTCTAGGAAACAAGATTGCCACCATAGAAGATAGCAAAATCCCCCGTTGATCGCCGGTCATCAGGATTGCCAGCCCAATCTGCATCTGAGAAAGTAGACAGAAGATCTGGCGCTGTCCGAGAAGGCTGAAGGAGCAAACCATTGGAAATAGTGCCCTTCACATAACGTAAGATACGTCTGACCGCTGACCAATGAGAACACCGAGGAGCATGAAGGTGCTGACAGACTTTGTTAACAGCAAACGAGATATCTGTACGAGTCATGGTGAGATACTATAAACCTCCAACAATACTGCGGGTAACGAGTAGAATCATCAACAGAGAGGAGAGTACCATCAGTAGCAGACAGTCTGTCAGTAAAAGCCATGGGAGTAGATACCGGAGTGCATTTGTGCAAACCTGCACGCTGTAATAGCTCGGACGCATACTTGGGCTGACTCATAAGAATGTTTCGACCAAGTGTATGTACCTCAATGCCAAGAAAATAGTGTAGAGAGCCAAGATCTGTAAGGGCAAACGAAGTACCAAGCTGGTGAACAAGGCGATCAGCAGCAGTAGTAGATGAACTCACCACAATGATGTCATCCACATAGACGAGTAGGTAAAGTATGACATCAGTTCGGCGCAGTATGAACAAGGAAGTATCAGCCATGGATGGTGTAAAACCGAGACCAGCAAGTACCAGGCACGTGGAGCTTGTTTCAATCCATAAAGAGCCTTATCAAGATGACACAAGTAACCAGAATAATTTGGATCCTTGAAGCCAGGAGGTTGCCGCATGAATACCTCCTCTTCAAGAATGCCATGTAAAAATGCATTCTGTATATCAAGCTGACGGAGATGCCATCCATGTGAAAGAGCCATGGACAAAAGCAGACGAATGGTAGTGGGCTTAACCACAGGACTAAAAGTATCCTCGTAGTCCAGACCGTAAGGTTGCTTGAACCCCTTTGCCACCAATTGAGCTTTATATCTGTCAATTGAGCCGTCAGACTTTTTCTTAATTTTGAAGACCCACTTGCAATCAATAATGTTGACACCAGACCGAGGAGGTACAAGACGCCAAGTCTGGTTGCGCTGTAGGGCACCGAATTCAGCTTCCATAGCTGTCCTCCAGTGTGGCGATGCAAGAGCCGCTCGATGATCACGCGGCTCAGTATCAACAAGAGTCTTATCCAGGCGTGTAGTGTTCCATGCAATTGTGCCATCAGTGCGATTTTTCGCTTGTCGAATGCCGCGCTGAAGCCTAGTAACAGGCCTGCTGAGTGGTGCTGTATTAAGCACCGGGGGCGGCGCAACAATATCAGGTGCAGGAGACATCGAAGCAGTAGATGCAGGAGCATCCGTCGTAGACGTAGCAGATCCCAGGGAATGGGCCGGGGATGACGAGGTCAGCCCAGTAGACGGGCCAGAGGAGCGAGACGGCATGGCTGGGGCAGAGTCGGCCACATTTGCATGGGAGCCATGCAGATCGACGTCGCATGGTTGATCGACGTCCGCATCAGCGCGAGATGCAGAAGCCACGTCTGGCTCATCGGTAAGCAATTCAAGGCGAGCTGCTCGTCCCAAACCTGCACCATGGTTAGACAACAACGAGGGGGTATATGCAGCATCAACAAATTGGTCAGAAAGTAAAGGTGAAGTGGATGATAATGGTGGAGTAGTGGTGGATGGGATTTTAGAGAATGGAAAAACAGTCTCATCGAACACAACATCACGTGAAATATAAACTCGATTGGTAGGTATATGGAGACACTTGTAACCCTTGTGTAAGGAACTGTAACCAAGGAAGGCACATTGTTTGGAGCGAAACTCTAGTTTCCGTTGATTATAGGGACGGAGATGTGGCCAACAAGCACAACCGAAGACTTTAAAGAAAGTATAATCAGGAGTTTCACCTAAAAGACGTTCTATCGGTGTTTGCATGTTGATAACACGGCTCGGAAGACGATTAATAAGGAAACAAGCAGTAGAGAAAGCATCACTCCAGTAACAATATGGCATCGACGCATGAGCTAGTAGTGTGAGACCTGTTTCAACAACATGACGGTGTTTGCGTTCAGCAGTACCGTTCTGTTGGTGAGTATGGGGACAGGAAACACGATGAGAGACACCAATATCGGTAAAGAACTTTTTCAGCCTATGATATTCGCCACCCCAATCAGTTTGAACATGTATAATTTTCTTGTTTAATAGGCGTTCAACATGTTGTTGAAACTAAAGGAAAACACGGAACACATCAGATTTGTGCTTAAGAAGATAGAGCCATATAAAACGACTATAGGCATCAATAAAACTGACATAAAACTGATGTCCACTAACAGAAGTTTGGGCAGGACCCCATACATCCGAATATATAATCTCAAGAGGGGAACTAGTAACACGACTAGACAGGGAAAAAGGTAACTGATGACTCTTGCCCTGCTGGCAGGCATCACAAACTACAACTTTATTAACGGAGACAGATGGAAGCTCATGGCGATGAAGAATATGTTGAACAATCGGAGTGGCTGGATGTCCTAAACGAGAATGCCACCGATCCCGGGACACCTTAAGAACGCTGAAAACTTGCTTGACGGCTGACACATCAAGAGTATAGAAACCACCACGACATCCCCCTCTAAGAAGAACCCGCCTCGTAGCCCGGTCCTTAACAAGAAAATACCAAGGGTGAAAATCAAAGAAGACATTATTATCAAGTGCAATTTTTTTAACGAGAGGAGATTGCGGGTAACAGAGGGAACATGGAGAATATTTTTGAGATGCAATGATTGTGAAGGTGTAGGAATTATTGTCTGACCAATATGTGTAATACGCATACCTGTACCGTTGGCTGTCTGAACATGGTCCTTGCCATGGTATGGTTCCTTTATGGTAACATGCGTGATGTCGTTGGTGATATGATCCGTTGCTCCAGTATTGGCGTACCAGTTTGGATCAACTGGATAGGAAGAGGTAGTCCCAGCATGAGTAGTGGTGGATAGAGCAGCGAGTTGCCGCTCCATATTGCGCCCATCATTGCCAACTCCGAGAAAAATTTTCTGGAATCGTTTGTTTGAAACAGCAGGAGGCCACGTGACCAAATTGGCCGAGCTCCTGAACCTTGTCCTCCTGTGTTTCCACCTTGCGGCTGCTGGCCAGAGTCACGACGTCCTCCTTGGCCTGCTGGCGGAGTAGTCTGGTAAGTGCGCTTGGGCTGCTGGTCCGGCCTGTACTGTGGTGAAGGCTGTGGCCGACCACCAGACCGTGACGAGTAATGGGCCGCATGGTTGATATCTGCACTCATCTCAGCCCACTTGGCTTCGATTCGCTGTTCGGCGTTAAGCAGCTGAGCATAGACATCTCGTATCAGCATCGGATCATTGATGGGATGAGCAGATACACGATCAGCAAGTGCATCGTACTCACCATCCAGACTAGCAAGGAGGTAGGAGTTGAACTCTTCAGGACGGAGGGGTTGACCCATCGAAGCTAGGGTATCGGCCATCCCCTTAATTTTTTTGAAGAAGGCAGTAGTAGTCCCCTCAAGCTTTCTTGCTTTGTTGAGCTTGCCACGGATCTCCATGACCCGAGCAGTAGACTGTGTAGCGAAGCTGGCCTCTAGGGTTTCCCAAGCTTCATGAGAGGTAGTGGCCAGGGTTACCATCCCGATCACCGGCTCTGTAAGAGAGGAGACGATGGCGGAGAGGATAGCCTAGTACTGTTGATGCCATGCTAGGTACTGAGGGTTGACGATGGTCTCTGCATCGCCCTCTTTCTTGTCAGGGTTCGGGATCTCCTCCGGCAGACACTTGAGCGTGCCGTCAACGAACCCATAGATCAGATTGGAACGAAGAATCGGCGCAACCTGTGTACGCCAGTAGATGTAGTTCTCGCTGGAGAGGCGGATGGTGATCTGATTTGCCAAGGTAACCGGCGTGCTGGGTATACGTGACGCCATGGAGGTAGCGCCCTTGCTCGAGGAAGAACCAGCGGAGCCGGAGTTGCCCGAGCTAAGGGCAGATGGGGAGCTATTGGACGACAAAGCAGGGGCTGTCATCATGGGCGGCGACGAGTGGATTGCAGCGGCGGCGAGTAGATCGCGGCGGCGGCGAGAAGAGCAGAAGCGATCAGGAGTTAGGCTCTAATACCATATTGAATTGATGCGCTAGCCAAATAATCCAAAAGTCCGAACTGATGGAAAGGGCTAGGTAATATATTTAACACTCCCCCTCACGTCTAGGCTGGACAATCGGTAAGACACTAGACATGGAGTAGTTGGGAGGCCGTAACTATTTTTATATTAAATAGTACGGAAGCCGGGGTTTGAACTTGAGACCTCCTGGCTCTGTTACCATAAAAGACAATGTACTAGGGTTTGGTAGGGTAGCGCACAGCTCCACACGGGCAGGCCTTGGTAGTATATATAGGTAAACACAAGTGTATAGGAGTTAGAGTCAGATACGGGTGATTTATACAATTACCATACCGTATGTCTAAAGTATTACACGGTTTATCATGGTGGACCCCTGTCGCACTGGCTATAAGAGGGAGGTGGGGACCACTAGGGCACGCACGCCAAGACAGAGTCGTGGCCACCCCACCTCCACCTACCGATCGAGGAATGCCGGCAAGCGACGGGAAGCACCACCACCCCGCCGCCACTCTCTGCGACCACCGCCGTCCTCCACCATGGACAGCACCACCGGCTCCACGAGCCAAGGTGAAGGTACGGGATCCTCTTCCTTTCTCCGATCTCTCTCTCTCTCTCTCTCTCTCTCTCTCTCTCTCTCTCTCTCTCCCTCCCTCTCTTCCCCTCTCTCTCTGTTTCTCTCTATCGAGTATCAAACCTTAAAAGATAGAAACCCTAAAGTGCTACTCGTTTAATCTACCGTAGATGATCCTAAAGGTTTTAACAATGGTATCAGAGCATGCTAGGGTTCTAGATTTTTCGGTAGCAAAGAAATCAAAAGAAAATCACCGAATCGAAGAAGGAAAGGAAAAGATCACCCCGATTGGAACCCTAACCCTAATCAGAAAGAGGGCAAAGGGCAAAGAAAGCTTACCGGATCTCGCCGGAAAAGGAGCGCCGCCGTCCGTGCCGCGCCCGTTCCTCTCGATCTGGTGTGCACCGAAAGGGGCACCAGTCGAAGAACACACCCCCTCGGGGGCAAAGAAAACAGTGGATCCATTCGGGGCAAAGGGCACCGCCTCCATCACCGGCAGCCGCCAGCAAAGGGCACCACCACTGGGCCGCTTGACAGCGGCGCGCGCACCGTCGGGTGCACGCGCTCGCCGGCAAGAGGGCCAAGGAGGGCGCCGCCACTCCATCGAGCGTTGGGGAACCAGATCGCGTCCTCTCTCGCTCTCTGCCCCTGGAGACGGGAGGAGGAGGATGGGAGAAAGGGAAGAAAGAAAGGAGGGAAAGGGCACGCACGGCGCCGTGGTGTTCGACACCGTCTCCGGCGGCGACCGGCGGCGACCAGCGTGCCGGGACCCTAACCCTAAATGGATGAGAAAGGAGAAGAGCGGCGGGTGAGGGGGAAATGATCTAGGGTTTCCCCTCACCCGGACCGGCCGGACGTTTTGTTCCAGCGAAAAGAGCGGTGGACCGTCCGATCAAATGGAGGACCATGATCTAAACCCTAGCACGCCACGGGCCAGTGGGCCGAAAAGGGCAGGCCGTGGGCCGGCCGGACCGGTTGCGTGACGCGCGAGCGCGGCGCGTAAAGATATGGGCCATGGGCCGAAAGTGGAGAGCCGTGGGCTGGGCCACGTGAATTCTGGGCAGAGTTTTTTCTCTGTTTTTTTTTATTTTTCAGAAGCTGTTTTAGTTGTCTTTGTCTATTTTTTTTGGACAAATTTCAACTAGTTTTTCCTATTCAAAATTATCCAACGAAATTTTGTTTTAGGAAACAGAAAAGTAAAAGAAATGCTTCAGAAAAGTATAAAGCTCATAGAATTTTATTCATGTTTTTCCGCTGCAAATAGAGAAATGTGCTCCTTTAAATTTAAAAGGTCAAAATAATTAAAAGTGAGAATTAAAATTTAAGAGGAGCATGTTAAAGTGATTATTGCAATGTTTATGATTCTGTTAAAGATTTCACTGAAAAAATTTGTTTAGAGATCAAAAGAAAAGACATACAGATTCCTCTGTGAATTTGTTTAGATCTTTAATTAAATTCTCTAGGAGAATTTTAATTAAAGGACAGAAACGTCTTTTAAGACAAAGAATTTGCTAAAAGACGATCTCTTTTCTTTTGTTTAGAGATCAAAAGAAAAGACATACAGATTCCACTGTGAATTTGTTTAGAAGTTAGTAGGATTAACCCTACGTGATTGTGCTTGATTTTGGACCCCTGTCGATGGTGGTTCCTGGGTGCTGTTCCAAAGGCCGGCGACACGGTCCTCCGACCTTAGCTAACCGGCCAGTTGCTGCATATCTTCCGAGTCGGACTCGTGTCGGCTTCCGACCCAGTCGATCACACCTGCTCCTGTTCGCATATGCAAGTTTGACCTTGGCAGCGGGCACACACCCATATGCAACATAGGCACGCAGATGTCAGGTGAGAAATTTTGCGCCGCCACATTGTCTACCTATGAAGTACTAGCACTTCTAGATCGTGGATGGGTCTAAACATGCATGACAGCATACCTATGTAGAACCGTACATCATCGGGGGCAAGTACTCGTGCGTGTTAGGGCATGTATAATCGTTAAAATATTTATGGAAAATGAAGGTTCCTTTAAAAATAAAGATTTCTGTACTTGAATTATTGAAGAGTACCTATGTAGAACCGTACATCTTCGGGGGCAAGTACTCGTGAGTGGTAATACAAGATTCCTTAAGAAATATTTATGGAAAATGAAGGTTCCTCTAAAAATAAAGATTTTTATGTGGTTTCTTTATAAGAAGGTTCTCCTAACCAAAGATAATCTACTCAAGCGCAAATGGATTGGTTGTAAGAAATGTGTGTGTTTGTGATGCCGATGAAACTAATGAACACTTATTTATTTCTTGTCAGTTGGCTCGTCAAATTTGGAGGTTGGTTAACTTCACATTTAATATTACTCCACCAACTAGTGTTACTAATTTGTTTGGTAACTGGTTGTTTGGAGTAGACAAAGATACAAAAGCACATATTCGTATAGGCGTGTGTGCCTTTTTGTGGGCAATTTGGAATTGTCGCAATGATGTCATCTTTAACAGTGCGAGAGCTGAACAATTTTTGTAGGTTATTCATCGAGCTACCCATTGGATTCAGGCATGGGCGTACCTTCTTCCGGCCCACCAGCGTGGATGTTTGGCTTCAAGATGCACTCGGTTGATTGCAGGTCGTTCGGGCTATCATCAACCAGGGTGGCTGGCGGCACATTAGTCGATTACAAGATGTGTAGTTGTTATCGTGCTTGGTTATTCTTCCGGTGGCTTGTTCATGTTGCCACTGTTTGTGATCCATGACTTGTAAACAAACTGAACCGTAAGTTGAGAGTTTTGCAATAAAATGGCTGTGTGCATCTTCGTGATGCAGAGGCCGGGGTAAGTCCCATTTCTAAAAAAAAAATCGTTAAAATAATACTACTGTCCTTCTATTTTGCCCCCTCGCATCATGTAGAGATGATAACATGGACATACTCCGTACGATGCTAAACTCTAGAATATGTGATTACACCATTGCACTTAGAAGAAGAGTGACATCAATGATACTTTGTTCTGGCTTCGCCTTACACAATTTATTTTCCAAAAAGAGATATCCCTGGTCTTTGCATCAATCGTGCACACAAACATATTTATTACCAACGCATTATTCAGAGCCTTACAAAGTGCACATAATAAGCTATTGGAGACGGATTATTCAGGACCTATTTTATTCCGCGACGAAAATTTCTGTTGGAGACGGATCCATTGCCGACTTTTGGCATCCTCCTTGGCTCTCTGAGCGGCGTCCTAAATATATTGCCCAAGACATTTTCAGCATGTGCAAGAGAAAGAATTAGAATGTTGCCGCCGCCCTCCAAAATGATGCTTGGATCAGTAAAATTGATTTCGCTGCAGAACTCTATCGCCTGGCGTCATTCTTTTACGGGTGTTTACTCCTCGTCCTCGGCCTATCAGTTGCAATTTGTCAGGGCCCTTTTATCGCCCATGAACATCTTGATCTGGAATGCATGTGATCCTCCAAATATGGAATCAAAGAAAGGGGATGAGTTCGCACCATGATGCCTCTTTGTTCATAAAAGCCATATCATTGGATTCATATTTAAAATAAGTTTTCAATGGTATAATTTTTGTGATGTAAAATTTATATTTTGTTGACCAAAGTTAATGGTCAAAGTTTTTCATAAATTATGTGTATGTTGAACCGAGACAGAAGGAGTACAAAAAGTGAGTGACTGTTGGACAATGTTTCTTTGCGGTCACCCGCTAGAAAGGGAATTGTAAGTTATTTTCTGATAGCGTTTTCCTCTATAAGAAAGTCAAGGTGTGTTCTGCTCATGGTAACTTTCAGAAAATCTAGTGCCAGCTTTCAGAATTTCGTATTTTTAGAATTTTTGGGGATTTGGAACTTTTGGAAAATTTGAAACATTCAAAAATTCCACCTTCAAATTACATGTTTCAACATTTTAAGATTTCAAAAAAAAATCAAAATCCGGTAATTGCAAGCTTTTCTGATTTTTTAGAACTTATAAATTTTAAAAGAAAAATTACAGAAGGAGGGATATGGGAGAATAACATCCTCATTTGCTTGGAGTGAGATAATAACATGGCGCGGGCAGGTGATCATGTCCCGGTCACCCGCCAAAGAATTCTTGGTTACTTTTTCATAGTCGACCTACAAATAGTTATTTCTCAATAAACATTCATAGTTGTCGGATGATAATCTTCTTGTCTCTCAATACTTGCATGAATTTCATCGATCGGATTGGATGGTTTTAGCATCGACATAGCCATAAAAATAGTTATTTCTCCACCTAAGAAATATCGAAACGGTTACGGAAAAACTAGTGTGTCATATTGGCATGTATTGACAACAGCTGGTGTATGCATCCCTACAAGCATATACATGAGATCATTCAATTGGGATGTCAAAGCAAAAGACGGTGTATATTTCTCCATCACAAGGATGGTGGCATCAAATCTATGGATCTCATCCACGAGGAAAACTACGAATTTATATGTGCCTTTGCCAAATTATTGAGCTCCCCACCCCCACACCATGCCCTACCCCCCTCATGTCACCCTTGATTCTTCTCTCACTTTCTCAAGTTGCGTACCCCTTTTCTTCTTTTGTAGGTAGCGACTAGCCTCTTCCTATATCGGCCAGTCTTGGTGAGATGCTAGCCTCTCGTGTACATATATACGGACACGCCCGTGCAGCGCAGTGCAGTGGCCTGACCAACCCAGACACTAACTAGACTAGATAGCTCTTGGCATGGTGGGGATGAGCGGTGCCTATGGCGGCCACAATGGCAGCGAGAGCCGGCAAAGCAAGGAAGCCGTGGTAGTCGGGGCGCCGGAGATGGCGGCAGCGATGGGTGTGGCGCACAAGGTGGCGGCAGGGCCGGCGCAGAGCACGGCGAGCAAGATGAAGGGGAAGGTGAAGGAGACCTTCTTCCCCGACGACCCGTTCCGGAGCTTCAAGGGGCAGCCGCTGCGGGCGCAGTGGGTGCTGGCGGCCAAGTACCTGTTCCCCGTGCTGGAGTGGGCGCCCGGCTACTCCTTCTCCCTCTTCAAGTCCGACCTCGTCGCCGGCCTCACCATTGCCAGCCTCGCCATCCCTCAGGCATGTCCACATATGCACCTTAATCATGCTTAATCCCAGACAAGATTATCGCAACTTTTGTCTGTACATTTACCGATTTCCCAGTTTCGGTTCATCGCGTAGCTTTTCAAACACATCCAAATTAAGGGTGTTGCTGGCTAGTGATCTGAGCTGATTTGGAATGTTGTGTACATACGATCAATCTCCACCAACAACAATACGTGACCAACCGTGTACATATGTGTACTCGCAGGGTATTAGCTACGCGAAGCTGGCGAACCTGCCGCCGATCATAGGCCTATGTACGTATATAGCCCTTTCCGCTTTTACCAGTACACGATACGTACGTACATACGTATGTATAAATCTGCACGTACGTGTACATGCGTGTGCTCCATCACTTAATCTGAAACGTATCTGTGTGCAGACTCGAGCTTCGTGCCGCCGCTGGTGTACGCGGTGCTGGGCAGCTCCCGCGACCTGGCGGTGGGCCCGGTTTCGATCGCGTCGCTGATCATGGGGTCCATGCTGCGGCAGGCGGTGAGCCCCTCGGCGGAGCCGGCGCTGTTCCTGCAGCTGGCCTTCACCTCCACCTTGTTCGCCGGCGTCGTCCAGGCCTCCCTCGGCATCCTCAGGCTGGGCTTCATCATCGACTTCCTGTCCAAGGCGACGCTGGTGGGGTTCATGGCGGGCGCGGCGGTGATCGTGTCGCTGCAGCAGCTCAAGGCGCTGCTGGGCATCGTCCACTTCACCACCCAGATGGGCATCGTCCCCGTCATGGCCTCCATCTTCCAGCACACCAACGAGGTCTGTTCTGTTCTGCTCAGCCATGGCCTCCCTCCACCCTGCACCGTACGTACGTCCATGATCTCGGCTGGCTAACGGTGTGGCTTATTCGTGCGTGTTGATCTGTGCAGTGGTCGTGGCAGACGATCCTGATGGGGGCGTGCTTCCTGGTGCTCCTGCTCACCGCCAGACATGTGGTACGTCCGTTTCTTCTTCTTCTTCTTCAGTCAGTTTCCGCTCCTGTCGTGTACCGTTGACTGTTGTCCGCAAAGAGCCCAATTTTTTTTGTGTGCCCTTGCTTTAATTTTTGTCTTTTTGTTACGTCGGCTGGCTGTCCGTATACGCCGTATAGCTGCATATATACGTACACACTGTCAGCAGGCAGAAAACTCTAGGAACACCGCGTACATGCCACGCGACTACGAGAAAAAAGAGACCATGAGAGAAAGTGTTGCCCGCTCACAATATATTTGTTAACTGTACCAGGAGAAAAAAGTAGCAGTGGTCAACGTCGTATTTAGAAAAAGAGACCATGATGTGGCCCACACTGGTCAAGTGGTCGTATGCGATGAAGACCCCTGCGACGCTACACCATTTCTTTTTCCCAGCTAGTATCACGTTTGGTCAACTCAGCCTGAAGTATTCTTGACAACAGCTGAATGGCAGACACTACTCTAGGGGTATAGTGGTGTGCCTCTCGAGGCCATATCGATTTTGATTCCCCGACAAAACGATCTTACAAGTAACAAAAAATAATGTAAATTCACATCAAGTACTTACATGAAACCTAGAACAGACTCTAATCTCTATGATGTACTTCTGCAGCGGAANAAACGCCTACCTCATCTCCTTTTCCCGTGTCTTTCCCCTTCTCTCTGCTCCAGACCTAACGATCTTCCCCATCTTTCCATGGATTCTCGGCGGCGCCCCGCGAGTTTCCTGACGCAAGCCAACGCCCTGCTCCGCAAGAACATCTGCCTCCAGGCACCGCTCCGTTTCTCTCCCTCGCGCTTGTTCGTTTTTACTACCTGTTCTGTTTCTACTTTCTTGATGCGTTACTCTGGGTGTGCTCGCCAAGTGCTTGCGAATATGTCTGCACGGTTCTTGGAGTTGCAGCTGGTGGATCGATAGAGGAAAGTGCTCGTCAATCTGGCTTGTTTTGAGGCGCTTGTGAAATTTTAGCTCAAGTGGGGTTCAGACTTTCAGTAAATATCTGTTTGGCCGACTGTTCTAGGAGAGCCATGGGTCTGATAGCCTTTCCAGGATCTCTTGTAGATTACTGGGTAGCAGCATGATGTGCACGGAGCAACATATGTTTTAAAAAATATTGATGTCCTTTAGGATTTCACGCAATGTCTGTGGAAAACCACTCACCAGATCGATGTGCGGCTGCTTGTCTTTTCCTGCCAAATATAGATTCCAGTTCTGTGTGCAGCAACTGGTTCTCCTTTTTATTTTTGACCTGTGGTGGAGAATGCAGTATCTGATTCTCTTCATAACTGCGATGCAGAAACGGAACCTGAAAACAAACTTTGGCATCACCATCTTCCCGGTCCTCATCTGCATTCTACTTGTCGTGCTCCAGCACATCATCAACAACGAGCTCAACAAGCCCAAGTACAATTGTGGTTGTATCTGTGTGGATACGGACACAAATGGAACCTGCAAGAAGAGGGAGTGTGGTGTCCAATACTCAACACTGGAGCAGGTCTGGAGCTGTGCAATTCCCAGCCCGCCACGGTGGCCAGCCCTGATTCAGGTCCCCCAGCCTGAGTTCCGAGCTGTAAAAACAGTCTCCCAGCCATTTGATGATTTGCCTGATCCCTCATGCCGTGACTCCTGGTCTTGCCCCGCCAGTGTCCTCATCACTGGAAGGGACCGATCATTTGCTGAAAGTATGTGCTGCCACAATACAACTCAATGCATACCAACTGTTCATAATTAAGATCAATATGCCTTATTTCCTGAGTACTAACCATTTTTCAATTGACAGGTATTGCAGGAGGTCTATTTCCTGCTTTCTCCCCCACTCTTAATGTGACAGATTATCTTGATGCTCTATCCAGGATAGTTGCTGTGAGTTTCTTTGATGTCCATTAAGTTTATCTCGTTAATTGAACGACCTTTTCTGTTTTTTTTATGGAAGACTGTCTGGGTTGATTTGTCTTAGGGTTCAGACACCGCGCCATGGTATACACAATTGTTAGAGCCTGCATTTTCTTCTTCGGATACTTTGTATCTGCTTCAGCCTCAGTGTCTGCCCTACTTGTCGCAGACCATTTCGTACAACGCTAGGGGCTTACCCCTTCATCTAAGTAAGTTAAAATTTCCTTCCATAAGATATTGAATTTACAGTTCTGTATTCGAAAAGGGATGTGATCTCCCACTATTCACATTAAGATTTATTTGCATTTGACAGAATTCTATTTGGATGTGGATCATCAATAGTTCAGTCTTTGATGTGTCCTTTTGTTTTCTCGGATACGCAGATTTTCTGCACATCTTATTACAAAAAAGAAGCCACACAGTTTCAAATAAAACAAAGCTCTAGGCTTGAAAAGGATTGACAGACATAAAAGAAAATGAGAAAATACAGATACACCCAGAAGTTCAAAACGATGCAAATGCTAGTCACTTTGGAGTAGAAGAACAACCTCATATACCTCTAAGCGTCGGGTGACCATGAGTGCCTTTGATGGGTCTTATGTCACTGATGATTCGAAGTGTATGCTCTTTTGTGTGTGGAAAATGACCAAAGCGTGTAAATACCTGAGGAACCTATTTGCGTACAAATATCATAATAATCTGTAATTGTATCTTCCATTTAGGATTAGCAGGGTCTGGACGCTAGTGAGAAATGTAGTGGTTCAGAATGGTGGTCTAGAGTAAAACGAGGGCTTTGCAATGATAGCGGCCAAGAGAGCAATGGTTGTGGCTTGTGGGTACTATTGCAATGCTACCAACTAAGATAGCAGCAGTAACAACTTGTAAGTTTTACTTGCAGATTTTTTGCAATATAGATGTGTATTATGTCTGTAAATCAATAATAGTATTAACACCATGTTAGTTTATACAACAAACATTTTCATATATACATGTAGCTCAAGATGATGAATATTTTCTCATAAAGTGGAATACAGCGTTTTCTGTATCCTCCACCATCCAGGATCCGTTATAGTGAAGCTAATCAACATAAAGGCTACAAGCCTGATATCTGCTATTTAAAGCAAGGATCATAAATTATTCATAGTTCACTTTATGTTTTCTTGTTTGCTTTCTAATTTTAAATACAAACAAACAGGAATAAACCAACTAGTTGCTATGTTAAAAATGTACTAGTCAACAAAGTGAATCTTGCATCTACTTGGTTAGCTACTCGGTACCGAATTTTTGTGGTATGTTCTACAACAATAATTAGACATGTTCCTCTTCCATTTGGATTCTTGCTTAGGCCTGCTATGATTGCAGCTCTGATATCTTTATGAAATGAACCAGATATACAGTGTGTTGAAGGTCTTTTATTATGGCGTGACAGTACATCCGTTATCAACGATGAATTATTAAAGGGTTATATTCGAAAAGGAGGAACAACAAACGAGTTTATTGCAGGTTACCCTTTCTATCTTCGTAGCACCATTTTATTTTTTGGCCTCTTTACTTTTGTAATGGGTTTGCTTAGCAGTGAGATTCTGGTACTCAATTTCATAATACCTTCTTCTGATAAACTGGCCTTGAATAATAATTGTATGAGCCCAGCTATCCAAATATGAGTACAACCAGCTCTTTTGTTCATACGGCAACACTTATTTGCATCCATCTTTCATTCTGTTTTGCAGGTTATGACTTCTTGAACACAACGGAGTATGGCCTTGGTATAAATGTTTGGTACAACTCTACCTATAACGACAAAACTGCATATTCATTTATTGCAGCATTACGAGTTCCGCGCTTGGTGAATGCCGTACGTGCTTTGTTTCCCGTTAAATTCATGTCTGAGCAATTTCAGTGTGTGGAACTTGACAACTTTTTCTACTTCATCTTCATTTTCTATAGGTATCCAACGCATATCTCAAATTTATCCGAGGACCTGGGGTGGAAATGTTACTTGAATATGTAAAAGAGATGCCCAAAGTTGGAGCAAGTTATACGCTCGACCTCTCTTCTCTTCTCAGTGCCCTATTCTTCACATGGATTGTTGAACTGCTTTTCCCAGTGAGTATGATGAGATGTAACATTCCTTAAGTACAGTGAAAAAATGTCTTAACGTTTTTACAGTATCATTGGAGCTCACAAATCTACTATCCTTTCCAGGTTATGTTGACATATCTGGTGTATGAGAAGCAACAAAAGCTAAAAATCATGATGAAGATGCAAGGTCTGAAGGATGGACCTTACTGGATGATATCTTATGCTTATTTCTTTGTTCTATCAATTGCCTATATGACATCTTTTGTGATTTTTGGATACTTGATAGGTAATTAACTTCCAGAATTTATTCATGAGTATTCTTTAAATAACCAATTTACTCATGAAGTTGCTTTTCGGGGAACAAATATATGCATTCCAAATTGACCTTGTTTTGTGCAGGTCTCAGTTTCTTCAGAGTCAACAACTACGGCATACAATTTGTTTTTTTCTTTGTCTATATAAATTTACAGATTGCTTCTGTTTTTTTTGTGGCATGTTTCTTTTCATCTGTCAAGATAGCCACAGGTCAGTGCCTTAAACCTGTAAACATCTAAGTCAAATTTCCTTCTTACAAATGACAAATTTCGTTTATCCTCCTTATTCAGTGATTGGTTACATCTATGTATTTGGGTCTGGTTTACTAGGGGCATTTCTTCTCCGACTTTTTATTGAGGACAGAACTTTTCCCCGTAAGTTACTAGCTTAGTGGTAATCTCCGATTCAATTTACATTTCATGACCATTAGTAACAAAGTTTGTGTTCTCTACTCAGGTGGTTGGATATTAGTTATGGAGATTGTCCCAGGATTTTCGCTCTATCGTGGACTGTATGAGCTTGGTCAATATGCATTTTATGGAAGTACTATGGGAGCCACTGGCATGACCTGGAGAAATTTGAAAGATCCAAATAACGGAATGTGTGATATCTTGATCATAATGACTGTAGAATGGGCATTACTGCTTGTGTTAGCATTCTATTTGGATAGAGTCTCTTCAATAGTTGGCGGTGTCAGAAACCCCTTACTTCTCTTTAGATGTTCGCAGAAGAAGCATACACCATCATTGCAGAAAACTAGATCGGCGCAACAGGATTCGAAAGTAATCGTTAGTATGGAGAAAGCAGATGTTGCTCAAGAAGTAGGTTACCTGCCATATTTTGTCACCTCTAGCTTTTTCTACAGAAAATCTGTATTAAAACTCATGTGTTGATATCTATTCAGAGACGATTAGTTGAGCAATTATTGAAGGACTGCAACACAAACCAAGCTGTGATCTGTGACAACCTCAGGAAGGTTTATCCTGGAAGGGATGGAAACCCAGACAAGATGGCTGTTAGAGGATTATCTCTGGCCCTGCCAAAAGGGCAATGCTTCGGAATGCTTGGCCCAAATGGTGCAGGGAAAACATCATTCATTAGTATGGTATGGTACTGAAGCAGTATGCAGTAGCATTTTTATGGAAGTTGCATAAAGTACCACATACCCTGATTAACTTTTGTCTGATGTTTCCTCAGATGGTTGGGCTTACTAGACCTACATCTGGTACTGCTTATGCCCATGGAATGGATATAAATATGGACATGGATGACATATATACAAATATGGGCGTGTGCCCCCAGCATGAGTATTTACTGCAACTTAAAACTTATAGGCAATGAGCCTTCTTTCGCACACAAGATTGTCTTCTCATGTTAATTCGTCTTCTCTAAACTGCAGCTTACTTTGGGAAACATTGACGGGAAAAGAGCATCTACTCTTTTATGCTAGGTTGAAGAATCTTAAAGGTGCTGCCTTAGTGGAGGTACTCTAATCTGTATAACTTTGTTTGAGTCTGTTATTTGCATATCACTGTTGGAGAATTCGAACTGTTGTGTACTCACTCATCAGTCATACTATTTTGCATCTCAATGTATGTACAGTATTATTTCTTCAGTATCAGTGACTGCATTTAAACACATTGAATTCTCTTCCACTATCAGGCTGTTGATGATTCTCTGAAAAACGTAAATCTGTTTCATGGCGGTGTTGGTGATAAGCAAGTGGGAATGTACAGTGGAGGCATGAAAAGAAGGCTCAGTGTGGCAATATCATTAATCGGAGACCCCAAAGTATTCTTCTTCTTTCATGTTTCAAATTTTAACACTTGTAGAAATTCGATCACAAATTGTTATGAAACTGAAGGAAACATTCCTTAGGTTGTTTACATGGATGAGCCGAGCACAGGTCTAGATCCGGCATCAAGGAATAACCTGTGGAACGTTGTGAAGGAGGCCAAGAGAAACCGTGCAATTGTTCTCACAAGTAACTATGGCCATCTTTTCCCTGTCCACTCATGCATCTAAATCCTACTCTCCAGTTCACCACTTTACCGCGTCTGAAATAAAAATGGATATTGCCTGATCAAATGTATCTGACAGCACATTCGATGGAGGAGGCAGAAGTACTTTGTGATCGAGTTGGCATATTTGTTGATGGCGAGTTCCAATGCCTCGGAAACCCTAAAGAGGTACATTACCTTCCTGAATCACACAAAATACTGTGGCAACGCTTCTAAAATGTTACCACTACAATGCAATACAGCTAAAGGCGAGATACGGGGGTGCATACATATTCACGGTGACAACATCTCCCGAACAAGAGTCTGAAGTTGACCGGCTAGTGCATCGCCTGTCGCCAAGTGCAAACAAGATTTACAATCTTTCTGGGACACAAAAGTTTGAGCTTCCGAAGCAGGAGGTGAGAATAGCCGATGTTTTTCATGCAGTTGAGATTGCGAAAAGCAGGTTCAGCATTCATGCCTGGGGCCTCGTTGACACTACCTTGGAGGATGTCTTCATCAAGGTTGCCAAGGAGCAGAGGTGTTCAACGATGTTGCATAGATTGTGACCTGGAGAGTGTATTCGTCATGGAGACATCAGACAAGGGACCACAAACCCAAGCACTCCATGTGACTTCGTACATAATCTTGTGAATTCATAGCATATAGGTTCTGTTAAGGTAAAAAATCATAGCACACAGGATTTTTTAGGGTGAAATACATAGCATATAGTATGTGGTTATGGGAGAAGCAGTTTGACATTTTGAGGGAAGCAGGAAAAAAGAAAAAGAAAGAAGAGAAATAGATTATTTTTTAGGTAAAGAGAAACAGATTCTTGATAGGGTTGTTGAGGAATAAAATCCGCGGCTACTTTAGTTTGTCAAATTATTTCCTGAGCACTTTCTTAAAGTGAAAATTCCATTCTCATGTCAAAACATTCTGCCACTCTTTCATAGTAGTAGTAGTAGTTGTAGTAGTAGTGCATTTTGGTTCCTGAATACAAGTGGGGTCAAACTTTCAAGACGTCTAATTTTGATATCTTCTTTGTTAAATATATGTATGTATTAGATACCTGAAAACAATATGTATATACTTCCTCAAATCAGCATAGATATGATGTTCATACATAGTTTTTTCCAAGGCTATAACTAAGACTTTTATATCTCTTACAACTAATAAAAATTAAAAATTTTACCAGGCGTGTGAAAATTATATGTATAGATTTCCGGAAATACATTTGTACATGCAAGCATGGGTACAAGAGCTATCATGTCCACACAATGGCTGAAATGTGCTTTGAGATTCACAAAAAGTTTGTTCTGGAGAGAAACCATATGTGACTTTTCTGCGATTTCAGAAATCCTGCCACTATTCGGAAATGACTTAAAGTTGACAGATGACCCCCCCACAATGCGAGATTCTCGGAGGGACCCATGTACCTTTTTCCTCGGACGACGTAGCCAAGCTCAAGCCCACCATGGCACCATCTCATCTTCTTCTTCTCGTTCCATAGCATCTCCGTCCTATCTCTCATCGGTGTGCTCAATAGTCAAGACGTGTCCTCAAGAGTCAAGAAACTCTCGCCACAGTCACCTCCGTAGATTTCTCACAAAAAATATTTTCATAATATAACAATATATATTTAGATTTATATGTTCTATTCTTGTGAAAGTTGATTGTCAAATTTACGTCTTGGACGCCCAGAATGTCAAAGCTGGATGAGGTGTTGCCTGTTTTTTTCTTCGAAAAAAGCAGGCAATATTGCTTCATTTTATTTAAAAAAGAAGAGAGCTGGTTGGTTAATGATACAACCGATCCGGATACGGATACAATATAGTACTTTTTTTTATATAGATCTAGATTTTATCGAATAATGAGCCACCACGGAAAGGTCGTCGTCTTCTGAGCTTGGAGGAGGGCTGCCATCCTACCCCATCTCGTCGGGATGGAGCTGTAGACGAAAGCCCACACCGCGTGTTGTCGTCGCCGCAACCCCAACCGTCGGAAGTTGAAGCACCCAGCCATCGCCCATCGTGCAGCATGGCAGGCAAGGGCGATAGGGCCCAATGTGCCACAAGGGACGCTGCACATCGGCGCGCTGAGGAAAACCGCCACGCAGTGTAAGAAGGACCGAGTCTCCCTCACCAAGGATGCCACCGCACAAGGAAGAGACCCCGACATCGTCCGTCGCACAAGCTTAGCCCGACGGCCTCCGACGACGACGGCAGGGGGGGTCTAGGGTGGTGACGCTAGAGTTTTGCCCAAGACACCGGGTTAATGTGCGGGTTAATATTTCAGCTTTTTATGCGAGTAATGGTTCACTAGCTAGGTGCTGCCCGTGCCTGAGAGATTAACTAACTGACATGCGAGATGCGACAGCTATTTGACGTAAAGATACTACTGTAACACACAAGTTTGCTCAAAGGCCGTGATTTGCGGCGTAAGCATATGTGACATGTGCGACGATCGACTAACGACGTACATGTTCTGACGGTGCTTTGTGCTCATCTTGCGTGACATGTGCGCGTTCGTATTTCTTCTTGCATAAGTCTCTTGACTTGGTCTAATGGCGGCACAGAGTAGTACTATATATGAAGTTTCTTGGCCGGTGCATATGTCAGAGTCCACGTGTACAGTGCTGCCTCAGTCAGCGAGACTGTTTTGTGGAGAACGTGCTACTTTTGCAAGATCAAATTGTCAATAATAAATGGTATGGAAAATAAGTTCATCCCAAGTTCATAGTTTTCAAACAAGACAGAGCAGGCAAAGCAATACTGCAAGAGGCCACAGCCGTTCCATTTTGAACAGCCATCCGCCACGTCTTCTGCCACGTCAGCCCGCGGCGCGCGGGCCCGGCGGCCGCACGCTGGAAAAGGCGTCCACGTCGGCCACGTGCTGGGAAAAGCAGAAAAAGAGCGAGGAACATTTGTGCTTTTCCTCCGCTGCCCTGTCCCTCTCCCTCCCTCTTCGCAATCCATCCATTATTCTCTCGCTCATTATTATTCCCCACTCCACCATCTCTCTCCCTCTCCCTCTCACTGCTGCTGCCGCTGCCCCACACCGCCGCCGCCGCCGGAGAAGACCAGGGCGCGCCGCCGCGCTGCGTCCCGGGGATCCGGTCCTGCTTCGGGGTTGCTCGGTAGGTGCGCCGTGCGCCTCTCATGTGGCGGTCCAGCGCTCGGCTCCGTGGGGGCGAGGGGGGTGTGCCTGGAGGAGACGCGTTGGTTGTTCGGCGCGGATGGTCGGTTGTCGTCTGGAGCCGGGTGTGATTTGACGGGATTCGGCGGAAGGAGGGCTCGGGTGTGCTTCGCTCGGCGGGATTTCGGAGCCGATTTGGCGGTTCCGTGGAGAGGGAGGTGGGCGGGTGTTTGTTCGCTGCTCTCCGAGGCCCGATCTGGTGGGCGCTCGTGCGGGGGAGCGAGCTGATTCGGAGGGAGTGGCGGTGGGATCTCGTTGCTGCGAGGGAGTTGGTGGTGGTGGTGCGAAGCGAACTAGCTAGGCCATGGGGCTGGCGCCGCCTGAGCTGGGCCAGTTCGACGGGTGGGAGAGCTCTGGCGAGGAGGAGCGGGAGAGGTGGGGGTGGTGCCGTCGCAGCCGCAGCAGCACCAGCAGCAGGCGCGTGGGGAAGCGGCTGCCCCGGAACAGTAAGGGCGGGGACGACGCGAGCGTCGCCACCGGGTGCTGCATCCGGCTGTGGCCCGCGGGGAGCTGCCCGCGGCCGCCGCGGTCCAAGGTCGACACCTCCACCAGCAGCGCCAGCACGCACGGCGGTAACGTCTCTTTCATTCTCGTTTTGGATATCTGGATTTGACGTGACGCATGCCGTTCTTGGTCATGATTATAGTTTGTTAGACGGTTAACGATGAGGATGCGTGTGCTTAAGTTGCTGGATAGATGAGCGAACTATGTGCCGTGGACGCATATCCGAGCAATGATTGTAGAAATGTACCAGCAACTGGTTTAAATTGCTGGAGAGTTGAGTGAACTAGGTGTGTGTGTGCAGCTGGGGATACTACTCTTTGTACGTATCCGTGCCATCGAGCAATGAACGTAGAAATGTACTATACTAGTTTTAACAAATCGACAAAACACGTAAATCACTAAATAGTTGGCAAATCCTACCGAACATTGGCCACGTGTTTCTAGCTTAGCTGCTGTTCTCATTCTCATCTAATTAATGTGACTTTGGAGTATGGAACTCTGGAGGAGCAAGTGTGCATGCGGAACAGTGGCATTGTGGTTTCATGAGTATCTATTTTTAGAATAGCATGTGGCAATGTTTTTTCACACAGGTCACACTAAATCTTATAGCAATTACGCACAAGTATCAAATGCCACTGCCATCTGTGATATACAATGGTTGTTGACAACTTAATATGTTAGACTCAGCCACCTGGCTTAATGATGTTATTGTTATCTCCCTCAGGTGTGAATGTGATGTTTTAAAAGTATCCGCTTTGTCAAATCATTTTCATCGCGACTGTTTTTCTGCATTCATAGATTTTTTCAAAAAGGGCATCCATAGATGGAAATGAATAGTTAAGACTATGCGAGAGATCAAGATGGCTGCCTTATGAAGCTCTTTGGTAGCCGGTGTCAACTATTTGACTAACAACCAATATGTGGTTAGCTCTAAGATAGATAATTTAGGTCTGTTGTTGAATCTGTATGTTGTGCTGTACTCCTGTGAAATCTAGTTAGTCATATTGATTTGTGCAGACCAGTAGTAATTCTGGTAAGGTGTTTCTGATATGGGCCGTGAAAAGACCTCTTTATGTAGCTAATAATCCAAAGTAGAAAATTAAAATGATTTTTTAAACCAACAACTCTAATACCTAAATCACCCTTAGTCGATTCCTCTCCATTTGCTAACTATATTATTTCAGAACTTTAGGCATGAAGAAACTAACCTGGCACAGAAGGATATAGGGAGAATGAGTCTAGTCAGCTACTTAATTTTCCTTGATTTCGAGGATACATATCTTGGAACTAAAATCCTTACTAAAACAGATGGAAAGATATGAGAAAGGACTCCAGTTGGCGTGTTGATCTGTAGTTTTTCTGTCACGTATATTAACTTATAACCATTAGAACCACCTTGTCAGGTGCTACTGCTTGTAGTGAAGCAAGGTAAAAAAAAAAGTTCTTTCCTTCTCTTTCAGTGAAACCTATTTCTATTTTTTCACCAGAAATATCTAAAAAAATTGTTGACTAAGCTATATGTTTATTTATGAAAGAGATGTTTTACGATGCTTGAAAGCTGAAAGGCACTACCAGGTATCTCCACTCAGCAAATACAGGCAATTGATTTGTAGAAGAGCATTCTAGCATGTAGTCTGTGTGATTTATTTGCTAATTAATAGCGTCCTCCAGAAGAACTTTTGTCAACCAGTCACCTGGATAGTTTCGGATGATCATCTCCTAATCCATTTGTGCTTCGCTATTCCTCCCATTCCCCACCTACATCCCTGCGTTACTACTTCCTTGCTCCCCTTGGATCTGGCAAGCTAGCAGAAATTGTAGCTATTCCAATTCAAAAGAGCGTTGATAACCACAGCAACTTGCAAGGTCTTCAATTTGTGTCTGCCAGCCTTTTGTACTCACCAATAATGCCATTAATGTGCTCTTGTATGAAACTGTAAGGAAACTATGTAGGTTTACTTCGGTTACTTAGATTCAGATTTGTGGGTACAAGTTATGTAGCTAAAATATCATTTTATTTTTAAGTTAGTACCTGTCCCACAACATAAATATCTTTCTAGAAGTACCTCTTACTCTAGACCATTGGATTATAGTTGATGAACAGATCTTGTGACTCCCCAAGCACCATAAAACATCTCTAGGGACATTGGTAATAGTAATACTATGTGAGGTTATTGTATTTTGTTTGTGTTGTCCATGCCCCATAATTAGACTTACACTTCACGGTGTCCTTCGACCATGGCTCAGACTTGGTTTTCTAGATTGAAATTATGTTTCTTCGTATTGTTATTGTGGATACATTCTTGTATTATTATAGTATGCTAAAACTGTTTCATTTCATGGAACAGCAGAAAAGTCAACAGAAAATGGTAGCAGAAACCAACCAGTTGCATCAGTAGTCTCAGGCTCGACATCTACAAGTAATGCTGAGAGCAGTTCATCAGCATCTAAAGCAGGAGAGGAAATAAAGGTTTCCTCTAAATTGCGCAAGTTTGCATTCAATGACCTAAAATGTGCCACCCGGAACTTCAGACCCGAAAGTCTTCTGGGTGAAGGGGGTTTGGATGTGTGTTTAAAGGCTGGATTGAAGAGAATGGAACTGCGCCTGTGAAACCAGGCACAGGTCTTACAGTTGCTGTCAAGACACTAAACCATGATGGTCTTCAAGGGCACAAAGAATGGGTGGTGTGTGCTTTGTTACTTCAAGCTGTTTATGTTGATCATTTTCGCTATCCATTTTCATTAGGATTCACAATAATTCTGCCCCATATTCTTCTTTGTTTCATTCTTTGCAGGCAGAAGTTGATTTTCTTGGTAACCTTCACCACCCCAATTTGGTCAGATTAATTGGATATTGTGTTGAGGATGACCAAAGATTGCTGGTATATGAATTTATGCCACGTGGGAGTTTGGATAATCATCTATTCAGAAGTATGTACTGAAACATTAAATTTTCATAAGTATTTGCTGATTGCATCTCAGTTAAAAAAGATTAATAATCTGGGTAGATATTTTAAGCTTACATTAATTATGATTCTTCTGTAGGGTCTCTTCCTCTCCCATGGTCCATCAGAATGAAGGTTGCTCTTGGGGCAGCACAGGGTCTTTCCTTCCTTCATGAAGAAGCAGAAAGACCAGTCATTTATCGTGATTTTAAAACATCTAATATACTGTTAGATGCGGTAAGTATTGAATCCATGAATTGGATTTTGCATTGTGGTCCATAAGACTCGTGTAGTTGCATCCTGTTATCTCATATGTGTACATGTGTGCTCTTGCAGGAATACAACGCAAAGCTCTCAGATTTTGGGCTTGCTAAAGATGGCCCTGTAGGTGACAAAACTCATGTGTCTACTCGAGTAATGGGAACCTATGGGTATGCAGCTCCAGAGTATGTCATGACAGGTAAGTTCTTCATTATGAACATAACTTACCAACTCTGAAGGAGTGAAAGATACTTACAAAAACAAGTTAGCTGTGGTGATTTAGGGTGCTTGCATAGGTTACTGTGCATCATTTGATCTTTGTTGTTGATGTTCTTAAATATATGGAAATGATGCTGTTGGATGACATTGTGACGATAGTGGTAAATGTCATGGACATGTTTTGAGCAATTTCATGGTATTATACAAAGCTTTAACTAGTAGATCTCCTGGAAAAAAAATACAATGCACTGCTAATCCTACCACCATTGAACTATTTTGATCCTGGATGTCTTTTCAAATTAAAGGCAGTGTTGGCACCGGATATTGGAATTCTGTTGCAATTATAGTTTAGATACATTTTTCCTCCAGTAGTTAGTTATGCAATGTTTGCTGTAATGTTTGCTTGATCTCATAATTTTTTCTTGCATATTTCCCCAACTTTCCAGGCCATTTGACATCAAAGAGTGACGTCTACAGCTTCGGTGTGGTGCTGCTCGAGATGATGTCAGGACGCCGATCGATGGACAAGAACCGCCCGAATGGCGAGCACAACCTCGTGGAGTGGGCACGCCCCCTCCTAGGCGAGAGGCAGCGGTTCTACAAGCTAGTCGACCCTCGCCTGGAGGGCAACTTCTCGGTGAAAGGCGCCCAGAAGGCGGCACAGCTAGCACGCGCATGTCTGAGCCGGGACCCCAAGGCCCGACCACTGATGAGCCAGGTGGTCGAAGTCCTGAAGCCACTGCTGAATCTCAAGGACATGGCGAGCTCCTCCTACTTCTACCAGACGATGCAGGCTGAGAGGATGGCGCACTCGAGCAGCACGAACAGCCGGGGCAGCCATAGCCTCAAGGTGCACGGCTCGTTCACGCGGTCCAACGGGGGGCAGCCGCCGATGAGGAGCATGTCCGACGGCCCCCGCGCCTCCCCGTTCCGCTACTCGCCAAAGCCGAACATGAAGTAGCTAGTCCTGATTCCTGAATCTGTTCTGGCGATGGAACTTGGGAACTTGGGGTGGGTTGGGGCGGGGGGCGGCTGCCTTCCCGTTGGGGAACATTGTTGTGCGGCCTGGATGGCTGGATTGATGTGTCTGTCGTGTAGATTTGACATGTGAAGAAGGATATATAGGTGAAAAAGGAGAAGTAGGTGATGGGATTTCCCTTGTGGATGCTTTGCGTTGGAGGTTAATCTCAGCTGGATGCTGCCCGTCCCTCTGTACATCATCTCATCTGTCATCACGTAATGGTGGTCCTGGTTTGAAGTTGCTCTCCAGCCTCTCTCGGTAGGCATAGCTGCACTCTGCACTTGTCACAGCAGAATCAGCATGCCACTTTAGTACAGTATATGGTAACTCAGCTAAACATCCTTGCCTGGTTGCCTTGCTATGCGCGCCATTTTAGGATGCTTGCATTCCCCCCTCTTGCTGGACGCGTAGGAGCGCTGCAATTGCAAGCACATGAGCTCATTGCCATTTCTTCGCTTGCTTAGAGATGGGATATCTTGCACCTGCAACAAGCAAATTCTCGCCATGGAGGCAATGGGAAGTTCAGAAAGAGCGGGCATTACCACCTGGCACCTGCAATTGCAAGATCTACACAAAATTTGTCTAGCAATGGCACCTCTGGAGACAGTGGTGGTGGACTGGTGGTTGGGATGTTTGTCTTTAGGGTAGGGATGGACGGCGAATTGAAACTGATGGAGCTTTCCTTCCTGATAAAGAGCACAGGGCTTAAAAGATGGGTCCTTTCTTATCTGTTGTTTTCCAGATTGTTGGTCCTATTATTGCACGGCTCCACCGCTTTATTTCTTATCAGTCTACCCAAGAATGAGAATAAAAAAGAGCTTCTGAAATGAGCAAACTTTCCTTTTCTCTCGAAAAGGAAGACTGAACATTTGTCAAGTTGCAATTGGCAGCCATTCAAGTTGACTAGAGGGAATTGCGCGGCTGGTGGTACCTGGCTCTCGGTTCTTGAGCAAGCTCCTCCACTGCAGGTAGGATGCTCATAGATGAAGAAAAGAGACTTTAGGCAAGTGGTTCTGGTAGCTCAGCTGGTTAGAGCAAAACAAGCAACGGATTGAGCAACTAGCGTGAAAGCCGTTGCGCGTTAGCACACGTGTACGAAAAAGCTGTTGTAAAGTTTCGTTGTTCGTTCCGTCGTTTTGCACATTTCCATCTTCGGATTGCACTCTACTACAAGTTCGGCTAATCAACCGAAAGATCCATGAATTTTGGTTTGGACAATCCCCATTCGTATTGGTCGGTGATGAGCAAAATACATCCCCTGGCACAGACAAAACGAGTGAGCTCGGCTTGAATCCAGTAAACCATTCACTGTCCGGTCTCTCGATTGAATGTTAGTTATTTACCATACAATTTGCACATTTTCCATTAAGGTGATGTGATGCATTTGACGTTTTGATGTTGGATTATGATAATCCTATCCTTCCACCACTTTTTGTTTACTATAGTGCTTGTTTGGCTCGTTTTTGGCTATGTTTCCGACTAATTTTTAATAAGGGGCATGCTAGGCGTCCGCTGGGATCAGATCCCCCGCCTCCCCATCCGTAGGATTGAAAGCCCATCAGCAGTCTAATGCAGCCAAAACGTCCGCGCAACAACGTCCCAGTGCCTCGCCAAACCAACTAAACGCTACAATGAACCAACTAAACGCTACAATGGCCACTGGTAGTCTCGATGACGGCAGCCGGTAGCACCATCGTCCTGCATTTGTAGCATCAGCCACATCTGCTGGCAGCATCCCAAATTCAGATCGGCAGCATCGCCATCCTCTGCCGGTAGCATTCTCGACGGCCGCTGGTAGCATCGACGACAGAAGCCGGTAGCACCGTCGTCGGGAGAATATCTAGTGCTACCACCCTTTAGGGTGCTACAATTGCTACCACCAAAAAATTCAAATTTAACAGTTTTCAAAAATTTTACAAAAAATTGTGGATGTTCACGAGGTACATTTGTACGACCTCCAAAAATTTCAGCTTCAAATTCGACATGAATGTTGCGAAACAAAAATGACAAATCTGCTGTGAATAGTGTCATTTTTCTGCTTTTGTCTTCTAGTGGCACCCATGACACTATTCACAGCAGATTTGTCATTTTTGTTTCTCAGCATTCATAACGAATTTGCAGCTGAAATTTTTGGAGGTTGTACAAATGTACCTCGTGAACATCCACAATTTTTTGTAGAATTTTTGAAATCAGTTAAATTTGAATTTTTTGATGGTAGCAATTGTAGCACCCTAATGGGTGGGAGCACTAGATATTCTCCCTCACCGTCGTCCTACGTTTGTAGCATCAGCCACGGCTGCTGGAAGCATCCCAAATTCAGCTCGGCAAGCACCGCAGTCGACGGCCGGTAGAACCGCCGTCTCGTGTTCGCATCACCATTGCGCTACGTAGATAGCTTCGCCGACCTCCACTGGTAGCAGCGACTTTTCCTCCACTGGTAGCAGTGACTTTTTGCTGTTGTACACCACAGCGACTATGACCGAGGAAGAGTTGGTCGCCCATGAGATAGAACACGGAATTTTTTCTTTGGCATAGGAGCTGGTCGCCCATGTGAAGTCGGAGCAGTGACAATGAGTCCGGGTGGTGACGATGACATGCGACCGGTGGTCTGTTCGGTGATCTTCCCTGGAGCCAACCTTGCATATTTTCCCCTTCTTTGTTTGCTCTCGGAATCGGAGTTGTGTTGTCGCCGACATTGTGGATAATTGCTTGGCATGGTTCTTCATGTGGCCGTGTTCGGAGCTTGTTTGCAGGGTCACTTGCTCGGGAAGAAGTGATGATGATGATGCCAATGTGAAACCTGAATGATGTTTTCTATTTGTAGAAGTTGTGACGTTGATGCCACAAGATACAGAGAAATAGGCGACACTTATCTTTTATTATTAATAATAATTGGTGTGTCTCTCCACACAATATATGAATATACAGGGGATAGGTGAATCAGACCAATATATAGGAAAAATCTCAAGAAAGAAAGGATGGGACCTGCACTGCCGTATGAGAGGTTTCCCAACAATTTCCTTGCGTTGATACGTAACACGTTCCGGAGAAGAAAAGATTTTCAGGCCAGATAATAATGTTCCGCAACCTTTGCCAGCGAGTCCGGTCTAAGGACGTGGAGCGAGATCGTAGTCGTACACACGGAGATCAATCACACATGCAGAAAGTAAATTGACACAGAGATATAGGTGTGACAGTTCTTTATTATCATGGTGTGTCTCTCTCATATAATACATGGGTATATATAGGCGAGAGGGGTAGGTGGAAAGGACCAAGCCCTAGAGAGAAAACCCCCACCCCAAGAAAGGGTGGGCCCACACGAGTCCGCGTGTGGGAGGTTTCCCAACACCCCCTTGGTCCGTCACCCCGATTGTCTATGTCTCAAAACTCCGAAAAACCCAGTGCGAGAAAGAGCACATAGTATACGTCTCCTTATGTTGCACGAATTGCCTCATCAAAAACCTCAATATGAGAAACATCAGGAAAACTCATATAAGGGAAAAAGAGTACAATTCACTCAACATCGGGTTGAGTACTTGATCATCTGGATCGAGATTCACAGACGGGGTGTGAAGAATCTCCCCCTGAGTCTAGCATCTCTCTAAGTCTCATCATACCAATGCCACGCACACATCTTTCAAAAGATGATGTCGGTAATGATTTAGTGAACAAATCAGCAAGATTGTCACACGACTTAGTATGCAAGATCCTCACTTTGTTCATCTTCTGCAGCTCATGTCCATAGAAGAACTTGGGGTTGATATGCTTTGTGAGATTACTCTTCACGTAACCCGACTGTACTTGTGCAACACAGACTTCATTATCTTTATAGATAATGATGGGGGTCTGTACGGTGTTCAAATCACACGTCTGCTGAATGTGGTGAATCATCCGTCGAAGCCACACACACACTCTCGTGATGCTTCATATAGTGCTATGATTTCTGAGTGGTTCGTCGAAATCGATACAAGACTTTGCTTAGACGATTTCCAGGAAATTGCATTTCCACCACAAAGGAAAACATATCCGGTCTGTGACTTGGAAGTGTGCGGGTCTGACAGGTACCCTGCATCAGCATAGCCTACCAATGATAGGTCTTGATTCCTCCTGTAAAACAGCCCAAGATCTTTGGTCCCTTGTAGGTATCGGAAGGCGTCCTTGATGCCTTTCCAATATCTATTGGTAGGCTCAGAACTGTACCTAGCAAGCAAATTGACGGCGAAAGCAATATCCGTCCGTATACAGTTCACGAGGTACATGAGTGCTGAAACAACGCTCAATTAGGGGAATTATGGTCCGAGAATTTTCTCCCCCTCTTTCTTAGGCCTGAATGGGTCCTTATCTTGCTGTAAAGACCTCCCGATCATTGGGGTCTTTAGAAGGATATGTGAAAAAACAAACTATGCCTAGATGTCGCCTAGAGGCGGGGGGTGAATAAGCGATTAAAACTTTTTCTATTTAAAGGTTTCATAATTGCGGAATAAAACTATGTGTTTAAATTAACAAGCCAACAACCTAATTACTAGGCTCACCTATGTGCACCAACAAATTATGCTAAGCAAAGCAAGCAACAAGGTGATAGCAAGATATATAACTTCAAGCACGAAGGCTATCACAATGTAAATTGCATAAGTAAAGCTCGGGTATAGAAATAACCGAGGCACGCGGAGACGAGTATGTATTCCCGAGTTCCTCCTTATTAAGGGAGTACGTCTCGTTGGAAGGGTGTGAGCTCGCCATAAGAGGCCTACTCAAGATGCCACAAAGGCCTCACCCTATTCTCCGATGAACCGCACCCAAGAGTTTGGTTCACCTTCCACTATCGGAGTCCTTCGAGGCGGAATCCGGAGCCTTTACAACTTTCTTGGGGCACACTCCCACAACTCAATTGGGGGCTCCCAAATTGTGTCGAAGCTTCACAACTCGAAGTCTTCGCGGCACCTCCAACCGTCTAGGGTACACAATGCACCCAAGAGGCACAAGCTCTTGGGAACACAATGCACCCAAGACTAACAAGCTTCTCAACTTCGATCTTCACGTATCACTATGGAGAGAGCAACCCGATGCAACCAGTGCAAGAGGCAAGAACACACAAAATGCTCAAGTCCTTCACTCTCAAATTCCAACCAAGCAAC
Source organism: Puccinellia tenuiflora (assembly GCA_012064385.1). Classification (NCBI taxonomy): domain Eukaryota; kingdom Viridiplantae; phylum Streptophyta; class Magnoliopsida; order Poales; family Poaceae; genus Puccinellia; species Puccinellia tenuiflora. Next base: position 2,531,310 of record QRDG01000096.1, read on the forward strand.
AAATGCTTTGGGGGGAATAAGAGAGGAAGAACAAAGGGGGAGAACCACAAAAGAACTCCAAGAACTAGATCCACTAGGTTCCCCTCACTTAGAGGAGAAATTGATTGGTGGAAACGTAGATCTAGGTCTCCTCTCTTGTTTCCCTAAAGATAGGCAAGAATCATTGGAGGGATTTGGAGAGGGCAAGGTTTTCCAAGGTCAACAATGGAGAGAGAGAGAGTGAAAAACGTGCAGCTGAAAAACTCAGGTCAAATGGGGAAGAAGGGGGCTATTTAAAGGTCCCCTGAAAAACTAGCCGTTGGAGGTCACTTAGACCGGAGACTCCGGTCTAAGAGCACCGGAGACTCCGGCCTGCCTCCGGACAGCTTCCGGACGGGCAACAGAGGCACGCCACACTTGGGTCAACATGGGAGGGCCGGAGATTCCGGGTCCTGTGGGCCAGAGACTCCGGACCATCTCCGGTGAACCTCCGGACAGAGTCCAGTAGCGCACCACACAAAAACAATTCGGCAGCGAAAAACAGGAGACCAGAGAATCCGGTCCAGAGGGCCGGAGACTCCGGCCAGGCCGGAGACTCCGGACACACTCCGGGCCAGATCCAAACAGCAAATCCAAAGCCCCATAACTTTTGCAAATGGGCTCCATTTTCGATAATCTTGGACTCGTTGGAATCATCACAATGAGCACAACAAGATTATGCAGAGAAACATCATAGTCCAACAAGATATAATAAAACCAAATGGGGAAAGATAAAAACTCTTTTTCGCAAACCGAAAAAGAAATATCTTTTGCAAATGAAGTCCAAATGACATGAAACCAATTTTGTTGGAAAGAGGACGACAAATGCAACCTTTGTAAATGGCAAACAAGCAATGGAGATTTTGCAAAGAAATGGAAGAGATAAATCTTCCGCACGGATGGACCGGCAAAATCTCCAATACCGAAAACGCAATAGAAGACGCATGTGAAAACCGTTTTCGGTGAACTTAGCCTTGTCATGACGAGCACGATAAGCACCAAGACCACACCACGATAAGAGAAAAATAAGAACCAATAAAAATGATTGCATGGATGCAAAGGTTTGTGCTCTCTACGACGATACGATCACGATATTCGGTCGAGAGCCCCTCTTGATAGTACGGTAAACTATCCTATAACCCGGTCTCTCACTAAACATCATGAGACCGGTAAAATAGAAACCCTATCAAGATCATACATTTGCCTTGTGCTTAAGCCACTTGAGGTCGATGAAGACGATCTTCATCTCCTCAAGATGCACCACCTTTCTTCGATTGCGCTTCGGTGAAGATTCACATGTTGCTCCCCCATACACCAATATGGGAGAGGCACCTCTTCGGCATGTCTTCACTTGGACTTGAGTGTTGATCAACTCGCACTTAGCCTTGATCAACACATACTCTTCTTCCCTTAGTCTTGACTCCAACAAATGGAGATCAAGCAATGAAATGGACACACCTACAAATATAGCTTAATACAAACATTAGTCCATAGAGATTGTCATTAATTACCAAAACCATGCATGGGGGCAACCATGCACTTTCAATCTCCCCCATTTTGGTAATTGATGACAATCCCTTTATAAGAGGGTTTATATAATGAGTAAAGCATCCTTGCAAGACAAACAAGCAAGGGTGCAAAGCGCATTAAAGGCAAATGCAACAAAAGCATAAGACCCAAATTCCCTTAAACCCTCTAAACTTCTCCCCCATTGGCATCGATTGCCGAAATGGGAAGAAAAAATTTAGAGAGCCAATATAATATGAGTTCCTCCATAAAGGTGATGACAATCCCTTTTAACGAAAAAATAGAGGAAATCAAACTATATTGAGGATCAAAAGATTGCAAAGAAATGAGTTCATTTTAAACATTTCCACAAAGGAGAAAAGCAATCGAGAAGATCCAAAGCGAGAGTTCTAAATAAAAACGGAGAAGCTCCCCAATTTTCATGCACAATTGAGGAGTGCACAAAAATGGCATCCTTGCTCCCCCAAAATCATCTAGAACACGCAACAAGTGCAATAGTGCATAATGCAAAAGCAAATCATAGCACTTGCACCAAAGATGTGGTTGAGCCATAAGGAGATACCAATTTTCAAAAATTCGTCATAAGATAGGACCGACCGAGATAAAAAAATCTCATTAGAGAAATATGTTCACAAGCTTAGGGATACCAATTGG